>CM042145.1:28274787-28297633 GCA_023376005.1 Doryteuthis pealeii | reverse complement strand
ACCATTGGCATGTCTGAAATAAAAGAAAATATTTTATGACTTAAAAAAAAAAAATTCATGTAACCCCCCAGCAGCAAAAATAAAAAATGATAAATCTTGTTTATATGAATTCAAAATTGTATACAAAATTCCACAAACATTTTTTAGTTGTTGGGAAAGGCAAATTCTAGAAAGAAATCTAAAAAGTAGATTATTATTCATCAGCCTCCTAAAGATAGGTAAACAATGACAGAGTTCCTTAAAAGCAGCTGCTTGTTTAATAATAATAATAATAATAATAAAACAGATTAAAAAATGATACAATTAATTAATTCCACTTTATCATCAGATTTGAAGGATAAATAAACAAAATGGATTTTTATTAATTCTCCAAAAATGATTTTTTTCACTGAGTTTTTCCAAATATAACAATATGAATTGTTTCCCTACTGAGTAAAGATGTTTTTTTTCACTTGAAGGATTCAACAAATTTTGAAGAATGAACAGATAAATATTTTATATTGAAAAAAGAAAAAAAAGAAAAAAAAAAAAAAAAAAAAAAAAAGCGCCCAATTTCCAGTTTGTCTATCATTCATCACATAAATTATAAAATTGGGCAAATACCCTTGACATAGAGTGACCAAATTCAGCCAAAATTACGAAGTTGCACTGTACACAATGTCGGGACATTCTCATTTTAACATGAACGAACCAATGTACATATTGTGCATTCATGGGTGAAGAAAAGAAAAAAACCCAAACATAGGGATCATTAAAAATAAAACACATTAAGTAACTTGTGCAGTTTTTGTATTAAAAACAAAAATCAATTAATTTTATCAAGTTGAACAATGATAGAGTGTGGAGTGGATAAAATTCACAATCACTTCTAGTGAATAATAGATCTAAAGTTTGATGAATTTGCTTTCAGAGAATGACATATTTTAAATAGATTATTACATCAAGTGTTACACATGTTTTGGAATTTCAAACAGACACAAATCAAATGATGTTGAGACTTTTTTCATGACTTTTAAAGTTTGTACTATGGCAAATATATGCACCCTCCGGGGCAAGTATTTTAAGTTTTATGTATAAAATATTGTATTAATTAGAAGACTAATGAAACTAAATAAGATTACAGATAAAAAGGTTTAAAACATGAGGGAGTAAATCGAAAATAGAACAACTGAAACTTACTCTTCCATCACTCCCTCTTTCATTGTATTCTAATTTTAAGATTAGTTAAAAGAGGGAAGTAAAGAATAAAATGACATTATTTTTCCTTGTTATGGATTTCATTTTAAGATTCATTGAAGAGATTTTTGCTTATATTCATTAAAAATAAAACCAAAGAGTTAGAAATCCAATAATACTAGCACATATTTATTAAATTTCAAATTTTTAATATCAATATGCAAATAGCCTTCCCGTTCACACTTAAACCCTATTTTGTTGTATATAGAAATACAATTGCAATGTTATTAATATGATTATATGTTAACAGTATTTATAATGTAAAACAATTATATTAATAATTGAGGTTTAAATAAAATAAAATCATTGGAAGTGACATAAATACAAGGGAATGTGCTTGAGTGTGATATATTTCGTTACAGACAAAAAAAAACACACAATCTCCATTAAATTAAGATGCTAAATAACAGGGGAAAAAAACAATCAAAACTAAGAGTTAACAAGGATATGTGTCTGTATATATATATATATTATATATATATTAATATATATATATTATATATATGTCTGTGTGGGATGTTAGGAAAGTTAAGTAGAAAGGATTTATAATCTAATATACTTATTACTATACAAATATAACATGTATATTTTACCACCACTAAACTACTATGCAATTGTAAAGTAAAGTCGTCGGGGGCGGCCTAATGTCGGTATTCAGCCAGCAGCGAGGGAGTCTATCCCCTTTTTCACTAGCGCTAGACAAGAGATTATTTTAGCGTCTGAGGTGGAGCGCCACCCTACCATCAGCTCCTACTTTTACACACAGATACCTGTGCTACTCATAACGCTGAGTTTGGCGAGCGGGAATCGAACAAGGAACCTTTTGGTTTCTAAGACGAACGCTCTACCGACTGAGGCTAACCCGGCCCTATGCAATTGTAGTAAATCTTAATAAATTACAATAACATGACTATTTTTAAATTCTTTCTAAGCAAACGTGTCTTTCTTAAACTAGTCAGTAACTAAACATTAAAAGAAAAAATACATAAATTTCTCAACAAAAATGATATCACATTCTTCTGACAATTCTTATGTCAGTTTAGGATTGGATTTCCGATCAAGTGTCAAATTTCAGTACTTACCTTGATTATGACGAATACTCCCATCAGCCATCATGTAGCAGCGTTTCGACTATCATCATTTACACTGTCATCAACCTTTTAAGATCAGCCTGAAGAAAATTACAACATTCTGATTTAATAAACAAATCACAAAATTTTGCTTATGGTTCAGAAGTATAGGGCAGCCAATTTTCTTTGAGTTGTCCATACTTTCTTCATTTTAAAAAAAAAATTTGAGATCCTAAATTAAAATATTTTATGAGAAAATAAAATATACATAGGTGGTATCTTGAACTTAAGTAATTTCCTTGTATATTCAAATCAATTTCCCCATTGAAATAAACAAATTATTTTTTTTTTTTTTTTTTTTTTTTTTAAATAAGAAAAATAGATCTGTATTTTATAAAAACAAAGAATGCAATGAATTTATGTGCTGTAAGGGATTTAATGTTTACTTTTTATTTAAGTTTCCAAATTTATTATGCCAAAGAAAAATATTATTTTGTAAAAAAAATTAATATTTTTTCTTGGCGTAAATGTGGAACTTAATTGTTTTTAGTGACATAAGTTGTATTTGATGCTCGCTCGAACCTCAAATTTTAGCGCTAAAAAGAAAAGAAAAAAAAAAAGGAAAAAAAAAAAAAAAAGAAAAGAAAAAAATTGACCAGTGATGGCTTGTAACTCAGAAAATTTGGTTGGGAACTTCATAAAGGCAACATACCAGTATATACAAAATATTTCATTATTTCATATTTTCTAAATATTAATCTTTTTTGGTTTGTTTTTTTATGACCAATGTTTTCTTCAGTCGATTGAGAAAATTGAAACAACTTGAAATGAGACAATTTGAGCAGAGTTGCTGTTTCATCTGAAGAAATTTTATTTGTATTAAATCATCCTCACAAATGATGGATAAAAAATAAAGCAATTTTAAAAAAAAAAAAAAAAAAAAAAATTAGGATTAAAAATTATACTGAGTTGAATTTCTTGAATCCTAAAATTTTCAAAAGGTTTTAAACCTTTTGAAAATTTTAGGATTAAAAAAAAAAAACAAAAAAAATGCAAAAATAATTTCACTGAAAATGATCCAAAATATCGACCTTCCTTTTGATGCTTCATTCCAATCTGAAGAACATCCAAAACTTCTGAAAGAAAATTAAAAAATTAGGCCTCATTACAATCTTTCTCAGTTTCTGCAAAAAGAATTAGTTCATTTTAATTGCAACAAAAAAAATTCTTTATTATTATTGGTATTGTCACAGGTGAGTTAAATAGATCTGTGTTCAAATCTTCATCACAGCCAAAGCAATGTTATATGGTAAGATTGCCCATACAGCAGGTCTCCCTTTTTATAACATCAATGTTGTGCAAGGGAAAAAGCAAGTAGTACAACTTAAGCACTTATTACTGCAATAACAAGAATGGACTGCCACTAGGAAATTCTAGCTCTTTAATTTTATTGTCCTTCTACCACACAATCAGGATATGCCTTTCTAAGGCATCAGAGAAATAAAACTGACTTGTTCAGAATTTGAATTGTTTGCCGAGTCTTCATTTTCCTCAACAATAACATAATTACTAAAAAAGGATTTTGTCAGAATAGTTCACATTTGATTGTAAAATTTGTTTTTGTAGATAGAATATAAATACAAAAATTTCGTCTGTTGGTTTGTTTACAAACATTTTTGAAATGGAACTTACCAGTGAACAAGTTTAAATGTAACGTTCCATTAGCTGATGAATTAGGGTGCTTATTGGAGACTTGATCCAAAATAAGTTATTCAGCCTGTGATGGCACTAACCCTGCCATGAAGATGTCTACTCTAACATACAAAATCATTTCAGGACACATTGAATGTAAACCATGATGATTATCATACAAAATACAAAAAGTGGGTCAAAAGTTGTTACATTTTTGTTAAACGTGAGGCACAATTAAGCACCTCTGATGTTTTTGCTGAGGTCATGAAGGTGATGAACCACACTGACTTTGAGATACTGAGCTCACCTGATACTTTAAAAAGAGGATAATCTTTTATCAATATTCTGAATTGAACACTAATATAGGACATTTATACTATATCGTGTAGGTTGTTTTTTTTCTTCTTCGACTTTGGAAGCGAAACCACTACCAACGAAAGTGACGCAAAGTTCTTTTTAAAAAGTATAGCTAAGTCAAAAAAAAAGCATATTTCTTAATATAGATACTTCAGGATTATTTGGTATATAAATTGTGATATTTACATGATGGTAACCATCAGGCTTTGTGTCAAAGGTTGAATTTTATGGAAAAAAAAAAAAACCCTAAAATTTAATTGTTTATATGCTAAACAAACGCCCAGCACGCATTAAATTTCCGACCGCAATAGCTATAATTTCACATTTTTTTGATTATTCCTGATCTAATTCTTTAAGATTTACATGGTTGGAAAAAAATAAAATAATCTTTCCTAAATATTGTAACTTTTACGTATTTAACCATTGAATTATTTTTTTACAGCTAGTTAAAGCAGTACATGCTACATGCATGCTTTGTTAAATAAAATTATATAGATTATTCTATTTCTTATATGTAATACAACATACAGGTATTTAAAGTTATTTTTAAGTCAAAGTGATGTTTTTTATAATTAAAATTAATACTATATATATTGTGTGTATATATGGCCGTATTAAATGAAAATCTTGAATAATCTTGTAAACTTTTAAAAAAAAAGCAAAAGTCTTGATATCCCTACTTTTATTCCCCAAATAATGGTTCTAGTATGGAGATACATAAATTTAACTGCAGAATTAGGAAGAGCATACACTTTTACATAGATGCAAAAGTTTAATCAAAATGTCCAAAAATAAAGGAAATGTATGAAGAAATTACTTAAATTCTTGTTTTTCAATTAAGTCCGTTGATTTGACATTATTTTTTTAACAAAATCATGTCCCTTTTGTCCTCCAATTCGGGGCTTCAAATTTCTCAATAACTTTTGAACAATACTGGGGATATTTTGCATAATTTCAAACAGTCTGAACTCCGGTTACACAGCTCTATATAACTAACATGATTAAATAAACAACAACCTTCAAATAAAAAAAATCAACTGGAATGCTAATGGAATCCCGAGTGCTTCAAATTACACACAGAGTAAAGCAATTGCCACAGTGTATGAGCACATCAAGTACAACTTATTATTCAACCATATTCAGCTACTTTTTCACAGTTTGAACGATATGATATACATGCTGCATTACTAGCACATACCAAAATATTGCAAAACCTTTGATTCACCTAGTAATGGCTTGCTATGTATTATACCCCTATCACACACATAGGTATATATAATGGGGAGAGAGACAGAAGACAGATAGAGCATGGGATGAGGGGTTCTTACTTGTTACTCTCTGCCTCTACCGCTGCTAACTCGTCTATGTGATACTATGATTGAAGTGAACATGGTCAGAAATAAATTAAATAAATAAATGAATAAGAAAGGAGAATAGGTTAAAGCCAGGCATAAGTAAAAGGGGTGGGTGGTTTGACTTTACGAATCAAAGATTAGGCCATAAAGTTTAAGAGACCTGACGACACCATGAAGTTAGGCCACTAGTGATAATATCTTATGCACCCAGGCATTAAAAAGCAAGAGGAGGCTATTTCTTATTGAGGAATTTCTCTTTTGAAAAAATTATGTTCGAAGTATAGACATTAAGTCTGGAAAATATTTAATTGTTTTAATTTTAGGTTAATGACTACTTGAAGTCGGCGATTCGATTTAAGTTACTGGCCATCTGTGGGTCGGGAGAGATGGGTAGGGAAGGAGGAGTTTGACATAAATACGCTAAAAACTTGAGCATAAGTCACTTAGAACTCAGGGACCGTTGAGGTGTTTAAGGTTGCGGTAGGGATAGCCAGTAGCAGCCAGTTGGTAGCAGCGAAGTCTCACACACCCTCTTCCATCCAGTCTTGTTACAAACAATTGTAGTTGTTGTTGTTTGTTTTATAATCCTTGTGAGCCTGTCTAACTCGTGCCCTTCAACTCGGCCAGTGCAGAATTTCACAACGTTTGGGGTTCTAGACATTTCATGCCATGAAGGTGCAGAGCGCAAACAGATCTCCACATCTACGCCGCCATATTTTCTCAGGCTGATCCAATTGGAGGCTATTTCTTCTTTCTTTTCGGGCGGTCATTCTTGTTTAATTAAAAAAGATGATGTTTTTTTCTAAATCTTATTTGAACTACCCAGCCCATCTTCAACTGCAGCGCGTGGAGAAGCCGACTCTCAGGAGCGACAGACATTCGAGTCCACACGCTCTGAATCTCTGGTCCACAACTGGACTAAACATCTCACACCTAGTAATGACTCCACCCCAGGTGTCAAGTCGGGATCATAAATCAAATCAATAACCTAACAGTTTATGGAAATTTCCCAACTGACACCCTCCGATTTTAAATCTTACAAACTCTTATTCAAAAATATACTTACTACAGGTACATGCATAATTCATAAACTACTTATGAATTTATGTAACACTTAATGTTTATGAAATTTCAAATATTTATCCTTATGGAGAAGTAATAAAGAAAAACCTTTTTTGTCTTTACTGCGGAAAGAAACCTGGCAGATTCTTTAATTGATTAGATCTGATTCTTGTTTTGAAGAATAAAATTTTAAAAAAAAAATTACCTTGATTTGGGGAATCTTTGGCAAGTCGAGCAAAAATGGCATCAGTTGACTAAATGCCAGGAGAAACTGGCTGCACCATTGAAGAGAGGCCAGATAACTTTCAACTTCTCCGTCATGGATTGTTTAGTCAGTTGACGAGTAGAGATATCCAGGCCAAAAAGAGATTCAGTACAGACAAATCAGCATAATGATGGAGACAACACTGGTAGAAAAAAAGAAGATTATGTAGTAGTGTTGATTACAGGCTCGACACTAATGCCGTCCCGTCGTCGATTAAAAATTACATCGGACGATCCATACATCATCCGAGCACAGTTTGAGCACTTTTTTCTCCATCAGTAAATTCAAGCATTAGATCCACCCCCCCTTGAGAAAAAAAACAATAAAATCGCATAAATGTACTTTTCATCAAAATACATAGACTTATAATGGCTGAAAAATGGGCATTTGGGGGCACTTGAAGCCCCATATCTCTCCCCAATTTAGCGAACTCAACCATCTTTTACTATGTGATACTCCTCATCGAACTCTTATCAGAAAATCATATTAGTTTGGCACTTTATTTGTACACGAAATTTGGCCATTTTTGCCACCTCAGGGAGATTTCAGGCCTCAAAAATCACCTAAAACTCCGATGAGCACTTTTTTCTCCTCATTAAATTCAAGTCATTAAATCATGAGAAAAAACAATAAAAATTTTTCCTAAAAGTTAGTTACTACATCCAATAATTGCCGGCGAATAATTGCCCGAATGCTGACCTCAAAATGAGGCAATTGGGCACCAAGATTTATTCTCAAAGCATGTAATGAATTAATGGTGGAGGGAGATGGTTTAAAAGGGACCGAATTATGTACTACTAACCCTTCTCAGGGTAAACTTAAAGTAAAAAATATTTTTTTTAGCGCAAAACACACTAGAATATTGTCCAAATATCCAGGAATTATCACTTGCTTCAGCTTTTCTTAATGTTTTATTAATGTTATATGCTACTTGATGACTGACAAGTATAGTGATGCTAATGAATTTAACAAAAAAATTTGTTTTTGGGACAGTCAAAACCCCATTTGATTCATGTCTTCTCAAGGCCATTTGTGTCAGTGAAATTGTTAACGTTATTGTCCAATGACAAGCTGAGTTCAAATTCTAGATGAAGCTGTTTAAATTCACTTACACCATGGCCTTGAGAAAGACATGAATCAATGGGGTTTGGACTGTCCCAAAATCAAAATATTTTTGTTTAATTCATTAGCATCATCTATACTTGTCAGTCATCAGTAGCATAATAACATGTAATAAAACATTAAGAAAAGCTGAAGCAGTGATAATTCTGGATATTTGGACAATATTTCCTAGTGTGTTTTGCGCTAAAAAAATAATTTTTTACTTTAAGTTACCCTGAGAAGGGTTAGTAGTACATAATTCGGTCCTTTTAAACCATCTCCCTCCACCATTATTCATTACATGGCTTTGAGAATAAATCTGGTGCCATTGCCTCATTTTGAGGTCAGCATTCGGGCAATTATTCGGCCGGCAATTATTGGAATGTAGTACTAACTTTTAGGAAAAAATTTTATTGTTTTTTCTCATGGATTCTAATGACTTGAATTTAATGATGGAGAAAAAAGTGCTCAATTCGGAGTTTTAGGTGACTTTTGAGGCCTGATAATCCCCCTGAGAGTGGGCAAAAATGGCCAATTTCGTGTACAAATAAAGTGCCAAACTAATATGATTTTCTGATAGAGTTCGATGAGGAGTATCACATAGTAAAAGATGGTTGAGTTCGCTTGAGAATTGGGGGAGATATGGGGCTTCAAAGGTGCCCCCAAAATGCCATTTTTCAGCCATTATAAGTCTATGTATTTTGATGAAAATGTACATTATCGATTTTATTGTTTTTTTTCTCATGGATTCTAATGCCTTGAATTTACTGATGGAGAAAAAAGTGCTCAAACTGTCTCGGATGATGTATTGATCGTCCCGGATGTAATTTTTATCGACGACGGGACGGCATTAGTGTCGAGCCCTGTACTCAACACTTACTACATAATCTTCTTTTTTTCTTACCAGTGTTGTCTCCAATCATTATCCTGATTTGTCTGTACTGAAATCTCTTTTGGCTGGATTATCTCTACCTCGTCAACTGACTAAACAATCCAATGACGTGGAAGAAGTTGAAAGTTCATCTGGCCCTCTACTTGTCAATGTCCGAGCCAGTTCTCCTTGGACATTTAGTCAACTGATGCCATTTTTTGCTCGACTTGCCAAAGATTCCCCCAAATCAGGTAATTTTTTTTTTAAATTTTTATTCTTCAAAAATCAAGAATCTAGAATCAAATCAATTAGAATCTGCAAGGTTTTCTTTCCGCAGTAAAGACAAAAAAGTTTTTCTTTATTACTTTCTCAGCATAAAGGAATAAAATATTTGAAAATATTTCATTAAAACATTAAGTGTTACATAATTCATAAGTAGTTTATGAATTATGCATGTACCTGTAGTAAGTATATTTTTGAATAAGAGTTTGTAAGATTTAAAATCGGAGGGTGTCAAGTGGGGAAATTTCCATAACTGTTAAGGTTATGATTGATTTATGATAACCCCGACTTGACACCTGGGTGGAGTCATTACAGGTGTGAGATGTTTTAGTCAGTTGTGACCAGAGATTCAGAGCGTGTGGACTCGAATGTCTGTCGCTCTGAGAGTCGCTTCTCCACCGCTGCAGTTGAAGATGGGCTGGGTAGTTTCAAATAAAAGATTTAAGAAAAAACATCAAATCTTTTTTATTAAAACAAGAAATGACCCGCCCGAAAAAGAAAGAAGAAATAGCCCCATTGGATCAGCCTGAGAAGAATATGGCGGCTGTAGATGTGAGACGATCTGTTCTGCGCTCTGCACCTTCAATGCACGATGTCTAGAACCCCAAACGTTGTGAAATTCTGCACTGGCCGAGTTGAAGGGCACGAGTTAGACAGGCTCACAAGGATTAAAAACAAACAAACAACAACTACAATTGTTTGTAAACAAGACGTGGATGGAAGAAGGGGTGTGTGAGACTTCGCTGTCTATCCAACTGGCTGCTACTGGCTATCCCTACCGGCAACCTTAACACCTCAACGGTCTGAGTTCTAAGTGACTTAGTGCTCAAGTTTAGCTGTATTTATGTCAAACTCTCCTTCCCTACCCATCTTCTCCGGACCACACAGATGGCCAGTAC
The DNA here is from genome assembly GCA_023376005.1 of Doryteuthis pealeii. NCBI lineage: Eukaryota > Metazoa > Mollusca > Cephalopoda > Myopsida > Loliginidae > Doryteuthis > Doryteuthis pealeii. The sequence continues at coordinate 28,287,443 of CM042145.1, read as the reverse complement.
TTAAATCGAATCGCCGACTTCAAGTCGTCATTAACCCTTAAAATTAAAACAATTAAATATTTTTCCAGACTTAATGTCTACAATACTTCGAACATTAATTTTTTTCAAAAGAGAATTCCTCATAAGAAATAGCCTCTTTGCTTTTAATGCCTGGGTGCATAAGATATTATCACTAAGTGGCCTAACTTCATGGTGGTCGTACAGGTCTCTTAAACTTTATGGCCTAATCTTTGGATTCGTAAAAAGGTCAACCACCCACCCCTTTTACTTATGCCTGGCTTTAACCTATTCTCTTTCTTATTCATTTATTTATTTATTTATTCTGACCATGTTCATCTTCAATCATAGTATCACATAGACGAGTTAGCAGCGGTAGAGGCAGAGAGTAACAAGTAAGAACCCCTCATCCCATCTCTACTCTGTCTGTCTGTCTCTCTCCCCATTATATATACCTGATGTGTGTGATAAGGGGTATAATAACATAAGCAAAGCCAATTACTAGGTTGAATCAAAGGTTTTGCAATATTTTGGTATGTGCTAGTATGCAGCATGTATATCATATCGATTCAAACTGTGAAAAGTAGCTGATATGGTTGATAATAGTATGGTACTTGATGTGCTCATACACTGTGCATTGCTTTACTCTGTGTGTAATTTGAAAGCCACTCGGATTCACATTAGCATTCCCAGTTGATTTTTTTATTTGAGGTTGTTGTTTATTTAATCATGTTAGTTATATAGAGCTGTGTAAACGGAGTTCAGAACTGTTTGAATTATGCAAATATCCCCAGTAGTTCAAAAGTTATGAGAATTTGAAGCCCCGAAATTGGAGGTACAAAAGTGGACATGATTTTGTTAAAAAAAAATATGTCAAATCACGGACTAATTGAAAACAAGAAATTTAGTAATTTCTTCATCATTTCTTTATTTTTGGAACAATTTTGATTAAACTTTGCATTCTTATGTAAAAGTGTATGCTCTTCCTAATTCTGCAGTTAAATTTTATGTATCTCCATACTAGAACCTATTATTTGGGGAATAAAAAGTAGGGATATCAAGATCTTTTGCTTTTTTTTAAAGTTTACAAGATTATTCAAGATTTTCATTTTAATACGGCATATATACACACATATATATAGTATTAATTTTATATAAAAAACATCACTTTGGACTTAAAAATAACTTTTTAAATACCTGCTATGTTGTATTACATATAAGAAATAGAATAACTCTATATAATTTTATTTAACAAAGCCTGCATGTAGCATGTACTGCTTTAACTAGCTGTAAAAAATAATTCAATGGTTAAAAATACGTAAAAGTTACATATTTAGAAAGATTATTTTATTTTCTTTCCAACCATGTAAATCTTTTAAAGATTAGATCAGGAATAATCAAAAAAATGTGAATTATAGCTATTGCGGTCGGAAATTTAATGCGTGCTGGGCGTTTGTTTACATATTAAAAACAATTAAATTTTAAGGGGTTTTTTTTTTTTTCCATAAAATTCAACCTTTGACACAAAAGCCTGATGGTTAACCATCATGTAAATATCACAATTTATATACCAAAATAATCCTGAAAGTATCTAGTATTAAGAATATAGTGCTTTTTTTTTTGACTTAGCTTATACTTTTTAAAAGAACTTGCGTCAACTTTCGTTGGTAGTGGTTTCGCTTCCAAAGGTCGAAGAAGAAAAAAAACAACCTACACGATATAGTATAAAGTGTCTACTAATTAAGTGTTCAATTTCAAGAATATTGATAAAGATTATCCTCTTTTTAAGTATCAGGTGAGCTCAGTATCTCAAAGTCCAGTGTGGTTCATCACCTTCATGACCTCAGCAAAAGCATCCAGAGGTGCTTAATTGTGCCTCACGTTAACAAAAAATTGTAAAACTTTTGACCCACCTTTTTGTATTTTGTATGATAATCATCAATGTTACATTCAATGTGTCCTGAAAATGATTTTGTATGTTAGAGTAGACATCTTCATGGCAGGGTTAGTGCCAATCACAGGCTGAATAACTTATTTTTTGGATCAAGTCTCCAATAAGCACCCTAATTCATCAAGCTAATGGAACGTTTACATTTTAACTTGTCACTGGTAAGTTCCATTTCAAAAATGTTTGTAAACAAACCAACAGACGATTTTTTGTATTTATATTCTATCTAACAAAAACAAATTTTACAAATCATGTGATACTATTTCTGAACAAAATCCTTTTTAGTAATTATGGTTATTGTTGAGGAAAATGAAGACTCGGCAAACCAAATTCCAATTCTGAACAAGTCAGTTTTATTTCTCATGATGCCTTTAGAAAAGGCAATAATCATGGATTGTGTGGTAGAAGGACAATAAAATTAAGAGCTAGAATTTCTAGGGCAGTCAATCTTGTTATTGCAGTAATAGTGCTAAGTTGTACTACTTGCTTTTCCCTTGCACAACATTGATGTTATAAAAATGGGAGACCTGCTGTATGGGCAATCTACCATATAACATTGCTTTGGGCTTGTGATGAGATTTGAACACAGATCTATTTACTCACCTGTGACAAATACCAATAATAATAAAGAATTTTTTTGTTGCAATTAAAATGACTAATTCTCTTTTGCAGAAACTGAGAAAAGATTGTATGAGGGCCTAATTTTTTAATTTTCTTTCAGAAGTTTTGGATGTTCTTCAAGATTTGGATGAAGCATCAAAAAGGAAGGTCGATATTTTGGATCATTTTCAGGTGAAATTATTTTTGCATTTTTTTTGTTTTTTTTTAATCCTAAAATTTTTCAAAAGGTTAAAAACCTTTTGAAAAATTTTAGGATTCAAGAAATTCAACTCAGTATATTATTAAATCCTTAATTTTTTTTTTTTTTTTTTTTTTTAATTGCTTTATTTTTTATCCATCAATTTGTGAGGATGATTTAATACAAATAAATTTCTTCAGATGAAACAGCAACTCTGCTCAATTGGCTCATTTCAAGTTTGTTTCAAATTTTCTCAATCGACTGAAGAAAACATTGTCATAAAAAACAAACAAAAAAAGATTTAATATTTAGGAAAATATGAAATAATGGAAATATTTTGTATATACTGGTATGTTGACTTATGAGTTCCCAACAAATTTTCTGAGTTACAAGCCATCACTTGGTCAATTTTTTTCTTTTCTTTTTTTTTTCTTTTCTTTTTTTTTCTTTTCTTTTTAGCAGCTAAAATTTGAGGTTCGAGCGAGCATCAAATACACTTATGTTCACTAAAACAATTAAGTTTCCACATTTTTACGCCAAAGAAAAAATATTATTTTTTTTTACAAATAATATTTTTCTTTGGCATAATAAATTTGGAAACTTAATTAAAAAAGTAAACATTAAAATCCCTTACAGCACATAATTCATTGCATTCTATTGTTTTTATAAAATACAGATCTATTTTTCTTATTTAAAAAAAAAAAAAAAAAAAAAAATTAATTTGTTTATTTCAATGGGGAAAATTGATTTGATATACAAGGAAATTGACTAAGTCAAGATACCACTCTATGTATATTTTATTTATCTCATGAAAAATATTTTAATTTAGGATCTCAAATTTTTTTTAAAATGAAGAAAGTATGGACAACTCAAAGAAAATTGGCTGCCCTATACTTCTGACCATAAGCAAAATTTTTGTGATTTGTTTATTAATCAGAAATGTTTGTTAATTTCTTCAGGCTGATCTTAAAAGGTTGATGACAGATGTAAATGATGATAGTCGAAACGCTGCCTACATGATGGTGATGAGGAGTATTCGTCATAATCCAAGGTAAGTACTGAAATTTTGACACTTGATCGGAAATCCATCCTAAACTGACATAAGAATTGTCAGAAGAATGTGATATCATTTTTGTTTGAGAAATTTATGTATTTTTCTCTTTAATGTTTAGTTACATGACTAGTTAAGAAAGACACAGTTTGCTTAGAAAAGAATTTAAAAAATAGTCATGTTATTGTAATTTATTAAGATTTACTACAATTGCATAGGGCCGGGTTAGCTCAGTCGGTAGAGCGTTCGGCTAGAAACCAAAAGGTTCCTTGTTCGATACCCGCCCTCGCCAACTCAGCGTTATGAGTAGCACAGGTATCTGTGTGGTAAAGTAAGGAGCTGATGGTAGGTGTGGCGCTCCACCTCAGACGCTAAAATAATCTCCTTGGTCTAGCGCTAGTGAAAAGGGGATAGACTCCCTCGCTGCTTGGCTGATACCGACATTAGGCCGCCCCCGACGACTTTTACTTTACAATTGCATAGTAGTAGTGGTGGTAAAATATACAATGTTATATTTGTATAGTAATAAGTATATTAGATTAGTAAATCTTTCTACTTAACTTTCCTAACATCCCACACAGACATATATATATATATATATATATATATATATATATATATATATATATATACAGACACATATGCTTGTTAACTCTTAGTTTTGATTGTTTTTTTCCCCTGTTATTTACATCTTATTATAATGGAGATTGTGTGTTTTTTTTTTGTCTGTAACCGAAACTATATCACTACTCAAGCCACAATTCCCTTTGTTATTTATGTCACATTACCAATGATTTTATTTTTATTTAAACCTCAATTATTAATATAATTGTTTTACATTATTAATACTGTTAACCATATCTACATATTAATAACATGCAATTGTATTTCTATATACAACAAAATAGCGGTTTACAGTGTGAACGGGAAGGCTAATTTGCATATTGATATTAAAAATTTGAATTTAATAAATATGTGCTTAGTATTATTGATTTCTAACTCTTTGGTTTTATTTTAATGAATATAAGCAAAAATCTCTTCAATGAATCTTAAATGAAATCCATTAACAAGGAAAAATAACTGTCATTTTATTCTTTACTTCCTCTTTTAACTAAATACTTAAATTAGAAAAATAACAATGAAAGATGGGAGTGATGGAAGAGTAAGTTTCAGTTGTTCTATTTTTCGATTATACTCCCTCTGTTTTAAACCTTTTTATCTGTATTCTTATTTAGTTTCATTAGTCTTTCTAATTTAATACAATATTTTATCACATTAAAACTTAAATACTTGCACCCGGAGGGTGCATATATTTGCTAGTACAAACTTATAAAGTCATGAAAAAAGTCTCAACATCATTTGATTTGTGTCTGTTTGAATTTCCAAAACATGTGTAACACTTGATGTAATAAATCTATTATAAAATAATGTCCATTTCTCTGAAGCAAATTCAGTCAAACTTTTAGATCTATTATTTCACTTAGAAGTGATTGTGAATTTTATCCCACTCCACACTCTATCATTGTTCAACTTGATAAATTAATTGATTTTTGTTTTTTAATACAAAAACTGCACAAGTTACTTAAATGTGTTTTATTTTTTAATTGATCCCTAATGTTTGTTTTTTTCTTTTCTTTCAGCCATGCTGCACAATATGTACCAGTGTTCGTTCAGTGTTTAAATGATGAATGTCCCGACATTGTGTACAGTGCACTTCGTAATTTGGCTGAATTTGTCACTCTATGTCAAGGTAATTTGCCCAATTTTATAATTTATGTGATGAATGATTAAGACAAACTGGAAATTTGGGCTTTTTTTTTTTTTTTTTTTTTTTTCTTTTTCTTTTTTCAATATAAAAAGTTAGTTTATCTGGTTCATTCTTCAAATTTTGTTGATGCCTTCAAGTGAAAAAAAAACTCTTTACTCAAGTAGGGAAACAATTTCATATTGTTATCATTTGGAAAAACTCAGTGAAAAATATCATTTTTGGAGAATTAATAAAATCCATTTTGTTTATTTATCCTTTCAAAATCTGATGATAAAGTGGGAATTATTAATTGTATCAATTTTTAATCTGTTTATTATTATTATTATTATTATTAAACAGCAGCTGCTTTTAAGGAACTCTGTTCATTGTTTTCCTATCTTTAGGAGCTGATGAATAATAATCTACTTTTTAAGATTTCTCTAGAATTTGCCTTTCCCAACAACTAAAAAAATGTTTGGTGGGAGATTATTGTAACAATTTTGAATTTCATATAAACAAGATTTAATCATTTTTATTTTTTGCTTGCTGGGGGGTTACATTGAATTTTTTTTTTTTTAAATGTCATAAAATATTTTCTTTTTATTTCAGAACATGCCAATGTGATTCTTGAAAAAGCGTTTGCAGTTGGTATTGTCACTTCTATTGAAACAAGTTCATATATTTCTGAAGCTCTTCAGTTGCTCAATATGGAAACAGCCCAGTGAAGATGAGTTGAAGGTGGATGAAGATTTCAACAAAGCAAAAAAAAAAAAAAAAAGGATTTCTCATTTATATTTTACTCTCATTGTGAATGAAAAAAAAAAGTGGATGTTGTGTGTGAGAGAAGAAAAAATAAATCATTTTTGTCAGATTTTTCTCTTTGGCTTTAACTTTAAATAGTTCTTGTTGAAATGAAGTTATTCTAAGTTTTTTTTTCTTTCTTTCATCATGGATTAGAAAGAAAGAATATTGGAAATTTCTTTCTAACTATAAAAGGAAAATTTGATTGCACAAAACCACATTTTTACAAGTTAGATTTTATTAACCAAATAAATAATTTCTTATATTACAAAACAAAGAAAAATTCAACTAATTTGACATTTCAAGAATAATTCCTAAATTTTACAAAACTTGAAAATCAGCAGAAATAACAGTTAAAAAACAAAATGGCTTCTTATCGATAAAAAATACAAATTTTAATTTATCTGTATCCATCCAACCAGCAATAAACCTACAGTCTGTCACCATTTGCCACGAGAGAGCAGTAACAAAAAAAAAACAAATGTGAAGACATTCTGCATTTTATACAAACTCTAAAAAAAAAAAAAATTCTCATTTTATTATAAAAGCACATTAAGAATTATGGTCTTTCTCTGCTTTGATAAATAATGTAACCTATCTTTACAATGGAGTTTTACCATCAACAGAACCTAATTACAGAATATAATTGGGAAAAATGCTTGCATATCTAGGCAAGCAACCTTCACATAATTGAATCTCAGATTATTCATTATGCATTGTAGAAATTATTACTAAGGACAATTTTTTAAAAATTGACTCAAATAAGTTTGCATTAATACTCGTATTAAAGAAATGAGTGATCCTCTTATGAAAGGTAAAGACAATATTCCTATTTATATGTTAAAATTCTAACTGCAAAACAGAAAAAAAATTCAAAATAATTTTTTTTTTTTTTTTTTTTTAACAAGTCTGAAACTGTACTTTGCCAACTTCTCCATTTTCCAAGAAGAATTGTTGTATTTGTCTTTTAAGAAATGTTTCTATTTTATTAGTTTATGAGGTAGAGATTTTATTGTATTTTTGGAATGTGCTAAGAGTGGAAATCTTTTTTGGCTAGGAAGCCTCTAAGATAGGTGTTTTAAAAATGAGTGTGGAACAAAATTCTGATACATATTAATATCATTTTCGTTTATTATGCAAGTCTTTTATGAAACCTCTGAAAATTAAAAGTTTTTTAAATCCAATTGAAAAGTTTCTGCAATTTCAAAATTGCTACTAGCTTAAATCAAATTGAAAATGCTGAAATCTTCAAAATGGTGTGGATTTATTGTACAAACACAATTTGGCTTGCAGTTCATCTCTTGTTTATAAAGAGTAAGTGGTTTAATACAAACTCAATTGTACATAATGTATATCATACAATGAAAGTGTGACACAATGTCAATTTAAGAGTTTAACAGTTTTCCAAGGTTAAAGAGCCCAGCCTGCCTTACTATTTACCCATAGCTGGAGGGAGAGTAGTTGGATGCATACCTTTCCCAAGGGTATTAGCACTGAATATAAACAGCCTTGTCCATTTCCTACGATTCTAACCATTATACCACACACCTCCAATCTTCATATAGAATCAAATGTCTATATTATTGGTTGTTTTGTTTTACAGCATATTAATCCTCTTTCAGACCATTTAATGCTGAATCAAGTTAGTTTGATAACAAATGACTCAAACAACAACAGGTACTATAGGCAACCTAAACAAGAGACAAATCATCACAATCTTTGGCTAAAGAATATATGGAAATACCGGAAGAAAATAGTCAGATTATCCAGCATTGCCGTAAAACCTTATTTAATAATAAATTAAAAAAAAAAAAAACTCAGAACTGTCAGAGAGGTAAGACAAGTAACCAGCTTCGATAAGACATTAAAATCAATAACGCATGGCACAGGGACTTAGTGATCTGTTAGAAAACCACACCATGTTCAAGTGCACATAGAATTGACTGATAAGTAACTTTGTAACAATCGCTACAATTTAAATAAGTTTTATCCTTTAAGGAATTTCAGGACTGACAAGCAAATAAGCATTTTAAGAGAATATTGAAATATTTACCTTGGTCTTTCACTATAGACAAAAAGATAGTATCAACTAAAAAACTTTACAATGGTAAATAAGTCTTATCCTTTAAGGAATTACAGGACTGACAAGCAAGTAAGCATTTTAGGAAATTATTAAAACTTTTACATTCACTGTAAACAAAAATCAAGCAACATGTTTTGTAGGCTGTGGCTCATTAACAAAAATAATATTTACAAAGATGTCGGTTTCAACTCTAACTCCTGTTGTTTGTGTTTGTTCATTTCATTTCATTTATAATTAATTTTCAGCATTAATATTTTGATCACAGCACCAGCAAAACTTCTCAACCACATTTTGCTATGAACTTTGTACGCATAATTCCCGACAATATTCACACTATTACTCTCATAACGTGACCAACGTTTCTAGAACATTTCTTCCTAGAAAATGTTTCAATCCAAACCAACAAAATTTTTTTATAAACATAACCACATGGATACAAACAATGTGCGTGCATGTGAAAAGAAAAAAAAACAGAGAGACAGTGAAGCTGTAAATAAACCTCAATAAGACCAAGGTTATGTATCAGCCCCCTCCAACATCACATGACAAGACATTGATAGAGGGTCAGGTTCTAGCTCAGATAAATACCTTCAGATACCTCGGCTCCACAGTTGCTACTAACAGACTTTATGCACAACTTGATCTTTGAATGTCAAATGCAACCAGACATTGAATCAAATGGAGAAAACAGATTCGCATGGTGTCATCATCAGATACGATGGGTAGCTCGTAGTAGTAAAAAAAAAAAAAATGAAAAAATTTTTTTTAAAAGTGGCCTAATGTCGGTATCAGCCGGACAGTGAGAGAGTCTATCCCCTTTTCACTAGCTCTAGACCAAGGAGATTGTTTTGCATTAGGTGGATCGCCACACCTACCATCAGCTCCTCACTTTACCACACAGATCCCTGTGCTACTCATGGGTTGAGTTGGCAAGGGCCAGTATCAAACCTTGTGGTTTCTAGGTGGACGCTCTACCGACTGAGCTACAGGATAAAATAAATAAAAACTTATACAACAAAAAATTTAAATGTATGCCTTTATTGAGTTTCATTAAGTTTGAAGAAAAAAAAAATGAATTCTTATTATGGTTCATTTACATCGTCTGCCCTGTATTACATAAAAACAAAAATGACATATCTATTCCCTTTCAATGAAAGAGGGTTATAGAATAAAAAATAAATAAAAATTGAATTTAAAAAAAAGGTAGGAGTAATTTTAACAGCAACTGTTAATCAGGTCAACACAGCATTTGGTGTTTAAATTAGTTGGAATCATTTTTATTGAGTTAGAGTTTAATTGGAAATAAACTGGTAATTTTGCTGGATCCTTTGTACATTTTTCTGCTTAAACCTGAAAACACTAAGTGAAGATGCTGAGAGTAAGTTAGGCTAGACGTAGCAGTGGGATGATTACAATAATATCATTGAAATAAGACATGGGAGTGGAGAGTTTCATCAGTCTAAACAAAAAAATAATTGAGAATAATTACTCAAACAAAACAGGAGAGAAATAAATCTCTTGTAAACTCAAATGGAATATAGATTATTTTCTTTAAACATTTTTTCTTTTTTTACCCGTATTAAATAATAAGTGATATTATTTTCTGAAAATAATAATAAAATCGTTTCAGTCAGTTTATCTGGTTATTGATATTCATAAAGGGGGAACCTGCTGTAGAGCAATGGTTAGTAAGTTGATATTATTGAAATTATTTTGTTTGAATGAGTTTGATCTTCATTGCAACTTTGTGTTAAACAAAGCTTAGCAAATATTATTATATTTCCCAGTTTTTCACTCCACTTTAAAACTAGTAAAAATAAATGATTACCATTTCCATGATAGATATTAAAATTTCTTTAGAATATTTCATATTTTTATAAATAAATTAAAACAGCCATTTTAAACAACCTGTCCATTAAAAAGGTAGGATGTGACACAAGGTTGCTAGTTTGACGCATCCAACTAGAATCAAACTCACTATTCTGTAGTGATGGATCTGCAAGACTAGCTTGCTAACCATTACACCATGATGGGATGCACTAAAAATCACGAATATTCGTGGGTGGATATTTTCATTAAAATCTTTTTTTTTTTTTTTTTTTTTTGAAAGACGATTACAGAGTGAGAAACAAGGGAAATAACTAATGAGCACTTTTGCTGATGGAATCGGATATTATTTGTCACTCTTGAATTTTGTCGACCATCTCAATTTATATTTTTTTATCATGAATTTGTTCATCTCGAATGAATTTGTTAGAGAAAATTTACTGAACACTGCTCAAAAGTAACAACAAAGAAAAGAGAAAGAAAGAGAGAAAGAGAGAGAGAAAGAAAGATGAAAAAAGAAAGAAAAAGATGAAAAAAGAAAAACGAAAGTGAAATGGTCGAGAAAGTTCAAGAGTGCCTATTATTCTTGGTGGCAAAAAAATAAAAAATAAAAAATAAAAATAAAAAAAAAAGTCATCCAAGCAAGAGATTAAAACCGATTCACTCACCTTTATCAATTTGACAACAATTATTTAAACAACCTCAATTCATCCTTTTTGTTTTTTTACTCTTTTCTATCTAATAATTTTTCACTTTACCATTTCATCACTAAAGCATTTGTATTCTTTTCTATATGATGATATTGAGTATGTAACAATGCTTTGGATTTCTCAGAGTCTTCCCCACCCAACCATTCATTGTAGAGTTTCTCAACTTCTTGTACTTGTTCAGGCTGAACAGATTCAACAGAATTGTACATTTCGTTAGTCAGATTCAATCTGTCTTTGGCTGTCTCTGAGGATTGGGAATCAGGCAGGATCTGACCCCTGCCATTGTTACATCCAGACGGACAAGCCATTATCTCCACAAACTGATAGGGACATTTCCCTCTCTTGATTTTCTGGACAATATTCTGAATATTCCGGAATCCATACGCAATCGCTCCTTTCAGTTCTTGGCCATCGTCAGAGGTGAGGGTGATTTCTTTCATGTCAACATTCCTAAAAAGAAAAAAAAGAAAACTTTTTATTTACAATCCAGATTGTTTCATTATTTCAGATTAAATACTTTAGATTCATAAATATGATTAATAAAAAAAAAAAAAATATATATATATATATATATATAGCGTTCAGTTAGAAACCACAAGGTTCCTTGTTCGATACCCACCCTCGCCAACTCAGCGTATGAGTAGTACAGGTATCTGTGCGGTAAAGTAAGGAGCAAGGTTACTTTACTTTTTATATATATACACACATACAAGGTGTGTCAAAAAAGTATTGAGATTGAAGAGATTTACCAAGATAGAAATGAAGAAGGAATGGAACGTTAATTTTTTTCAGAATACAAGTTGTGTCAAAAAGTACAAAAAATCTTGATACTTTTTGTGTGTGTGTGTGTGTGTGTGTGTATGTAAAAAGATATTTAAGAGAAAAAAAAGTGTTCAAAAAGTAAAAGCAATTTAAAGTGAGGAAAAAAAAAAATTCTGTTAGGTTTTATTTTCTAGTTTTACCTTTCAAGAAAAAAATAATAATTAATCGTAAATTTTCTAATACAAACCTCAACGTTTTAAGTTCGAGCTGATCTACTTTTTTGTCAAACAAATTCATCATGGCATTCTTGAATATGTAATTCAAATAACCACCAGAACTGCCGCCATCATGGTTGACAATTTTATACGCTTCACCATTTGGATCTCTACAAGAAGAAAATGGACACAACAAATCAATAAAAGGAATTAAGAAGTTGCTCTGTTAAAAAAAAAAACATATTTACCAGATTGAAATGAAAAATGATGTTAAGAGTTATATTTCTTCAAAATAAACCAGGAGAAAATGGAAATCAATATTCACCCCCCCCCTCAAAAAAAAAAAAATTCCCTAAAACAAACAACAGACCAATAAAAGGAATTAATTATTTCCTTTGTTAAAAAAAAACAAAAAAACAACATATTTACCAGATTGAAATGAAAATTGACATTAAGAGTTATATTTCTTCAAAACTAACCAGAATTGAAACCTCACCACTAGATGCATTTTAACATAGGTATGGCCAACATTTTGGTACAATAGCACTTCCTCGCTTCTATAAACTTTTATAAAAGATTTAAAATTGTACATTGTCACGTATTCTAATTTTTTTTTTTTAAAACAGGGCCTAAACTTATAAAGTAATTTTTTTCTATAAATTTCTTAATTGTAACAATGAAATAAATCATGTTAAAATGAGCACATCTTCAAAAGA
>CM042145.1:28202287-28267287 GCA_023376005.1 Doryteuthis pealeii | reverse complement strand
TTGTGTTTTTAGAACAAGAGTCTTAAACACATTCCTGTTGACTAATTATCAATGATTCATAGCAAAACTATTTTTGTAACTAATATCCTTAAAAACACAGACATCTATTAATAATGGAGATTCAGTCTATTTGTCTGTAACCAAACTATGTTACTGCTTACATCACAGTCATTTAGGAATGAGTTAATCAATGAGTATTTCATTTATAGTCAATATCCTTACTACAAAAAGAATAATGCTGTATTATATATACAAGGTGTGTCATAAACGTATCGAGTTTGAAGGTGTATTTACCAAGATAGAAATGAATAATGAATGGAACGTTAATTTTTTTCAGAACACAAGGTGTCGTCATAAATGAATAGAGTTTGAAGGTGTATTTACCAAGATAGAAATGAACAATGAATGGAATGTTAATATTTTCAGAATACAAGATGTGTCAAAAAGTACAAAAAAATCTCAATACTTTTTTGACACATCTTGTATATACTCAAAGTAGTATGCAGCATTTGACAGTCCACAGTATTTTTTAAAAACAAGTTTCAATAAATATATACCTGGTATTATTGATCTATATATAGTTTGTTTTATTCTAATGTATATCCAAAGTTATTATTTACAAACAAGGAATAGTCATATATTCAACAGAATTTGAAAAGGTTTGTGTATTTAACTGTATTCTGGTTATGTTTGTGCATGTCCGACATTTCTAAGATCTGTTTACATCTTTTTTATGTTGTCAGCTGTCGTATAGGACCTCCAATTCGATGTGTAAAATTAACCCCCCTATAGTTAACATAATGAAACTTGAATAAAGGTTAATATTATCATCAAAGCTTTTGGATCATACAAAAGAAAAAACATTAAAACAAATTCCTGATGATTTTTAAAAACTTTTTTTTTTATCTGAAAATTATGAACAAAAACAATGTTCACATTTTTGCACCATCGAATCAATTAATTTTTAACATGACCACATACAAGTTACGCCTACAGACTTTTCTTTTTTTTTAATTATATGAAAAATCAATTAAGAGTCAAATTTTCACCAAAATTTTGATACTTATTCACCTTTAGATGAATTTATGTTTAAAGTAGTTTTTTCCTAAAATATATGGGGGAAAATATTTTTTTACTAGGTCGAAATTTGATTTTATGAAATACAAACAAAATATATAATACTTGCATGATTTTAAAATTTTTCTATAAAGATAAGAGTCTGAATAATTAAATCAGAAATTTTTAGAAATATTTCGGAGGTCTCTACTGTTGTAAAACAAAACATATATCTCAGTGGAGTGGAGTGAATATGATGCTCTTTTCAAGTAAGTATTAATTTTTTTTTAATATTAAATGTTTTATTTATCCCACCTAACTCAGGCAATAAAAATGTATTTTTACACTGCCCGGAGGACATTTTTTTTGTTTTGTTGCTAGTACTACAAACATAGCTATTTACCCAACCCACTTGCCATGGGTAGGATGTGACACAAGGTTGCAAGTACAGGACATTCAACAAGAATTAAACACTTTTCAGTAATAATGGATCTGCAAGTCTAGTTTAACTAAAAGAAGTTTTTCCATTTTTTATTTAAAGACATTTTGGTATTATTTCCGGACATTTGTGACATTCGTTTTGATAAAGAAAATGTCTTCCAAGCAGTTTAGTTAGTTGGTTGGTTGTTTAATGACATATCAACTCTTGTGGGTTATTTGATGAAGAATTTTTTTATTTATAGCATTTGTTTTACTTCATGTTTATTAATAAATTGGTAGAAATAATTTTTATGTTAGATTTTTCATTAACTTCATTTGTATTAATTGGTAGAAAATGTCATGTTGATTGGTTATTTTGTTTAATGGCATATGAACTCTTGCAGGTCACCTAATTTCAAGTTTTGTTTTATATATGATTTGTAAGCAAATGAGTAAAGTCGTTGGGGTGGCCTAAAGTCGGTATCAGCCAGACAGAGAGGGAGTCTATCCCCTTTTCACAAGCACTAGACCAAGGAGATTGTTTTGGCGTCTGAGGTGGAGCGGCACACCAACCATCAGCTCCTCTCTTCACCGCACAGATCCATGTGCGACTCATACGCTGAGTTGGTGAAGGCCAGTATTGAACCAGGAACCTTAAGGTTCCCAGCCAAACAATCTACCGACCGAGCTAAACCAACCAATAGTTTGTAGGTAAATATTTTTGTTTAGTTTGGTTTTATAAACTGGTAGAAATAATTTGAATCAACTCGACGTGCATCAATATATTGGTAGAAATAGATGTTCTTGCAAGTGACATAAATTGAAATAATTAAATCAAACTCACCTGGACAGGCTGAGGCCAACATTGGGAATGAGGTTTTTTCAATCTCAGCTGATTTGTATCGTTCCAGAAATTCCTTTCCACTTTCTATTAGACTAAAATTACGTCCAAATGTTGTATCAAATACATAATCCACACCTGTTGAATAAAAATCAAAACATAGAAATACACAAAATAAATATCAGCCTTTTGTAATCAGAACAAGGTTTATCTGTATAAACAGGATATGGTAAACCAGCAACTGAGAGTCTTTGACTGGAGGCGGGGCTCAACACTTGAATCAACAGGTTTATTTTGAAAAGAAATTTTAATTTCAAAATTTGTATAAAATTTTATTTTATCTTATAAGAAATTAAAGTAAGTATATATATTCAATTAATGAAAAATCTGAATTACTCAGCAACCATTCAATGAATTTTAAAAATTCAAAAAGCATTTTTCTTTTTTTCAATGAGCTCTATTAAAAAAAAAAAAATAAATAAAAAATCAAACTTATATACATTAAATTAAAAAAAAAACAAAAAAAAACTTACTAGTTTAGTTTCATACCCAGTATACAAATTAGTTATGCAGAGATACTGATAGGTACGTGTCCTGTGTCCCTGACACACAAAAATCTAAAAGGACGCAGTGAAATCGAATCCATGCATCCTAGTGTTTATCTTTTTTCTTCCTTCACCATTTAAAGCTAACTATAAATACATTTCAATAGTTTCTTAGAAACCAATTACACAGGATAGGTTACAAGATAGGAGTTAGACGACTTTAGTTGGGACCCATAATTTTCCTGGGACTCATTCAAAGCAAATATGTGCGTCCCAGGACGCACTAAATCAATAAGCTATCAGCATCACTGGTTATGTATATCTAATGTTATTGGAAATACAAAAATAGATCCCCCCTTCTTTAGAGGGTGGAGAAAATGAACTTACCCAATGTTTTAAAGAAACCAGTCAGTTTCAATGCTGTTTCCTCAACAGACAATTTATATTTTGCAGCCATGGAAGCTCTGGATTGTGGAGACACAGACACAACCACCAGATTTTGGTCTGCTTCACAGCCTTCCTGGAAAAAGAAACACAGACAACAAAATTTCTTATATGTCAAGACTTCAATTTTTTTTTTTTCATAGAGAATGTGACAAACTGTGAGGCACTGTATAAACCAAGAATTCAATTTATGACTCCACAGAATCTGATAAACTCTGACCCAAAAAAAAAAAAAAAAAAAAAAAAAAAAAAATCTATGTATTTGCCCATAAAAAAATTCCAATCTAGGAAGTTTGTTCAGTTATCACTAATTTCTAAAATTTGAAAAATGTTAAAACATGCAGTTGTATTGATTCGAACAAATTTGTATTTTCAGTGTAGATTTACGGTGAAATGAAAATGGGCGACCTCAAAGAGAAGCAAACAAGGGGAGGTTACTCTCATTTATGTAACTAATGTTTAGATTACTAACTCTGAATTAAAACCTGTTAAACTCTGCTTGAGAAATTGACCTTGTGTCACATCCTGCTCATGTGGAGGGGTTTATTTATATATATATATCTCCAGTTTAGTATGACGGCAATTAATAAAGATAAACTTACCTCTCGTAGTTTAGCATTTTCACGCAAAACTTTATAAAGTTCTTCACTGCTTTGTTGTGAGACCAAAATACTTTCAGCCGTTGTGATACAACCACTGCATGCAAGGCAATCATTCAACGTGATTTTGGCTTTCTTCAATTTACTTTGACTTCCAGACTAAAAAGGAAAAAGAAAAAAAAAGAAAAGAAAAAAAAAAATGAAAATTCAAAAAGAACCAATGCCAAAAAGGCACCAACATATTTGGTTTGGTTTGGTTTGTTTTACGGCACATCAACCTCAGTGGGTCATTTAATGCCGACAAAGATTTTAAATGAATTCATTCTTAATGGATACTCAATTTTTTTTTATAAACTCATGTTTTTCTATTTAACCCATAGATGGGACCTTAACAGGTACTACCACCCCGGGTCAGAGTGGATCAGTGAGCAATGGTAATGAAGGAAACCTCCAGAAGAGTTTGGTTTGGTTTGGTTTGTTTTACGGCATATCAACCTCAGTGGGTCATTTAATGCCGATAAAGTTTTGAAATAAATCAATTCTTAATGGATAATACAATTTTTTTATAAATACATTTTTCTATTTAACCCATAGATGGGACCCTAACAGGTACTACCACCCCGGGTTAGAGTGGATCAGGGATCAATGGTGATGAAGGAGTGCTCCACATTCTTCAAACCTCCAGAACTGGAACCTCACCATGTTAGAGTTTAACGTCATCCCCAGCCACCGCCTTCTAGCACCCATATGATAAAAAAAGGTTGGGACTTGCCATAAGGACAATAGGGTTGGGGCAATCATATAGGTGCTAGGGCTTGATGGTACCAGCTGATTGATCGGAGGGGGGTCTCTCCAACTTATTTGGTATTATTATGCCGAAAGGTACGTGCCCCTGACACACAAAATCTAAAAGGACGCAATGTTTTTATTTTTTCTTCCCTCACCATTTCAAGCTAACTGTAAACACATTTCATTAGTTTCTTAGAAATGAATTACACAGGATAGGTTACAAGGTAGGAGTTAGACGGCTTTAGTTTGGACCTATAAATTTCCCTGGGACTCATTCAAAGCAAATATGTGTCCCCCAGGACACACTAAATCAAAAAGCTATCAGGATCACTGTGTTTGTTGCTTTAGGTTCCAAAATTAACTATTTTATTATTTAGACAAGCGAGTAAAGTTGGCAAAGTAGCCTATGTCGGTATCAGCTGGACAGCGAGGGACTAACCCCTTTTCATTAGTGCTACACAAGGGAGATCGTTTTTACATCTGAGATGGAGCACCAGACCTACCATCAGCTCCCCACTTTATCGCACATATCCAAACTGTGCTAATCTTGCACAGAATTGGCGAGGGCCGGTATTAAACCGGAACCTTGTGGTTCCTAGATGAAAGCTTTAGTCAAGTATTCTCACCCATATTCTTTTGATTGATTCTAATGGCATATCAATATGTCTAGGGTTATTTCATGCTTTACGGTTAGAGAATTTTACATTTATATTTACATTTTTTGTTTAGTTTCTGCACACAGTTGTATGGTTTCAGGTATTCCTATTTAATTATATTAAAGTAAGTATTTCTATTTAATAGTAGTCATTCATTTACACAGTTATATGGCTTTAATTAATTAATAATCCTAAACAAGGCTGAGAAATCTCTGACTAAAAAGGAAAGCAATATTAACAAACAGTTAGAATTAGAAAAGAGAAAAACTAAGTAAATATAAATCCACTGTTAGTAAAATATGTTTAAATCTGTCACTAGGAATTCACTACAAACTTTTCTTTAGTTTACATAATACTATTTCATTCAGAATTAAGTTTTTGGTTTTTGCAATTTTTTCAACTCATACTATAGGACTTTTTTTTGTTTGTCTTTTTTTCTTTTTTTTTTTTTAGATCTCTAATACTCTCTGACTTGTAAGTGATATAGTGTGTCTCTTACTCTTGTCTTTGTTTATATATACATTTGTCCTATTTTGATGATTTCATACTGATAAGATTATATATTTCCTAAAGCACTGGTCAATTCTGGGTCACTGAAGCGACAGATAAGTATCACTAAAATGTGAAATTATCTTTAAAAAAGGTCAAAAGAAGTGAAATTATTTTGTTTTGGTTAATGGAACATCCATTAAAAACAAAAAAATGAAAGAGTTTTTATTTGATTTTTTTCCCCCCCATTTTGTCAAATACTTTAATATTAACTAGCAGCGGCTACCTGGCAAAGCTTGGGTAGAGGAGGAAAAAAAAAACATGGTTTAATAATCGTTTGCAGGTCTATTACTACTGAATCCTCCCAGGATGACCCATAAAAATCACCAAGTAAAAAAGATCTTATTTTAATCCGGCCTAATGGAAGGTCAGGGAATTTTTTTTTCGGCAGAGTAGAGGGAATGACAACACATAATTTTAATTCAATGATTAACTATATTTTTTAAATAAAATATAAATGACACGATTTGCTAAATTTCAAATTAATATTTCAAAGAAAAAAAAAAATTTATATAAACTAATTAAATTAATGTAAAACGATAAATAATCTTTAAAAAAATAACATTATTAATTTGAAGCGTAAGCAATCGAATATCAAATTATCAGTATACTATACTATAAATTTGATAACAATTTGATAAAAATAATATACTATACTAAGTATAGTATATTATTTTTTAAATCGAAAACTGCACTGATTTGAAAACATTACGAAAAGAAAGAAAACTAAATGCAAAAATAAAACATTTTTTAAATAGAATTTTGAATGTGCTTAAAAGTTAAATATCAAATTACAGTTCTGATTTTGGTACAAATACAGAATAGCGTGTAATAGATAATATCATTAGAATCGTATTTTACGAATAAATAACATTAGGTCCACCCTCAGTGGCAACAGGCTCTCCGTAGCGGACTGTTCATGTCTGAAGTCACCCTGGCACAACACCATGAAGCCAAGATTGGCAACAAAGCACTGGCACATCAACATCTTCAGGGACAGCCTTCACATGCGAGAATGTTTTTCGAACATTGGACTTCAGTCACAGGAGGCGCTGTAACTTCAGGGGCACAAGAACTATTATAGTCTTCCGAGACTGCAATGCCGATGATGATGTTAAACATCTATACTACTATTAAAACTGTGTGTGTGTGAAGTATTTCCCAAATAAAAGGAGTAAATGAAGACTGAGGGAAAAGAGGAAGAATGTCGAAGAGAAATTAAATTAGCATCATCTTGAAAAAAGAAAAAAAAAAGAGATAGGTAGAAGGTTCTCTGAAAACCAAAGGGCTTCAAAGTCTTCAAAGGGTTAAATTCATATTTTTCTGATTAAAAAAAAGTTGAAGGTAGCTTTTAATCATTTAACTAAAATCAACTATATGAATTTACTAACCCCTCTGCACAAGCAGGATGTGACAAAGGGTCAATTTTGAAGCGGATTTCAACAGGTTGGAAATTGGAGTTTTTGTTCTGCTAGACCAGTTGCCATACTAAGGTTAAAGAGTCCAGTCTGCCCTACTATTTACCCACAGGGTAATTCCATGTCAAATTCCAGGCCATGTAACCCACCACCTTCAATTTTTCTGAAATTTTATATTCAGGTATGGACTATGTTAAAGTAAGACAACCCCCAAAACTTGAGCTTCCAATTCAAAAAATTGGCCGAGTTATGTCGATTTTAAACTCAATTTAGAGAGAGTAGCACAAAAAAAATGTGACCTTTTTAAATCTATTTTTTCTGTAAAATGAGTTCTAGAGCTTCCCTATTCCTAAAAATTGGTTTATAAAACCTTTTCCCACCTATTGATTTTGCTATGAAAAACTCAGAAATCATTAATAACTTTAAATGGTTGGTTTTGTGTCTATTTTGATAGCATTTTTGGATTCCTCAGGCCGAAAAGCTTTTATAAACCAATTAAAAAATAAATTAAAAAAAAAAATTAAAAAAACCATTAGAATTGTCAGTATCTGCCAGACAGCGAGGGAGCCTGTCCCCTTTTCACTAGCATTAGACTAGGGAGATTGTTTTGGCATCTGAGGTGGAGTGCTACATCTACCATTAGCTCTCCACTTTACTGCACACATCCGAGCTGTGTTACTCATGCGCCGAGTTGGCAAAGGCCAGTATCAAACAAAGATACCATGTGATTCCTCGGCAGATGCTTTTCTCAAATTAATTATATAATAAGAAAAAGTAATGTCTCTTTTAGTTGTAAAGGTGATTAAATTCAGGTCTGGCCAGATTCCAGATTTGACTAAAATAAATTAGAATAAAATTGGCAGTGATTATCTTTGTGCCTGGGAGGGGTGGGGTGGGGGGTAAATGAAAGAATGAAGACTGCACATGATTTGGGGGGAGGAAGGCAATGGGCATTAATCCCAAGGAACAAGACTCTCCTGCCTAAGCTTCTGCAAAACACCAAGTTTATGAATCAGATAATTCAAAATTAGCATAACAAATCAATTAAATATTTATACTGTAAGGTGTAAAGGTGATATATTTGAAGATACAAACTCCGACAAAGGTTGACAGACAAAACATTTAATATGGTACAGCACATGGATAAACATAGTACATAATACATAGAGGTACATAAACATACATACAAAAGTAAAAGGGAAAAACATAAAAGTACAGACATGAGACTAAGAATAGTCCATGCTGTATAAATCACTTACAGTAATGTAGGGGGGGGCAAAAGCCCCAACAAGAGGGGGGTAGACTAGAGTCTAACCCATAGTCGTGTCTCGTGGGTCAAGCGACAGGAAAGAGAGAGAGACGTTCAAACCGGCTGCTTAAATAATAAACGGGAACCAGCAAACTAAACGGGCAGACAACTCTCCAGGCCAAATACGAAAGTAACGCCACAATACTAACTGACCCTTTCTTTTAATATCATTACATCAACATAAAAATTAAACTTTTTTAAGTGAAATAACTTTTCTCTTTTGTTTTCGCTGATTGATTATCAACCTCTTTACAGAAATGCTGATAGAATGCGTCCTGCGTCCTGATGCATAAAAATCTAAAAGGACGCAGTTAATCGTAATATATATATATATATATATTTATGATAGGATGTGTAGCAAAAGTTTCTAGTGTTTATTAAACAAAAAAAAAAAAAAAAAAAAAAATGTGCTGAATATTCAATCTCCGGTAAAAATAGAGTTCTGCATTTAGTAACATTATCAATAAAATATAGTACTAAAGTCAGCAAACTAAACTGATCTAAAAAAAAAAAAAAAATTTTTTTTAAACCCAAACAAATCAATAAATAAAATTTGAAAAAGTTTTTAAACAAAAGATCAAGTTTAAATTTGTCCTCAAAAGAATATTCATCGTTGTTTTTTAACTATCAAAGTCCGTTGAATATAAAATTCTTTTTGTAAAGACCAGTATTTTCTCTTGAGACTCATTATAGGCATTTATTGCAAGAGTTCATTAAATAAACATGGTTAGGATTTAATTACCCATAAAAGAGCATCATTCAGAATGATCTTGATCACTTAGCCAATAGTCTGCAGTAACAGATGTATTGACACAATCTACACTGGATAATCCCACCATAGCAGTAAGGAGTGGAGAACTGGGACAGGGGCATATATATTCTTCTGTTTCTGTTTTCTGTGATGGCATTCACCCGGGTTGGTTGAGCTGGCTCCAACCAACAAATTCCCCTATGGTGAATTCATGGAAGGAGTAACAAGGGAATAGGAAATTCATAAGCAGTCCCCAAATCCTGCATGCATATCCCGGTCAGGAGGAGATGCAAAAACAATCTCCTTGATCTAGAGCTAGTGAAAAGGGGATAGACTCCCTCGCTGTCTGGTTGATACTGACATTAGGCCACCCCTCCGACTTTAACTTCACTTTAACCTTGAAAGATTATATATTAAAACAATCCACTATTTAAGGTCCACATGTTTCATAGTCAAGGAAAGTGAGGAGCTGATGGTAGGTGTGGTGTTCCACCTCAAACCCCCAAAAAATCTCCTTAGTCTAGCACTAGTGAAAAGGGGATAGATTCCCTCGCTGTATGGCTGATACCAACATTAGGCCACCCTGTCTACTTTACTTACAGATATTTACAGAAAATCAACCTATTTATTTCATAGCCATCTCATTGGCTAATAAATTTATATTAACAACCAATCATATTCAAGAAGACAGCTTGTTGGATGATGACACTAGGCTTATCCTTAAATCAACCAATGGATTAACAAATTGTTTTTATTTATGTTTCAGTAAGAATTAATAAGAAAAGATAAGAAAAGTTGATCCAGTATAGAAAGAATAAGTTTCTAGCAACAACACTGACTGCATTAATAACAACGGAGAACAGACAGACACAATGCTACATGCTGCATCAGCCACAATTGGTCAGGACATAAATCAATCCGACTACATCTTGGATGAAATCCAGTCAAGCAGCAATAGATCCGTGCAGAGTCCGACGTGGACAGACAATACAAAACAGTCTCCTAGAACACTACAGTTAAGCAACAGTGTCTGGTTAGAATGGATGGGTGACCACTTCGGAAGGTGTAAGTAACTTATTTCATTAAACATTTTTTCTCAAAAAAAGGGTAGATCATGACAATTTCTAAATCTATCTTTGACTTTAATTGACTTGCTCCAATCAATAAAAAGAATTCTCTGTTGTCTTCAATTTTAATACAGAAATAAAGGATGGCGCCATGTAAATGGATTTCAAATTTGACAAACCAAGATAATAATACTAACCAGAGGTGTAGAGTTGGAACACAAAACCTTTGACTCCAACTCCTCTATTTTTGGTCACTGACTCCAACTCCTCTATTTTTGGTCACTGACTCCAACTCCTCTATTTTTGGTCACTGACTCCAACTCCTCTATTTTTGGTCACTGACTCCTCTTTATGTAATTAAGTGATTATGACCAACAAATAAATATAAAACCACCTATAATCTATTTATAAGAAGTGTGCACTGTATAACTTTACAGGCTAAACTAGGGCCATATAAAGTTTAAATTCAACTGCAGTTGGTATAGTTTTACCGACTTTATGTAATTAAGGGATTATGACCAACAAATAAAGATAAAACTATGATTTTTTTTATAATCTACTTATAAGGAGTGTGCACTGTATAACCTTATAGATTAAACTAGGGCCATATAAAGCATAAATTCAGCTGGAGTCAGAGTCGGTATAGTTTTATAGACTCCCACCCCAGAAACTCCTTAATTGCTTCCGATTAGCCCCATGGCCCTGATACTCACCTCGTTTAGCTGGACATAGCTGCCATCATCTTCAACTCTGATTTTACCAACAGGTCCAGTTTTTTTCTCTATGTTAAATGGCTTCACACATTCCTGAAAATACAGAAAGAAAGAAATGATTGAAAATTGGGATTTATTTTAAAAACAAGGAAACAAACAAAAATAAGTGTTTAGATTAGTTAACTGATTTGACCATGGAACCAACATAGTTTAATAAAGAACAAATTTATTATATTGCTTCTGCCTCCTCCTCCAAAATTGTATGCCATATTATTTAAATTCTGAAATTAAGCATTTTCAAATTGCTAATAAAGAATCTGAATTTTTCAGATGAGGCTTAATTATCTGGATTATTCGGACTATTGTCCTCATCTTTATTGTCTCTGAATTTTTGTCCTTCATCTTATTGTATTTCTCTGAATTTTTCAGATGAGGCTTGATTATTAGTATTATTTGGATTATTCGGACTATTGCTCTCATCTTTATTGTTATCTACACAACGCTTCGGCCAATGAGCCCTCCGGCCTTCTTCAGGTATTTCTTGTCGTAATCAGAAGCCTTCAAGAAATACCTGAAGATGGCCAGAGGGCACATTGGCCGAAATGTTGTGTAGATAACAATAAAGATGAGGAAAATAACCCAAGAAAGATATATTGACCAAATTCTATTTTGCTACATTAATTTTTAATAGAAGGTAAAAAAGAATTCAATTTCAGGTCGCATTAACAGCACAAATATCTCTGACTCTCCCCTCCCAACTGTCCCTATCAGTCATTACCTCTGGTGGGTCGTCCATGCAGTATTCAAAATTTCACACAGAACTGATAAATGTAGGGTTTTGCTGGTCAGTCTACACTGGTATACCCATGTGTAGGTGTCCACAGGAGAACATTGCTTATGAGTTCATCCTTGCTTCTCCAGCAGTGTCCAGTGTGTCTTGTTCATCTTACCCAAATGTCCAGATTGATTGGTTTTAATGGCATGTTAACCCATTTAGGGTTAAGGAATTGCATTCATATTTACATTTTTTGTGCAGTTGTTTAACTCTTTGCCTATGGCTGTACCAAATTTTCTTGGTATTTTTTTACCTGTATGATGGGATATTTCAAAGTTCACTATCTATTCAACTCAGAAGTCATTCTATTAAAAAAAAGGTCCTATTATTGTAATCCGAGCCCTTCTGCTCAATTATAATGAATTAACCACCAGTTTTTGTACATTGCTTGGGTGTGATATGCGTAGGATTGCAGATGTGGGATGAGCCACTGTGAACAGCTTAAAGTAGGCAAAGAGTTAAGAAGTGGGTATTTGGCACACAGTTCTATTTAATATGAATAATTTTTAATTCTTAAACGGATCTATTTGAACCCTAGATGAGACTCGAACAGGTATACCACCCTGGGTCAGTGAACCTGTGAGTGATGGCAATAAAAGAGTACACCACACTAACCAGATCTGGAGGCTGATCATCGGTTGCAGTCTTACCCCTCTGCAGTGAATACAGTCATTTTAAGTCCTACCAACCAATGTTTTGATGATGAATGAAACAATAACAATCAACTTGAGCAATCCTAAAACATTAAGCAACTCAAAAATTTAATAATAAAATATAGGGCCATATGTTCAATCAAATATAAAAAGAATACTGGCTTCTAAATATAAAGAGGTGAAGTAGAAGAGATATGAATCTCTTTAATAGATTAATTCTGAACTAGCAGGACCTGTGGATATACCACAGTATGATAATTTAATTATTACAACGATTGATATGTTTATTTAAGAGCTATTGCTAAATAGTTCAATATGTAAAAAAGTTTAATATTATTGATTTAATTCTCTGTCACTATTTTTTCTTTCTTGACTTCTTTTCCTCTTTTAGTTATGTTCGATTGAAACAGATTAACGTTATCACTTCCACGCGCTCACCCCCTCTATCTACATTTCCCCTACTTTCTGTCTTTCTTTCGTTCTCATTATAAAGAGATATGATATTGTAGCATAATATCCATTTTATAAAATTTTGAATAACCACAGAAATTGGTCCCTATTGTTTGAAACCTAATTTCTAACCAACATGATTTTTTTTTATATATTTGTAATTACAAATATTTAAAATCAAAGTGAAGCAATCAATCATTCAGTCCTGAAGAATTTTATACTTATATTCTAAAATTTTTCAAAATGATAGCCCATGTTTAGAAAATGAGTAACAAATTTTTACCAGATTCATACACACATCATACAGTGATGCTGATAGCTTTTTGATTTAGTGTGTCCTGAGACGCATGTATTTGATTTGAATGGTCCCCGAGAAATTTGATGGGTCCCAACTAAGGTTTCTTAATAAATTATAGTTTCTATTTATGAACAACTAAAGCCGTCAAACCCCTACCTTGTACCCCATACAGTGTAATTCGTTTCAAAGAAAATATTGAAATGTATTTACAGTTAGCTGGAAATGGTGGGGAAAAAAAAAAAAACACACTAGGGATGCATGGATACAATTTTACTGCATCTTTTTAGATTTTTATGTGTCAGTGATGCAGGACAAATACCTATCAGCATCTCTGATATTTCTTACATTGATTCCTCTTTAATAACTATTATTTACAAGATTTTTTTTAACAGTTTGGTAAAAAATAATCTGGTTTTAATGGCACCTCACATGGTGTAATGGTTTAGCAAGCTAGATTAGCAGACTGTTATCAGTGAGTTTCTCACCGAGTGACCCATACTTCTGGCCTTGTACCATAACCAAGCTAAGCTTAGTAAATAACTAAATATGGTTTTATGACAAGTTGACTCCTATAACTCTGTAGTGATTATAATTTTTTTTCTCAACTTTCCGAGCAGAATCTCATTAAATTTTATTGTATATATAATAAATAGTTAGTCTCGCAGATACATTGATTGTTTTGATTACGAACACAATCAATTACTCTTCCTTCTCTTACTATTCAAATCCTAATTTTTAAATATCTTTCTAGATATAAATAAAATCTTCATTTTCACACAAAAAGCAAGCTCTGGTGATAGTGAATGCATATATATATTTACTTTGTCATTAATTGTTTTATTTTTGTAGTTTCCTCTGGATGTACATACATACACACCAACTGTCCTTTATGTAAGTATTAGATTAATATATTTTGGTAGTTGTGGTATTTGAATATCCCCTATGGAAGAGAGTCAGTGGTGTAGCTTTTTTAGAGGATGTAAACTCTCCCTTTCATCCATCTAACCACTTATTTGACAAAGTGCCAAATTTAAATAAAACCATTCAATTCTCCAAAGTTTTTCAATTACTCGTATTTTTTTTTTTTTTTTTTTTTTTTGCTGTTAAATCTAAAGCTGAGAATAATATATTCTGAATTGATAAATTGTTGGAGATAAATTTTCATATTTCAGACAATATTTAATTGATTAGTTAAGACACAAAGTAGATCAACAATAGAAAAAGATGGAAAAACTTTCTCAGCTACAATTTTTATCGAAATTTGTTTAAAAAAAAAAAAAAAAAGAATTATATATATATATATATTATATTTTTCTTTAGACATGTTCTGTTAAACGCCACAGACATTCAAGTCTGAGGAGTTTTTTTTATGGTCCTTTCAATTTCCTAGCAATCTTTTTCTTTTGGGTGGAGAAGTTGTAAGGACCATAAAAAAACTCCTCAGACTTGAATTGTCTGTGGCGTTTAACAAACATATATATATATATATATATATATATATATACACACACACACACACACACACAAATTCTAGTAGAAAATATTAGTTTGAACAATTTATAAATTGATGATTCCTCACAGAATTTCAGACAATGATTAAATTTAGACTTTGTACCCTTAAAATATTTCTAAAATAGAAACAAAATGGTGTATAACCAAATCCTAAAAAAAAACAAAAAAAAAACAGATTTTACAATTCTAAGCTATTTTTTTTTTGATTTTTATTTAAATGTAAATTCATAATTTGTATTATCTAAATTTTTTGTACTGTTTTACACATCAGATGCTGATAGGTACGCGTCCTGCATCCCTGACGCACAAAAATCTAAAAGGACGCAGTAAAATCATATCCATGCGTACCAGTGTTTTTCTTTTTTCTTCCCACACTATTTCAAGCTAAATAAATACATTCCAATAGTTTCTTAGAAACGAATTACACAGGATAGGTTACAAGGTAGAAGTTAGCCGGCTTTAGTTGGGACCCATAATTTTTTGCGGGGACTCAATTAAAGCAAATATGTGCACTAAATCAAAAAGCTATCAGCATCACTGCCTCATCTTCATTTCGGTCAATGAGACTTCTTCAGAACAATAAAAATGAGGACAACAGTCTGAAAAATCTAAATAATACAAATTATCAAACCTCATCTCAAAAATTCAGACAAGTAAATTTATAAGTAATTGAGTATGAAAATTTATTTAGAAAAAAATTTTTTTTTTTTAATTTAAAAAAAATTCATTTTCAGTGTTTTTGAGCCATGGGATGAGACAAAAACTCCGCCTCTAAATTCCAAAACCAAAGCTATAACCACTTAGCTATAAAAATTCCTGTAAAATAAGAAAATGTTTTATGGTTTTACTAGAAGCGGCTACCCAGCATTGACTGGGTAGAGGTGGGGAGGACAAAAAGTTAGTCTCGCAGATCCATTATTACTGAATCACAAGTTGGATCCTTGCAAGATGCCCTATTAAGATCCCTATGTAAAAAAGATCTTGCATTGATTCGGCCCTGGTGGTACGTCAGGAAAAAAAAGTGTACAGACACTCTAAAAAGAAAAATTAATGTTTCCTATTTAAAATATTAAATGCAAAAGGAAATTTTTTGTTAGTTTTTTTTTGTTGCTGTTACTATTTAAATTTATTTTTTAATTACTTCATGAATATAAATTAAATCTTCATTATTTTTTCTCAAAAAGCAAGATCTGCTGATAGTAAATGTGTATATATTTACTTTGTCATTGTTTTATTTTTCTAGTTTCCTCCATACATACATACATACATACATACATACACACCAACTGCCCTTTATATATGAATAAATAGATTAAATCAGTACAAATGTACTCTTCATCTCAAATCTATAAAAAAAAATTTTTAAATTTAATGTATTTATTTCAATGTTTTATTCCAGATGGAATTGTTTCTATTACTTTAACAGTTTAGCTCAGTTGGTAGAGCATCTGCCTAGGAATCACAAGGTTCCAGGTTTGATACCAGCCCTCGCCAACTCAGCATATGAGTAGCATATGACATTAGGCAGGCCTGCCGACTTTTTTTTTACTGTTAATAACAAAAATTGAATTCTAAGTGTGTTATCTTGTGGCATCTAAATATATTTATCTAAAATTCATAATAAATTATTAAGAGAATGTTCGTTATTGTCACAAGATTCATGCAGAATTTGATGAAAACAAAGAGAATTTTTTTCATCCTTTCATTATATCAATGGATTTAATTGATTTGAACAAATGGTATTATTAAATCAGTAATGTTGGCCTTGTGCCACATTGACCCAAGTTTTATCTCATTAAATTGGTGATGGTGTCATCTGTACTGTAATCTTATTTATACACAATTGGTTCTAATATACAAAGTCTCTTATCCACATATATAAAATGTATGTGTAATATATATAATATATATATATATATATATATATATATATATGAGGTATATATAAAAACAAATTTTTTTTTGTGATGAAACAAAGAAAATACAGTGCTCAATCACAAATTGTGAGAGCTAATATTTATTTAATTTGTTGAGTTTTTAAAAATAAATGCTTATTATAGACAGCTACCCAGGTTGTCTTGCTAGGTCGCAATCATCAGGTTGTCAAATTAGATCCCATGGTGTTTCTTTGAAGATCTTTTCTTAATGTCCTTTAGAAACACCATTGGATCTAATTTGACAACCTGATGATTGCGACCTAGCAAGACAACCTGGGTAGCTGTCTATAATAAGCATTTATTTTTAAAAACTCAACAAATTAAATAAATATAATATATATATATATATATATATATACTATAGTGTGAGATGGTCACTATTTCAACTTTTGCTGGAATGGTGTACCAAAGGCAGTATTATTGGTAGAGTGCTCAATATAAAATAGAGCTGTTATATTATATAATAAGATAAATATATAAAGGTTTTACATATCTATTTATTAGGTGATAAAGGAACATTCACAACCATATTGGTTTCATGCGATGCAATCATCAGGTAAAGATGTTTCAAATGTAAGGAAAATCGAAAAAATTTAAAAAAATCTCAAAAAATTCAATAGACACAGGATGCGTATGATTGGATAAAATGATGTGTGTATGTATGTGAAGGTGAATTGAATGTATGAGTGTTTATGGGCAGAATAAAGGTTGCGTACGCGTGGTAACTGGTCATATAATATATATATATATATATATATATATATATTTACAGAGATGCAGAGAGATAAGCGTCCTGCATCACTGATGCAGAAAAATCCTATCCATGCATCCCAGTGGGTTTTTTTCTTCCCCCACCATTTCCAGCTAACTGTAAATACATTTTATTATTTTCTTGGAAATGAATTACATTGTATTGGGTACAAGATAGGGGTTAGATGGCTTTAGTTGTTCATAGATAAAAACTCTACAATTTATTAAGAAGCTTTAGTTGGGACCCATTCAATTCAAAGCAAATATGTGCGTCCCAAGACACACTAAATCAAAAAGCTATCAGCACCACTGTATATATAACACAAACACACATGAGTGAGGCTCTAAAAGAAATGTCTCTGATTACTTCTACAGACTATGGTGATAACTATATGCAAAATATTTTGTAACAGAACGCTTGTTATTGAATTGGTCCAAAAATGCCATCCTGTTCTCAGTCATTGCCGTGGTGGCCTCATTTTTAAGGAGTCCATTAAGGCAATTTTTGCCTGACTCTCTTTTACATACACATACAGAGGAGTTTATTTTATGTGTGTGTGTATGTGTATATATATATATATATATATATATATAAAGGGTGGCTTACCGGTGAATATGGGCACGATCGTTAGAGGTGCACAGGATCCAGGGGTTAAGTCCGTGATAAAACAAATACAAAGTAGAGCAAATTTATTGAAGAAATGAATACAACAGAAACCTACTCGAGTTTCATCGCTAGAATCATCAGGGTTAAATCCACTGAATTAATCGAGTTACCGATTAATTGCAGCTGATCACACATATGTTCATTGAATAAGATTTATTGTTACAGTATTCAATGAACATACATGTGATCAGCTGCAATTAATCGGTAATTCGATTAATTCAGTAGATTTAACCCTGATGATTCTAGCGATAAAACTCGAGTAGGTTTCTGTTGTATCCATTTCTTCAATATATATATATATATATATATATATATTATTATTATTTGTTTTTTTTGTTATAGGGTACAATACATTTAAAGTGAGATTGTTACCATTAGTTTCAAAGCCGTGTGTTAGCCACTTATTGTCAAGACAATGCGCCGTGAAAAAGCTGTATATAGGTTGGTCTAAAAGTGATGCCTCCTACTTATTTTATTGGAAACTACAGCAGATACAAGGAGCTTGTATACTACCACTCCGGGTCAGAGTGGACCTGGAGCAATGGTGATGAAGGGGTACTGCACATTTCCCAAACATCCAGAACTGGGACCTCACCATCAGATAGAGTTTAACGTCATTCCCAGGACATGAAGATCTTCAGCCATTGCCTTCTAGCACCCATATGATAAAAAGGGTTGGGCTTGCCATAAGGCAATAGGGTTGGAGCAATCATATAGATGCTAGGGCTTGACATGACCAGCCAATTGATCAGCGGGGACCTCTCCGTCAGCCCATCTAGCCTAAGTACGGGTTTAAGTGGAGTGTTGCAGGTCATGAACTGCTCAGCCACCAGGGTTCCATACTTAAGCATCATGGGTCACAAACTACAGCCAACAGGTGGCCCCATTGGGGGGAATTTACCCCTCTACAGAGGTACCACAAGGTTCCTAGTTCGATACCGGTCCTCGCCAACTCAGTGTATGAGTAGCACAGGGATCTGTGCAGTAAAGTAAGGAGCTGATGGTAGGTGTGGCGCTCCACCTCAGATGCTAAAACAATCTCCTTGGTCTAGCGCTATTGAAAAGGGGATAGACTCCCTCGCTGACTGGCTGATACCGACATTAGGCCGCCCCGACGACTTTAACAGAGGTGTGATCAGCGTATATGCTACTGCCCCAGTCGACAGGGAAGTTTCTAGGTTGAGAAAATAGTGATGGAGAATTATAGTTTTGATAAAAAAAATAATTGTGCTGGTATCAGTTGGAAATGAAACACAAACAGCCTAATCCGGGATTTGTACTCTGTTTATTAGGTTCATTTTCTATGATAATAACTGTTAGACTAAGTGCACCCAAATGTATGGTATGAAGGGATTTACCCAATCCATTTACCACCAGTAGGATAAATGTATGGTATATGAAGGGATTTACCCAATCCATTTACCACCAGTAGGATAAATGTATGGTATGAAGGGATTTACCCAATCCATTTACTACCAGTAGGATAAATGTATGGTATGAAGGGATTTACCCAATCCATTTACCACCAGTAGGATGTAACACAAAGTCGCAAGTATCAAACTCACTCTCAGTAGTAATGGATCTGTGAGACTAGCTTGTTAACTATTATACCATGATCGGATGCCAGAATTGAAAAGTTTAATAAAAGATCTTTTTTTTTTCATTTTAAAAAAATGTTTGATCTCCACACATGTAATTTAATGTTTTTTTATTCTGATGCTTTTGTTTATAAACAATGTTAAATTTTTTTTTTTCAAAATCATTATAGAACATTCAAATTCATATTTGATTTGATTAGTTCAATAAATCAGTGATTCCCAATTTTTAAAAAGGAAAAAATTAATTAAAAAAAAACAACAAAAAAAAAAGTTTATTGATCATGTCAGCAAATAAGAATTCACTGTTCATCCTTTGAGAGCATTCATTTTATTTTTTTTTTTTTCCTACTTTCCAAATAACAATATGAATGAAGCCATTATTCCAGCTCATTGGTCACAGCCAACAGAAAAGAGGCCAAGTCTGAAATATGCAATAAATATGTGGCTGCTGAAAAATGCATAACAAAGGCTGAAAGATATTTTGGTCTGACAACAGTTTGCCTTACACCCCCCACCCCCCACCCCCAAACACTAAGATTTGGTCATCTGCACCACCACACAATTTGGGTCAAAGTTCACAATAAAACTAAAAAATGAGGCCAGTTAGCTCAGTTGGTAAAGTATTCACCTAGGAATCACAAGGTTCCAGGTTTGATACTGGTCCTTGTCAACTCAACGCATGAGTAGCACAGCTTGGTTTGGTTTATTTTGTTTTACGGCATATCAACCTCGGTGGGTCATTTAATGCCGACAAAGTTGTGAAATAAATTCATTCTTAATGCATAATACAATTTTGTTTATAAACTCATGTTTTTCTATTTAACCCATAGATGGGACCTAACAGGTACTACCACTCTGGGTCAGAGTGGACCAGGGAGCAATGGTGATGAAGGGGTGCTCCACATTCCCCAAACCTCCAGAACTGGAACCTCACCATCAGATAGAGTTTAACATCATTCCCAGGACATGTAGACCCTCAGACACCACCTTCTAGCACTCATATGATAAAAAGGGGTTGGGGCTTGCCATAAGGGCAATGGGGTTGGGGCTTGCCATATAGGTGCTAGGGCTTGATGTGGCCAGCCGATTGATCGGAAGGGGCCTCTCCGACGGCCCGTCTAGCCTAAGAAAAGCCTAAAGTGGAATATTGCAAGTCATGGACTGCTCAGCCACCTGGGTTCTATCCTTAAGCATCACGGGTTGCCACCCACGGCCAACAGATGGCCCCATTGGGGTAGTCTTACTCCTCTGCAGAGGTGCAGTCGGTGCATTCTAATGCAGCTTGGGTAATCTGATCTGCACAGTAAAGCATCTGGGTATGGGACCTATCTGATAGTAGGGTTTTTCTTTATTATAATGGCATATCAACCTCTGTGGGTAATTTAATGCCAAAGCCATCCTTGTAGAAATAACAGTAGTGGTACTTTTTGATCCCTAACTGGGCGGGGGTGAGATGGGGGTTCATACCTTTCCCAAGGGTATTAGTCCAAAATTGAACCTAATAGCATGAGTGGAGTTTGAACTCATTTAATACAATGTTGCAGTCCAGCACATTAGCCACTATGACCCCGCCCCAAGATTTGGAGGGATATTATTAACCTAAACTTAAAAAATAAAAAAAAAAGGGTTTCTAATCTTTTTTTTCAGACCTGAAACCAGTGTGTTAAAGTGGATTCCCACTTAGCAGCTTGACACCTGGCCACAATAAAGAGTGTCTAAGAGCATGCGGGGAGGGAGGAGCCATTTTCATTCTAGAAACAATTACCAAGGGAGTGGATTATCGATACTGGGCAGGAGATAAATACTCTTTTACACCAAGAGGGGCAGGATGAAAGACAGATCCTAGCTAAAAAAAAAAAACATTTTGAATCAGATCTCCATGCACAGTTTAAAATTCTTTAAGTCCTATACCACCTCATTCCACCCAGCTGGAAGTCACATTCGTTTTAACTAATCAGCCCCAAAC
Source organism: Doryteuthis pealeii (assembly GCA_023376005.1). Classification (NCBI taxonomy): domain Eukaryota; kingdom Metazoa; phylum Mollusca; class Cephalopoda; order Myopsida; family Loliginidae; genus Doryteuthis; species Doryteuthis pealeii. The sequence goes on along the minus strand of CM042145.1, from coordinate 28,245,464 downwards.
AATAGCCTTTGTTTAAATTTAATATCAAACGTATGTAGAAATCTTTGATTTAAGGGAAATAATAAGTAACTTTAGATGCAAAGGTCATTTTTAGCCATTTTTTAATATATCCTTATAGGAATGCTCTGGACTTAGAAAAATCTCAACGGGATGTTAAGAGTTAAAACCTTTCCAGTTGAAATTGGGCCAAAAGTGAGATGGAGGGGGGGGGCTTTAGCTGGACAAACAATTGGTAAATTATTAGATTAGATATCTATAAGTAAAAAAAAACTATGTGAATACAAGATGAAATTTAAAATTAGTTGGCCTATGTAAGGTTGAGGAGTTACATCTATTTACCCAGCCCCTTCGCTATGAGTAGGATGCGACAAAGGGTCAATTTTAAGAATAACACAGCTGGTTTAAAATCAGTTTTCCTTCTCCTAGATTGGTTGCCAAAGCAAAAGTGTCCAATCTGCTTTAATATTTACCCATAGCTGAAGGGAGAAGATAGAGATTCATACCTTTTAGCGCTAAAGTGAAACAGCTTTGTCTACAAGCTGAACTTTTGTCACCAAGTCCATTTTCTAAGATAATAACCATTACAACATATGCCTCTGTAAGAGTTGTATACTCATTATATATATATATATATATATATATATATATATATATTATTATACTAAACCTGAGCGAATCAACTCATGTCTCCTAAAGGCTTTTTTACTGTTTAATTTAATGGCACGAAAGTTATACTAAATTATTCCTTACTTTTAGGATTGAGTTATGTTTGAAAAAAATTCCATTTTAATTGGTTCTAATTAGTCCTAATTTGCAATCAAGTCAAAAACTGACCTGTCCCTTACTTTACATTCTGCCTATCACTTTCCCTCGTTATATATCTTAGTTTCTCTGGGAGAGTAGAGAGAGAGATGGGAGAATTTGAAATGTATTTGCATGCTAATTTCATAAGCAGCAACCCATAGCTCAAATTAGGTCAACCTTCTCTTTCTTAGAAATCTTACAAAATGATTTTAATGTTTTGTCCGGTCATATTTATCTTTTTTAAATTTAATTCGTTTTGCAAACTTACTTTTTCCTAATCTCAATGGGTGACCCAACAGGTCACGTTTTGTCTACTATATATATTACATGAAATTTCCTTTTTCTATATAAAGCCAGTATATATCAACATCTACAGCTTTGTTTTTTTTATATAAAGAAAGGTTATTTTCTTATGAAAAGTATTGATATGGCCTAATTCTGCTTTATTTGTTAAATTGAAAAAGAAAATCAATTCAAATGAAAAAAGAAAAAAAAAAACATTTGAAGGACATTTTAACTGATCCAATTTTTCCTCTCACAAATAAGCATTTTTTTCCCCATCTTAAAAGTTTTGATTTTTTCAGATGTTAACATTTTAAATAAAGAGAGAAAAGAGGAAAGAATTTAAAGAAAAAAGAAAAAGAGAGAAGTAAGATTTAAACTCAGATAGCAACACAAATTCGAAAAAAAATTTAAAAAAAAAAAAAAAAAAAAAAAAAAGAATTCATAGAAAATGTTAAATCTGACATAGAATTTATTTTTAGTCATTTAAATATTGTATAAGTTTTCAAATTATCAATCAATATTAATAAACCGAAAGGTAATCAAGAGAAGCAATACATTTAGTGCTCAAATATTTTATGAGAAATATACTATGATATTCCCCACCCCACCAAAAAAAAAAAAAAATTATGAAACACAAATGCGTAAATTAGGATTTTATTGGTCTTAAACTGTTGATAATAATCTTTTAAGATTTCTTTCTTATTTTTTTATTTTTTTCTCTACCTTGAATATTTACTTACACTGTCTTTCTTTTACCTCCCCACTCTGTTTCTCTGTCTTTCTCTCTCTTTCCCTCTCTAGAATAAACCTTAGTGCATTTATTATGTTAGTGTTGCTCTACTCATTAGAATATTAATGCGTGGGAAATACTGGCTCAACTCTGGGGGTGTATACACCGTGTGAAGAACAACTTTAATGTAGGAGACCCACAGTACCAATAAGAAAGCAAGGAGCATATTTACACACACGTTTGGCAAGTCATTTGCAGAGAGAGAAAGAAAGAAAGTAGGCTAACAAATAGAGAATTTTTGGATTTTTTCCAATTGTTAAAAGGGAAGATATGTTTCTGTACAATTACCATAAAGGGGCAAGCTTAATATATTGAGTGAATGGATGAAGAGAAAGAAAGAAGGACGAACAGCAGTGCATGTGTGTATGTCTGTTTTAGTTCATAAGATTACATACATACACATGTGTGCATGAGAGAATTTTGTCTAATATTTTTGGTTAAAAAAAAACAAAACAAAACAAAAAAAAACAAAAAAGAAAAGTCATAGCTTACTGTCAAAGACGTAGCTTTACACAGCAAAGACGGATGAATAATTTTAATGGAGTTGAATGAATGAATGAATGAAATTCAACTGCAACAACCTAAAAAGCAGTGTACAAAAATTGATATTTAAAAACAAGGTGTGTGATGGTGTGAATATATATATATATATATAGATATATATCTTCTTCGGTTCCCCCTCCCTCGAGAGTTGGTACTATCAATTAAGAAACAGACTTGATGCCGCGGAGGCTGTCATCTTTACGCCTAGCACTGTTTTATGACAGAACATTATCATCATCAATACCACCACTGCTGCGACCACCGCCACTGTCTTTCTGTTCAACAATCTTACTGGCTGGATCTCCTAAAATCGTTCTCCACACCACAAAAACAGAAGAAAGGCCACGCAAAAGACGACGAAGAAAAACAGACGACGAAAAACGGTCACATTGTCAATAATAACAACATTGTCACTTGAAGATGAACTAAGAACTCTCTTGATAAGAGGTTGACACAGTTTTCCGCTTTCGGGGGTGAGCAACAAAATAATAATAATAATAATAAAAACAATATCATCAATGCTATATAAAACTGCTGATATACATTGGAAGCACCGGTTTACAGAAATAATTTAAAAAGCGAACGAAAAGAAAAGTGAAAGTAGACAGCAGCAGTGGTTGACGGTTTTCGTTGGACAAATGAATGAATCGGTACAAAGCAAGAAAAAACGATCAAAAAAGAAAGCGGTTTAAAAGAAAAAAAAGAAAGAGAAAGAAAAAGAAAAAAGAAGAACCCATCCACACCAACATTGTTGCAATTATATGTTCAAATAGTAATATCTACTAACAACAACCAGTTGTACTTGTTAGTGGTACTACCAAAAATTACTAATACTTTTACAGCTGCTGAAGATAGATTTCTATCCAAGTGTCTTTTTTTTTTATAACGGATATAAACGGACACTGAAAACTGTTAGAAGAAATATCTTATTTTTAAGGGGAATAAGATTTATTAACGGCTTCTAACATTTTCCTTTCATATGCCCTAAAAGAACCTGAATTTAAGAGCATATTTCCATTTGTGACCAGCAGAGCTGAAAGTAGTTTGAAATCCGAAAAAATACAACCACCAACATTAAAACTTAACAACCCGAGGAACGAATGGGGCTCTGTATTTCGGGAGTTTCATCAGTCATCGGTGTTCAAACGGAGGGAATTAATTGTCTCGGACACGTAAGGAAAAAAATATAACAATTTTCTTCATTGTTGTCTTTTTATTTATTTATTACTATTGACCATAATCAATTGGAGGGGTCACAATATCAAGTATAGATAGATCTTTTTTAAGCACTGGTACAAGTCATTCATTCGTGACACTTTACTATAAGATCTAAGAGCAGATATATATTTCTTTACTCTTTCTTTTGATTAGTTTTAGTTGTAACAATACAGTTGAATATTACTTTAAATTTAAATATAATTTTTCATTAAATCAATGACGAAAAAGCGATTTAAATAATACGTATTTCCACATTTTTCGTCTTTTTCTCTTTTACTTGTTGAATGAATCGAAGTTATGCGAAAATGTTTAAGGGTGAAGCAAAAAGCATGGTATATCACGTGAACCAAATTAAAGAAATATATATATATATATATATATATAATTACTTAAGCCCGAAAAAAAAAAAAAAAAAAAAAATAATAAAAAGCTCAACATTTTTTAAACAAGTCATTGTAAAATTAAGACAAAGTTAATGTTAAAAGTTAGTTTGAAAAACTACGCAAAATATTTTAATAAATTACCAAGATTACATTTATTTATGACACCTCCATCCACCCAATGAAAGATTAAATTGAAAGAAATTGAAAGAAAAAAAATTTCAATACAAATAAATAAAAATAAAAAGATTTCTTAAACTTTACATATTTTTTTTTCTTTTTCCAGTTTTAAAAATTTGACAGCATGACATTGAAAGACTTAAAAGTGGCTTGACTCGAATACAGGCAACATTATCTGGTGCACTTTAAAGATAAACTGAAATAATAATTAATTAAATATAAACTAGGAATTTTTCTTTCAAAATGTTTTTTTAAATAAAGGTTTTAAATAATTCACCTCTCAGTAATAATAATAATTAATAATAAATAATAATAATAACCAACCACCTCGTGACTTAACCACGTTTCGATCATATAACCCTTCCTTTTTCTAATAAAAAAAACTAAAATAATTAATAGTATTTTATCTGCTCAGATATTTACTAAACAGTTTTAAAAATAGCTTAAACATTGTTAGGTTTATTTTTTGTTAAAGTGTGTCGTCTACCTGTGATGGGGCGATGAAGTCGTTCAGGTCCGTGAGAAGGACAGCCCCACTGAATTGTTGCCGCTGCCGTACACCGCCACTGGCCGCCATCTTACTAATAATATTAACCAATCACGAGCCACCGTTATCGTTTGTGCAGAATAATATTCTGTTGTTGCTTAAAAGCGACGCACAAACTTGTCAACGTGACCCTCATATAAAGTATGGGTGCTCATGAGGAAATTAACAAACTTTTCTTCTTTTTTTTTAACATATTTTCGTTAACATTTTAATTTGATTGAATTATTATGTTTTATTATATTATGCATATAATGTCACACTCTAAAATGTATTCCTCTGAATGATTTTAATCTTCATAACTTTTTTATCTTGTAAATGTGATTTCAAAATTTAATCTAAATCTTATTTCAATTTCTCTAAAATTAGAATTTATATATATATATATATATATATATATATATATATATATATATATACACACACAAGGTGTGTCAAAAGAGTACCGAGATTTTTTGTACTTTTTGACACACCTTGTATTCTAAAAAAAATAATGTTCCATTCATTCTTCATTTCTATCTTGGTAAATACAGCTTTAAACTTGGTACTTGTATTCTGAAAAAAATTAATGAATGGAACGTTATTTTTTTTACAGAATACAAGGTGTGTCAAAAAGAACAGAAAATCTCCATATTTTTTGACACACCTTGTATACATATGTGTGTGTGTGTCTGTGTAAAGATGTGTGCAAAAGTTCACGGCATTTTTTTTGAAAACTAGAGAATCACTTTGGAGTGAAAATCTTTGTATACACACACACACACACACACACACATGTACACATACACACATATTGAATATTAGAATTCAAAAATTTCACGATCACCAAGTGATAATAAAAGCTTTTTTGTCTTGAACTCACTGTATCTATTACTGCTTGAGGATGTGGGTTAGGTTTAGGTAATTTAGTGATTTATTTATTTACGAGGGTAATCCCAAAGATAAGGTCTCCAAAATATTTAGAAATCACAGAAATTGTTTATTGTCAATGATATTTACATCATTCTAAAATTTGAACTTGTATCTATTTTTCCGCCATTTTGGTCAATGCATTTTTGTAGGCACTGTGGTAGTTTTTGTATGCCCATGTCATATCAATTCACCACCATGTTGTCAAGGAAGTGTTGAACCTCACTGTTCAGATATTTCTTGAAGGCCCCCGATTACAACAGGTAGGTTCCCGAATTCAAAGAGAAGGTTCCCAAGTGCGACAAGAAATACCTAAAGAAAGCCGGAGAACACATTGGCCAAAACATTCTGCAGATAACAATAAAGATGAGAACAATAATCCAAATAATGCAAATTATCAAGCCTCATCCAAAAAAATTCAGGGAAATGAGCAACTAATAATTAAAATATTTTAGAATATTCAAAACATGATGTAACTGAATTCAAATAAATGAGTGTTTATATTGAGAGAATTTCCAATTATCAAGCCTCATCTGAAAAATTCAGAGAAATAGTGTAGATAACAATAAAGATGAGGACAATAGTCTGAATAATCCAAATAATCAAGCCTCATCTGAAAAATTCAGAGAAATAGTGTAGATAACAATAAAGATGAAGACAATAGTCTGAATAATACTAATAATCAAGCCTCATCTGAAAAATTCAGAGAAATAGTGTAGATAACAATAAAGATGAAGACAATAGTGAATAATCCAAATAATACTAATAATCAAGCCTCATCTGAAAAATTCAGAGAAATAGTGTAGATAACAATAAAGATGAAGACAATAGTCTGAATAATCCAAATAATACTAATAATCAAGCCTCATCTGAAAAATTCAGAGAAATAGTGTAGATAACAATAAAGATGAAGACAATAGTCTGAATAATTCAAATAATACTAATAATCAAGCCTCATCTGAAAAATTCAGATTCTTTCTTAGCAATTTGAAAATGCTTAATTTCAGAATTTAAATAATATGGCATACAATTTTGGAGGAGGAGGCAGAAGCAATATAATACATTTCTTTATTTAACTATGTTGGTTCCATGGTCCAATTGGTAAAGTCGGTTAACTAGTATAAATACTTTGTTTCCTTGTTTTAAAATAAATGCCAATTTTCAATCATTTCTTTCTTTCTGTATGAAATAGTGATAGAATTGAAATAGTACCTATTTACAATATAAGAAAATCAAATTTGACATTACTTAAGCTAGACGGATGGTCAGAGAGGTACCCTCTGATCAATCGACTGGTCACATCAAGCCCTAGCACCTATATGATTGTCCTGACCATATTGCTCTTATGGCAAACTCCCAACCTTTTTTATAATATATGTGATCGAAGTTGGTGGCTAAGGGCTTAGTATCCTGGGTATGATGTTAAACTGCATCTAGTGGTGAAGTTCCAATTCTGGAACTCTGGGGAGTATAGAGTACCCCTTAATTGCCATTACTCCCAGGTCCACTCTGTGGTAGTACCTGTTTGGGTCCATCTATGGGTTAGATAGATAAAGATAAGAGTTTAAAAAATGAGTTTATAAAAATTTGAATACTCAACAAGAATGAAAACAAAAAAATCTTCAGCATAAAATAACCCAACAAGGGTTGACAACCAAAACCAACCAACCAACCAACAAACCAACATCAAATTTGACAGAAAGAAAGAAAAATGTACTTGCTTGCTTCCTATGGAATTTGTACTGATAGTTTTTTTTTTTTTTTTGAGTTTCCTTTGAGATGTAACTGCTTCTCTACTATGTCAGTTGGGTTTGTCTTGTTCCAAGCTGACCTCTGACCTCTGACCTGTGGTGTCACAAAAGGTTTAACATTTTATGTTTAAAAGGTAGCTGGTTATTCTTGGTGCTGTTCCTAGGGTTTGCTTTTTTACCCCATCTTATTTGATGGTTGCGCTGAAAAGGAAGGAATTCAAGGAAAGAAAAAGAAAGAGAAAGACAAAAGGTGATTTTATGATTTAGGCTTTATTCACCAGTCATAGCCACCACGTGGCAAGGAAATATCTCCCTGGCCAGTAGTAGTGTCTAGACACAGTTAAGGCCTAAACTTGAATGGCCAAAGAGATTCTCTTGGGATTCGGAAGTAGGTCTTTTTTCCTGCTCATGCTCGGAGGGTTCTTCCGGTGAAGGCTCATGGGAGTTTGTTATTTATTTTATTTGAATTTTATTTTAATTCCTACAGACCTTGACCTTTTAAATGCTAGACTGAAAGAGAGAGTTGTTTCCTTCAAAACATGACAGCCTTTCTCTCATGTTGGCTAAGCCTAGTTGATGAGGCTAGTTATCAAAAGAATGTCTATCATGTTTATCTTTTTATGACATTCTGGTTTCTAACAGCAACGAGACTCAATATTGCTCTCTATTTGCAAAATCACGGTCATGCTGAAAGCTCCAGTTCCCGCTAGATCACCAAAGTTAGATGGTTGTGCTGGAAAGGAAGGAATTCAAGGAAAGAAAAAGAAAGAGATAAAGACAAAAGGTGAATTTATGATTTAGGTTTTATTCAACGGTCATAGCCACCACATGGCAAGGAAATATCTCCCTGGCCAGTAGTAGTGTCTAGACACAGTTAAGGCCTAAACTTGAATGGCCAAGAGATTCTCTTGGGGTTCAGAAGTGGGTCTTTTTTCCTGCTTATGCTCGGGTGACCTCTTAAGCAACAAAAGGTACTGTAAGCAACCTAAGTCCTTTGCTTATCAAATTGACTTGATTTGGCATTAAATGACCCGAAAAGGGTTGATATGCCATAAAACAAAACAACAATCAACCATCTATTTGCAATGGTAGAGGCATGTGGTGTAATTGTTATCATCATAGGAAAGAGAGAGTTGTTTCCTTCAAAACATGACAGCCTTTCTCTCATGTTAGCTAAGCCTAGTTGATGAGGCTAGTTATCAAAAGAATGTCTATCATGTTTATCTTTTTATGACATTCTGGTTTCTAACAGCAACATGACTCAATATTGCTCTCTATTTGCAAAATCACGGTCAAGTCATGCTGAAAGCTCCAGTTCCCACTAGATCACCAAAGTTAAGGAGCATTGAGCCTGTCCAATACTTAATTGGGTGACCTCTTAAGCAACAAAAGGTACTGTAAGCAACCTAAGTCCTTTGCTTATCAAAATGACTTGATTTGGCATTAAATGACCCAAAAAGGGGTGATATTAAGAGTATTTACGGATTCGAAGGAGCCCTTATTTCTCCGTAGCTGAAGGCAAATTGTCGGACAAAGAAGGAACAACACAAAAGTAAATGCAGAGACTGTATTGACATAAAATTACATAAAATGTTGCAAATTTAATGGTATTTGCTACAAGACTCATCTGTGGAGGGATTTCCTGTAGTACTGGAGATAACACAGTTTTCTTCTCATCGGTGGGAAATGTAGTTAAGACGCTTCGTCTCGGTAGTTGTTTTCCTTTGGTCAGTGTGCGTTCGTACCGGCCTTTCTGTAGTATGCTGGTGCGATGCCTTAGACGGAATCTGGTTGTAAGGTTCTTGTGATAAATGGACCCTGTTTTGGGGCTGAGTGAGTGAGAGCGTTTGTTTTTACATCTCTCGTTGTTAACGGTTCCCTGATAAGTACGTCCGTCCCAGACGAGGGCCCACAGACTAGTGCTGGGGTTTTGATTCTCACGCCAATATCCCATTGGCGATTTGTCCCCTAGTGGCAGGGGAAGATAATTCACATGGAATTTCTGACAATATGCCATAAAACAAAACAACAATCAACCATCTATTTGCAATGGTAGAGGCATGTGGTGTAATTGTTATCATCATAGGAAATGGACTCGGCAACATAAGTTCAAATCTGGACAAGGCTGTTTGCATTTCATATAATACCCTTGGGAAAGATATGAATCCAACTAGTCTCCCTCCAGCTATGGATAAATAGTAAGGCAGTCTGAGCTCTTTAACCTTGGTTAGGAAACCAGTCTTTGACGAGTCTGTTTGCATTTCACATAGTACTAATACCCTTGGGAAAGGTATGAATCCAGTTATTCTTCCTCCAGCTATGGGTAGATAGTAGAGCAAACTGGGATCTTTAATCAGTCTAGGAGAAGGAAAACTCTGAATTCAAACCTGCTAAACTCCGCATAAGAAATTGACCATGTGTTGTATCCTACCTGTGCAGAGAGGTTGGTAAATACATATTTGCAAAGGTAAATTGTAATTTTTGTTGATTTTTTTTGTCATAATAACACCCTTTTTTAAATGCTACAAACTCACATTCACTCCTCTTGTGGGTTGGGTTAGAACAGGGGTCACCAAACTACAGCCTACAGGCTAGATCCGGCCCACAAAGGCATTTTATCTGGCCCACCGAAAGTTGGAACCATTTATGCATCCCTTTTCCAAATTGAAATATGTGAAATCAACCCATCAAATGAAATTAACTGATAAACATTTGAAATGTAGCAATTCCAAACCCAAACATTGATGATATCTTGAAAGGCAAACTTCAGTTTCACAAATTTCACTAAACTTTTTTGCTAATGTTGCGTGCTTTGATAATGTTTTGAAAATGAATATGTTTTTGTGCATCTTATGCCACTCATCCATGAATATAACATGGAGAAATAAATTTTGTTTTACATCTTTTTCTCAGAGCTTTTGTTCTGGCTAGCACGTATTGAACACAATAATGATATGTTATTTTGTACCCAATCCAGAACATTTCAGTAGTATAATTACACACGTTAATTAAGGAGTTATAACATTTAATCCATACATATGTGTGAACTAGGTTCCCCAGGCTATACAAAAGTCACAATTGTCCAAGTACATGAAGAAGTGTGTGATAAGACAAAGAGGTGGAAGCCACTTACTGTTTCTGGGGTCTGGAACGAAAGGTAGGCACCATGTGTGATGCTAAGGAGAACTGACAAGCACGTCTGTCCTCGTCAAGCCAACTTTGTAAAAGAGACTGATATTTTGGGGTTCCCATGTCACATGATGAAACAGGGACTCCTGACATGGAAGAGTTCCTCAAACCCTGTGACAAGGGAGACTACTCCATTTAGTCCCCCTAACACTACTACTAAACAAGTCTTTGAATTTTTTTTCCCACAGATCTCTTAATGTTTTGAAAAAATTATGTGCAGATTTTTAAATAGATTCTATATTGATTTATAGGGTAGCAAATGGTTTTGGGTGTTTTAAAGGTTTAAAGGTGGTTGGATATTCTCGGTGCATGTTCTTTGGCTTTTTGCTTTTAACCCCATCTCATTTGGTGGTCACGCTGAAAAGGAAGGAATTCAAGGAACAAAAAGGAAAGAGACAAAGGGAGAAGGTGGTTTTATGACTTAGGCTTTAATTGACTGGTCATAATCGCCCATGGCAAGGGATATTACCCCTGGCCAAGGAAGCGACTACACACAATTCAGGCCTAAATTCAAATGGCCGAGATATTCTCTTGGGGGTCAGAAGTCAGTCCTTTTTCTTGCACATGCGCGGTGGGTTATTCCGGTGAAGGCTCATGGGAGTTTGTTGTTTTTATTTCAATTTTATTTTAGTTTTATTTTAATCCCCACAGATTAGGTGATTATATTTTTTTAAATTTAAAAGCTTTCACAAGTTTTTAAAAACCAATTATATATATATATATATATATATATATATATATATATTTATATATATAATAAAATGGGTACAAGAGATAACCTCTTCGAGTTTCACCATAAGGATCTTCAGGATTAAATTCACTGAATTAATTCAATGTATTTAACCCTGAAAATCCTTATGGTGAAACTCGAGTAGGTTATCTATTGTACCCATTTTATAATAAATTTGCTCTACTTAGTATTGAGCACTTTGTATTTGTTATATCGCTGACTTACCCTGAATTCCACACTTACTAATCATCGTGACCAAATTCACCGGTAAGTCAACTTTTCCTTTATAAAAATATATATATATATATATATATATATATATATATATATATATATATATATATACTAGCAAGAATATGTGCCCTCCAGGTGTAGGTATCTAAGTTTTAATATAGTGAAATATATCAAATTAGAAATGCTAACGAAATTAAATAAGAACGCATATAAAAAGATTGCACTTATTTTAATAATATTTTAATTGGTTTCTATATAAAATCATTCATAGGATTGATTTTAATACATTGAAAAATAAAACAATGATATTAGAGATCAATAACACACAGTAATTATTCATAAAACCTGGTTTTGTCAAAATCAGTATGCAAATTAACCATACCGTATATTAGGTAAACCTTATTTCTTAGAGAAATATATAACACATATTTCAGGATTTTAAATGCATTATTAATATGGGCAGTTTTGCAGCAAATCTAACTCAGGTAGACTTTAATAGAGACATTGTTGATGATTAGATGCTAATTAAGATTAAATAATTACTATTTCATAATTGTTGAGAATATGACTTAAATAACTAAGGGGTAATTCCATGTCAAATTATCCAGGAAAAAGTAAAATTGTCACCCACCCACTTCCATTTTTCTGAAATTTTTTCAAGACGATCCCCAAAATTTGAGCTTCCAATTCCAAAAATTTGTGGAGTTATGTCGATTTTTAGCTCTCCAAATTTGGTGGGGTTGGCGAAAAATGGCATCTTTTTGTAATCTATTTTTGTCGGTAAAATGAGTTCTAGAGCTTCCCTACTTCTAAAAATTGGTTTATAAAAGCATTTTGTGCATGAAATCCAAAAATACTATTAAAATTGTTTAAAGTCACCCAATTTTAAGTTATTGATGATTTCTGATTTTTTCCTAGCAAGATCAATATCCCAATGTGGCACTAAATCTATGATAATTTTTTTTTCTATTATTATTTCACCTGTATTGAACATTATTTGTACCAAAAATGTAGTTTGATATTTGCTCAGAACCTAAGCTACAACATCAGTTAAAATTTTGCAAATCAGAAATCATTAATAACTTAAATTTAGTTGACATCAAACCTTTTTTGACAACAGTTTTGGATTCCTTGGACTAAATTGCTCTTAGAAATCAACTTTTAGGAGTAGGGAAGGTCTAGAACTCATTTTACAGACAAAAATAGGTTACAAAAAGTCGCAGGTTTTCTTATGTGACTTTACTTGATGAATGTGGAAATACATAATCATGTGGCCTCACTATTCCCTGGCATAATTATATGGCCTTTACTGTTCACTGTCAGGGGGCGGAGACAACATCTCTACTGTTCTACGGAACATAGGCAAATAGAGGTCAAGAAGGTTTCTGGGCCAGTCATTTGACCCCCCTCAGTCGGTAGAGCGTTCGGCTAGAAACCACAAGGTTCCTAGTTTGATACCGGTCCCCGCCAACTCAGCGTATGAGTAGCACAGGGATCTGTGCGGTAAAGTAAGGAGCTGATGGTAGGTGTGGCGCTCCACCTCAGATGCTAAAAACAATCTCCTTGGTCTAGCGCTATTGAAAAGTGGATAGACTGCCTCGCTGACTGGCTGATACCGACTTTAGACCGCCCCGACGACTTTACTTTTTTACTTACAGGCCCCTAACAGACATGTAATATATCTAAGGGATATAATCATTTATTGTCTCCCTACAATTGATCATGGGTTTGATTCTTATTGGGTGCCTCATAATTTCTATCCTTATGCCAAACTAAACAAAAACTCTAACTGATTTGCTACAAATCTTTCAAAACTTTGCCGGCATTAAATAACCCACCATGGTTGATATGCCGTAAAACAAAACAAAAGAAAACAAACAACTTTTCAGTTACAAAGATTTGATCTTTTATTATCTTGTAAAACAAACATGCGGACATATTAACACAAAAATGCAACTAGCTTGCTGTGAAAAAACAAGCTCATATTAGGAGAAACTCCCGTAGATATTTCTCTGTAACAATGTAAAACACATTAGTTTGGACTATAGATATAACAGTTATTTACTATAACTCCAACATAAACAAAAGGGAACCACTCTTGACTGATGAATTATTTATTCATTTTCCCATTAAACTAACCCTAAACCCTAACTCTAACCCTAACCCTAAACCCTAACCCTGTCTTCTTTTTCCCATGTAGATCAATAAATAAATAAATAATTTATCAGTCAAGAGTGGTTCCCCTTTATTTATGTTGGAGTCATAGGAAATAACCAATATAACTTACCTTTGGTCATTGAATATATCGAGGTTGGAAAAAGTTAATCATATAGTTCTCATGTATAATATGCACTCCTAACTTTTGGGCTGAAAAATCTGGAAAGACAGTGTCTTATTTACAAATTAGAAGCAACTACCCGGCATTGCCTTAGTAGAGGGGGGTAATAAAAAGCTGGTCTCGCAGATCCATTGATTGTTTTGGGCTTACATAATTGATTTATATTTTAATTTGTGTCTACTTTGATCCACTTACAGCACCTTTCCCACAGTGAGCCTACCATAAACCTTTGGCAGCAGCTCTCGCATGTGTCACTTGATTACGCTGAAAAATCACTATGTGAACACCCCTGATATCTTTTGTTTGTTTGTAAACCAACCCTGAGACTGGTACTTGATCATTTTGCAATATCCCATCATACAGGTTAAAAATACCAAGAAAATTTGGTACAGCCATGGTGGAAATTTGGTAGGCAAAGAATTAAGAATCTCTTTGAAGGTTATTAGTGTTAGTATAACATTTAATTCTAAGACTAACAGCAACAAATAAGTGAATTAAAACTTATGGTGTATACCCTTTCTTACTTCTTACTTCTAGTCGTCTTTTCTTCTGGTCGGCTTTGCTATTTCTGCTATCATCTTGACTTGGTCTGGTCTAGCGTCTCGGATCTCCTAAGGTCTGGTTTTCTACTGCTATGTTCCTGCTGGCTGGTCGTCCTGGATTCATTTCTTAGTCTTGTTACCAAGACATTCATCATCCACAAGAACATATTACTTATACAAACTTTTATTTCCTTAACTATACATTTCATGTAACTAAATATCTGACTAACATAGCGCACGTGAGTTCCAGTTTTAAGCAGAGCATGAAATGGCCGACTGCTCTGCCTGACGCCTAACTGCAAACTGGGGACTCAAAAGGTCCCACGTGACTTCACGTATTTTGGCGGGCTTCTGTAATTTTCCATTGAAGGACCCAGCCATGGTATGAAAAGGGTCATCCCCTCAGAATTACAGGGGACCGACAATAATCTTATGCAACCGCATAGATTATGTAACACTTAGTTTAATTCTAACAATTTATTAAAGAACAAATAAAACAATGACTAACAATATAAAGTTCTTCCTGTATATAGAGTTAAGTTTGAGAGACTTGCCAGTGTGATGGAGAAGATATCTGGTATCTTATTGATTTCTTGGAGAGAACTTCAGGTTGATGTCTTATTGGAGCTGGTCCGAGAATCTATCTCTGGTTTTTGGTATTTTGCACCAAAACTTCTGCGCTCATCACGTGATTGGTGTATCCAACCACAGAAAGCCTTTCCCTCACTTAACCCCACACACAGGAATAAACATTTTACTGACCCAACAAGGTTTAATAATAAATAGCTGGATTCTCATATCACTTTCTCATCATTTCATCATCATAATCATCAAGGCATGCTGATAGTACGGATTTTATTGATTCTCGTGCTATCTATTCCTATTGGCCATTGCGTCTTGATAGTTGTACCAAATGACCTTTAGGCACCCCTTTTTGATCTCGATTAAGAAAGGACATGTTTTTCATTTACACCGTCAATATCCGGTTGTTTTAACAGACGATTTTTAGATTTAAAAAAAATTATAAAACTAACCCCTAACCCTAACCCTAACTCCTAACCCTAACCCCTAACAAACAACCAGATATTGACGGTTTAAAAGAAAAACATGTCATTTCTTAATCGAGATCAAAAAGGGGTGCCTAAAGGTAATATGGTCCTTTTTACCTGTATGGTGGGATACTTCAAAGTTCACTATTTATTCACCTCAGAACTCATTCTATTCTAATAAAGTCCTATTATTATTGTAACCCGAGTCCTTCTGCAAGAGCTACTGCCAGCTGCTTACGGTAGGATTGCAGTGGTGGGATATTTCAAAGTTCACTATCTATTCACCTCAGAACTAAGTCTATTTTAATAAAGTCCTATTATTATTGTAACCTGAGTCCTTCTGCAAGAGCTAGTGCCAGCAGCTTATGGTAGGATTGCAGTGGTGGAATAGCTGCTGTGAGCAGTTTAAAGTAGGCAAAGAGTTAAAGCTGAAAGTTTCTTATACTCAATAGAGGTGCGTGGTGTAATGGTTAGAGTTGTAGGAAATGGACTCGTCGACCAGAGTTCAAATCCTGGACATGGCTGTTTGCATTTCACATAATGCTTGGGAAAGGTATGAATCCATATATTCTCCCTCCAGGTATGGGTAAATAGTAGAGCAGACTGGGTTCTTTAATGTTGGATAGGTAACCAGTCTAGAAGGAAAACTCTGAATTCAAACCTGTTAATCTCCGCTTAAGAAATTGACCTTTTGTCACATCCCGCTTGTGTGGAGGGGTTGGTAAATATATATACTCAATGGTAAATATATATACTCTTCTCATTTGGTAAATAAGAAGAAAATTCAGTTCTTTACTTTCCAAAACTCTCCCTTACATTATCATCATCATCAAAGCATGCTTACAGCACCAATTCCTTTGACTTTCCCTCACCATCCATCCCTAACAGGAAACATCCCTAAATCTCGGGGATAAATCTTAAAAGTTATCCATTAACAAGAAGAAATAACTGTAATTTTGTTCTTTACTTCCTATTTTAACTAAATAGTTAAATTAGGAAAATTTTGCAATGAAAGACAGGAGTGATGGAAGAGTAAGTTTCAGTTGTTCTATTTTTCGATTTTACCCCCTTCGGTTTCAAATCTTTTTATCTGCGTTCTTATTTAGTTTCATTAATCTTTCTAATTTAATATAATATTTTATTACATTTAAATGTAAATCTTGCACCTGGAGGGTGCATATATTTGCTAGTTGCTTCGATGCAGTATGATGGATTGATTTTAATGGCATGTCAATGCATCTGGGGCTATTCTATGCTTAACCATTACAGTAAGTTCACTTTATATATACAAGGTGTGTCAAAAAAGTATCAAGATTTTTTGTACTTTTTTACACACCTTGTATTCTGAAAAAAAAAAGTTCCATCCATTCTTCATTTCTATCTTGGTAAATACAGCTTTAAACTTGGTACTTTTTTGACTCACCTTGCATTCTGAAAAAAATTAATGAATGGTTATTTTTTTTTTTTTCAGAATACAAGGTGTCAAAAAGTACAAAAAATCTCAATACTTTTTTGACATAGCTTTTATATATTTTAATTAATCAATATTCTAATTTAATTGAAAAAGTGTTCACAGCCGAGCAGTTTAGATAATAAAGGGATGATGTCTAGACATCTAGATTTCAAGTCTAGATGAATCAGTGCCAATTCTCCATAAATTTTCATTGGTTGTTTTTAGCAAAAAACAGGATTGTGCAAGTGCATCACCCCCCCCTCCTTCACCAGATGGTCTGCAACAAGATCTGTGTCTGCCACACCTGTCAAGACTGATTCCAGTGAACTGTTAGAGAGAGAGTTAAAAGTTGGCACTCAAGTTTCGTTTACAGTTGTATTTTCTTAGATGTTTTTCGTGGATGTATTTTATATATGATTCATAATATTCGGTATATTTTTATTTATCTAAAGAAAGATAAAATGTCATCCATATTAGTATTCTCAAACAGATCCCTCATATTATTTGCATTTAAATATTTTTCTGAATATAGTGAAAACTTCATGAGGAAATGTTTCAAAGTGTGTTTGACATGTCCCACATTGTGGTTGATCCTCCTGCTTGAGCGTAAAAGAGGCGCAGTTTAAATTTATGGAAAAAAATAATGAAAAACATTTTTTTTTCTTCAAAACAAATTCCCTTTATCTATTGAATGACTCTTGTATATATAAATAAATTTACTGATTGTATATTATGAGTCTTTTCTCACAAGTAGTGAGAAAGTTTATGGTTGGAACAGAGCACCTGTTCGATGACTAAAGATTAACGAGGCAAACTACAACATAATACACCTCACACATATATACAAGCCATCACCAGCTTGCACAACACCCTGGATACATGACTTGTCTGACCAGGTGTCTAAGCACAGGTGTGGTACTAACAGATACTGTAGTGTCAATAATAGTAAAGTCACCAGAGTGACCTATTGTTGGTATCATCCAGACAGCGAGGGAGTCTATCCCCTTTTCACTAGTGCTAGACCAGGTAGATTGTTTTTGCATCTGAGGCGGAGCATCATGCCTACCATCAACTCCCCACTTTACTTCACAGATCCACGCTGTGCTACTCTTGTACTGAGTTGGCAATAGCCAGTATCCAACTCGGAACCTAGTGGTTCCTAGGTGGATGTTCTAACAACTGAGCTAAACCAGAATGGTAGGTGAACTAGTTGGTCAACAACTACTGTAACGTGGCGGTAGCGATATATATTCACTGTACCAAAACGGATATACGTAACGTTCTAATAGCTTTATATGTTGTATAGCGGGTCTTGTCAACGTGCCTCCAAATTCACGACACTAAAAAGGTGTTCGGCACGTGGCGGTCATCTTGTCGATAAAAAAGTACAACACAAGAAATATATCGTCACAAGCTGCTTAGCTTTTATTTCCAGGCTCGTATCGTGGGCTCTGTTCAGAAGAGGAGGAAAGGTAGAGAGAAAGAGAGAGGAGAGAACACTGTTAAATTACCGTGATCCCACAACAGGGACCAAAGGTCCGGTCCGTACCCTACGCGTCCAAAAGCAAAAAGAGGCCGGTATTTTTCTTCGTCGTTCCACGTCACCACGTGACTTCCGGTTCCGGTCCACACCCAAAACTTCCGGTTGGCTTTCAATTCTCCATTCGGGGGTCACGCCCCGGTCAAACTCACGACAACCGTTTGTGTGCTCATCACTTTTTTAAAACCTTTACTATCTCTTATTTCTTCTTTCTCTCTTTTCTAATAGTAGTCCTCGCAAAACTCAGGACCTTCCATCTCGCTACACTATAAAGCCCCTGGGATTCCTTGTAAAATTCAACCCTAGAAAAGTTTTGTTTGATCTTGGTACAGGGCTTTGTTTTCAATTGCATCACTAGACAGATAGATAGACAGAGAAACCACAGTATAAGATTATTTTTATATATAAGATTATCATTGGAATATGGAAGCGCGTGGTGTAATGGTTAAAGTCATGGGAAATGGACTCGTTAGCACTAATACCCTTGGGAAAGGTATGAATCCTACTCTCCCTTCAGCTATGGATAAATAGTAGGGCAGACTGGGCTCTTTAACCTTGGTTAGGCAACTGGTCTACGAGAAGGAAAACTCTGAATTCAAACCTGTTGAACTCCGCTTAAGAAATTGACCGTGTGTCACATCCTGCCCGTGTGGTGGGGTTGGTAAATATATATAAGACTATCATTATACATAAGATAATACTATTTTTGGAAAGGGAGTGAGATGCAATATTTTCATTTACACCGTCAACATCCAGTTGTTTGTTAACAGACGATTTTTAGAGTTTTTTTTTTAAATTATAGAACTAACTCCTAACCCTAACCCCTAACAAATAACCGGATGTTGACGGTGTAAATGAAAAAATGTACTTATGAATCAGCAAAGCAAAAGGGGTGCCTAAAGGTCATATGGTCCAATATAAATACCACCAGTAGATTCCTTGTAAAATTCTACCCTAAAATAGTATTATTTGATCTTGGTAAAAGGCTTTGTTTTCAATTGCTTCCCCAGACAGAGCGATAGATAGATAGATAGATAGATAGATAGATAGATACACCACAAATATAGTATAAGATTTTATAATCACTTTCTGATGGCTCAAGCTGATTTGACTTTTTGGATCAGGTATCCATTTTTTTGAAAAGAACACCTTTTGCTTTTCACCATAAACTCCCGGTTGTTTGTTTACAAACAACAGACAATTTTTTTTTAATTAAATTTCACTGTAAGATTTTTAAAAAGTTTGTTCATGCATATTTACAATCCAAAGGCACGTTTTTATACTAAAATAGTTATCGATTTTAATAAAAAAGAATTAGTTATTTCATGTTGTTGTTGTTAATTAAAAAGGAATTTTTTTTAATCATAAAACTTTAAACGAAAGACACGTTTTTATATTAAAGACACATTTTTATATTAGTATAGTTTTTATTTAATCAGAAGAGAAATGCAGATATGTTTATTTAAATGAAAATAGTTTTTATATACAAAATATTTTTCATGTTTATTCAAATAAAAGGATGTTGTTCAGAAATGGTATCATATAGTTTATAAAGTTTATTTTCCATGCGCTTCTCATACCACAAGTGGAAGTGTACGGTGAAAAGCAAAAGGTGTTCTTTAAAAACAGCTCCCAGTTGGGGTGCCTATTGGATACTTGGTCTGACATTTTTATAGAAAAGGTCTTTTTATCAAAGAGAAAAAAAAATCAACTTTTCTAAGGCAGATGCTTATGTGTATGCTCTTCTGTTGTAAAAATGGTTGAGGTATCTTCAAAAATAAAATTACCTTGATTTTTTTTAAAGTAGTGTGGCCCAACTGATGATTAGCCATGTGTACTTGTGTGGCCCGCTTCTCAAAAGAGGTTGCCTATGCCTTGTTTAGAATTTACAGATTTCTAGTATACACTTGCAACTGTTGCCTCCCAAAACCTAGAGCAGTTTCCACCTTTGAGATAGTGTGTCCTATCTTTCTAGCTCCAACAATCATTCTGCAGGCAAAAGGTATTACATCCTTTCCATGGCTCATGGCTACCACATTTCCACTGCTATAGCTGCACTACCTCTTTACCTATTATGTTGTACATAAGTCATCTAGATTCTGACAAGTCATGAGAGCAAGATGTAATGGTTTTCTTTCCTTTATTAGTGAACTAGTTGTATATACCCCAGCCTACCCGGATTATATAGTATCTGGCTAAATTTAAGTATACACTTTTTAAATCTCATATTGCTCACCATTGGATAGCAGTACCTATCACTCAATGTGCTTATTGTGAAGATATTACAATGGAAATTTGTGCGTGTTAACCCTCATTTACCAATAATGTAATAATGTGGTGATTCACGCTACGAGTGTTGGCAGACAGGAGTTAAAAGGAGAAAAACACATGAACACAACTTAGCATTCAAAATGACTTGTATTATCATACATAAAAAAATATCAATTAATTACTTGCAAACGAAGGTTTTGTCTGCAGGAATGATTATTATATAAATAACACAGTCCACTTAACTGAGTTCCTGAGGTAGGTGTATTATCGAAGCCCTTGCTATGGCTATCTGGTCGCTCGAATGAATATAATGGATGTCCTTGTTTCCTGTCTGACTTCGGTGAGGCTTGATCAGAAAAAGGAAGAATTTGTTTCTTTGGTTTTGCCACTAAAGAATGCCTGCCTGTGATTGGTTGGTTAAAGCAAGGCTCATAGAACAAGGACGATAACTCTACCTCAGATATTTTTATAATATTCAAACTCATCTCGCTGTGTCCATTTCCTACAACGGTAACCATTATATCACACACCTGAAAAGATATTTTTGTATTTCTGTGCTTCCTTATTAGAAAAATGCATACTGCATTCTTGGAACAATTTAAAATAGAAATTTCACTATTATTTTGTCTTTGATTTACAAAATTTCTTACTCTACAAGTTTGATCAACTGATTTAATCAATATCAATAAATATAAAAGGTGTGTCAAAAAAGCATTGAAATTTTTTGTACTTTTTGACACACCTTGTATTCTGAAAAAAATTATGTTTCATTCATTCTTCATTTCTATCTTGGTAAATACAGCTTTAAACTTGGTACTTTTTTTACACAACTTGTATTCTGAAAAAAATTAATGAATAGAACGTTATTTTTTTCCAAATACAAGGTGTGTCAAAAAGTACAAAAAACCGCAATACTTTTTTGATACACCTTGTAATTACAACAAATTCAAAATAATGGGCTTATTTTTTTTTTTTACCTGACCTCATATATATTTTATGCATTTAGGAAACTTTCATAATATCATTAATTTTTTTCAAGTCTGCAAAAAATAAAAATGAATAAACAAATATATAAAAGTTTTCGGACCTTGACACTAATAGGCACCCCAGCCCAAATCCGTTTTGAAAGGAACTGAATTTTGCTTTTCACTGGTTGTTAGTAAACAAAACAGCCAGCCAATAAAAACCAGTAACATTTTTATACTAAAATAGTTTTTGATTTTATTTTTTTTTTTAAATTATTGCATGTGAAAAAATCAATTTTGCACTAAAGATAAACTAATATTGTTATTTATTTTTAAATAAAACTTAAAACGAAAGACATGTTTATTTATTTTCCATGTGCCTTTACAGATAGTTAATATTAAAAAGTATTTATTTAAAAAAGATTTTACTAGGGTTAGGGTTAGGGGTTAGGGTTAGCTGTTATTATTATAACCTTATAATATACTTTTTATAGCTTTAACTATTCCCATGTTAAACATGTCTAACGTTAAAAGTTTTATAATTAAAAAAGAATTGCTATTGAATTAACAACAACAACATGAAATAAGTAAAAAAAAAGTGTCTCTAATATAAAAACGTGCCTTTGGTTTATAGTTTTATAATTAAGAAAAAGTGCATCTAAAAATCGTCTGTTAACAAACAACCGTATTTTAACGGTGTAAAGCAAAACATGTCCTTTTGAATCTAGGTCTCACCTGGGGTGCTTAATGGTGTCTTGGTCCAAATTTTCAATTAGAAAAATCAAAAGAAAACATCAAAAATAATTCATGATGACAATCAAGCATTCCTCAAACCACCTTGCATAAAGATTGATTGATGTTTTGTTTTGTTTTGTTTTACGGCATATCAACCTCAGTGGGTCATTTAATGCCGATAAAGTTTTGAAATAAATCAATTCTTAATGGATAATACAATTTTTTTATAAATACATTTTTCTATTTAACCCATTGATGGGACCCTAACAGGTACTACCACTCCAGTTCAGAGTGGACCAGGGAGCAATGGTGATGAAGGGGTGCTCCACATTCCCCAAATCTCCAAAACTGGAACTTCACCATCAGATAGAGTTTAACGTCATTCCCAGGACATGTAGACTCGCAGCCACCGCCTTCTAGCACCCATATGATAAAAAGGGGTTGGGGCTTGTCATAAGGGCAATAGGGTTGGGAAAATCATATATGTGCTAGAAGATTGATTGACTGATTGATTTTAATAGCATGTCAACCAATTGTGGGTTATTTTATGTTGAGAGGTTAGGGAATCACATTCATTGTACATTTATATTTACATTTTTGTTTACTTTTCAGATTTACAAATGCTGCACATTTTTAAGTAGAATTTCAATGCTATTTCTATTTCAATTTTCATTTTTAAATATTCTCGAATATAAATCAAATCTTCATACTTTTTGCACAAAAAGCAAGAACCAGTGATATTTAATGTGTATATATATTTACTTTGTTGTTAATTGTTTTATTTTTGTGATTTCATCCAGACATACATACACACCAACTGAACTTTTTTGCAACATCAATGTTTTCGTTTTGAATTCATATTATTTTCATCTCCGCTCTTGTTAAGTCCGGAGTAAAACAAGCTCTGAAGATGATTTTTATAAATCAAAATATTGTTCAATATTAGCTATGAATATGATATAAAATATTTTCACTTTAACAGCATATTGTGTTGTTTTCATATCCTTTTATCTATACTCATACCGTCGGATTCATTTCCTTTTTATTTACTTATATATATATATATATATATATATATATATATATATATATATATACTCACTCAATCTGTTACTCATATATATATATGAGGAGTAACAGATTGAGTAAATCCAACAAAATGTGATTGAAAATAGAGGAAAAGGCAGATAAAACACAGAACAATTAAATTCAAATGATATTTCGCCTCGGTATGTTACAGAGCTTTGTCAAATTTATTATGAAGACAACTGGGATCTACAGTCTACTTTTATGCTGAAAAGGTAATTGGGAAGGCATAAAAGGAGTTGAGGGTATAATGCTTAATAAAATGTGAGACGAAAGCAAAGGAAAGGGTGGTGGATGTGTGGTAAGGAGTGAGGAAAAAGGAAGAAAAAAGGGAATGGGTTTATTTGTCAAAAGGGGCACAATGTTTTTATGGGTTCATTTATATCTGTAGAAATTGATAGTCTGGTATGAAGTTAGTGTGTGGTGATTAGGTGTCTGTATAGGTTTGTGAAACTGGGGGATTGGAATATTTTTTTTTGTTTTGGTATATTTTAGAGATTTT
Source organism: Doryteuthis pealeii (assembly GCA_023376005.1). Taxonomy (NCBI): domain Eukaryota; kingdom Metazoa; phylum Mollusca; class Cephalopoda; order Myopsida; family Loliginidae; genus Doryteuthis; species Doryteuthis pealeii. Next base: position 28,221,426 of record CM042145.1, on the reverse strand, counting down.
ATGATTTTTAAAAATTTATTTAAAAAAATTTTTTTCATCTGTTTTCTATTTTAATTTTGTTCTCTTGAGTTACAATTTTTGCAATAGATGTTGCCAGGTGGAAGAAACCTGGCCTTTGTTTTATGATTTCTGAGTTTACAATAAGTGCTAATTCACATAGACGGTGTAAGCTCTTATTATATATGGGTTTAAGTAGTGATGCGTGGTTGAAGTTGAATGTGTGATCGAAGTTTGTTATGTGTGTAAATAAGGCATTTTGAGTGTTGAATGTCTTTATTGATCTTTTATGTTCATAGATACGTTTGTCAAGATTTCCTCACTCCTTACCACACATTCATCCCTCCTCTCTTTCCTTTCCTTTTGCCTCACATCTTATCACGCATTACGCCCTCCCCTCCTCTTCTGCCCTTCCCAATTACCTTTTCAGCATAAAAGTAGACTGTAGATCCCAGTTGTCTTCAAAATAAATTTGACAAAGCTTCATATAATATACTGAGGTGAAATATCATTTGAATTTAGTTGTTCTGTGTTTTAACCGCTTTTTCCTCTATTTTCAATCATATATATATATGGGTAATTCCATGTCAAATCATCCAGACCATATCACCCACCACCTTCAATTCTTATGAAATTTTGTACAGGTGTGGACTGTGTTAAAGTTAGACATTCCCCAAAATTTGAGCTTCCAATTCCAAGAATTGCCGGAGTTATGTCGATTTTTAGCTCTCCAAATTTGAGGGGGATCGCAAAAAATGGTGACTTATTGTAAACTATTTTTGTCTGTAAAATGATTTCTAGAGCTTCCCTACTACTAAAAATTGGTTTCTGAAAGTATTTTTGGCCAAGGAATCAAAAAACGCTATTGAAAAAGTCTAAAAGTCAACCGGTTTTAAATTATCAATGATTTCTGATTTGCAAAATTTTAACTGATGTAGCTTCGGTTCTGGACAAACACCAAACTATCTTTTTGGTACAAATAATGTTCAATATATGAAAAAAAATTTGTCTTAAATTCAGTGCCACATCGGGATATTGATCTTGCTAGGAAAAAATCAGAAATCATTAATAACCTAAAATTGGTTGACTTTCAGACTTTTTCAATAGCATTTTTGGATTTCTTGGGTAAAAATGCTTCTATAAACCAATTTTTAGGAGTAGGGAAGCTCTAGAACTCATTTTGCAGACAAAAATAGATTACAAAAAGTCGCCATTTTCGTGATCCTCACCAAATTTGGAGAGCTAAAAATCAACATAACTCCGCCAATTCTTGGAATTGGAAGCTCAAATTTTGAGGATTGTCTAACTTTAACACAGCCCACACCTGTACAAAATTTCAGAAAAATTGAAGAGGGTGGGTGATAATTTTATTTTTTTCTGGACGATTTGTCATAGAATTGCCCATATGTATATTGAAAAAAAAGAGAAAGAATATACATATATATCATCGTTGATAACCAGGTTGTGCCAACAGCACAGATATCAATGTATCTTCCTCACCACCTGTCCATATCGAGCATTGCTCCTGGAAGGTCCTCTGCATAGCATCTAGTATTCCTGCAGAGCTGACTGATGTAGGATTTTGATGGCCAACCCGCACTGATGTGCCAACGTGTGTGTATATATGTATATATATATAAATGCATTGTGGATCCCACTATCTTTGTATATGGTGAACACCTCAAAGTTGTCCATCACTTTGTCTACCTTAGGAGCACATTATCACAAGACAACTCTTTAGATAGAGAAATTTCCCATAGGTTGCAGAAACCAACGAGATCCTTTGGTTTGCTTGAGAAGAGGGTTTGGAGCCAACGTGACATTAAGATCTCCACAAAGCTGGGTGTATACAGAGTCTGTGGGCTCACTGCCCTTTTGTAGACCTGTGAAACCTGGGTTGTTTACAAACGTAATCTCAGAACACTCGAGAGATTCCATCAGAAATTGCTTTCGCAGGATTTTAGGGATAGAATGGTTGTCATTTACACCAGACACCACAATACTTGAAAGATGTCACCCGCCTAATATTGAGAGTTTGAGCCTTAGATCTCGTCTTCGCTGGTCTGGTCATCTAGTTCGCATGAATGATTGCCGAATCCCAAAACAACTATTTTATGGGAAATCTAAACTGGCAAATATATATATATATATATATATATATATATATATTATTGATATCAGCTGGACAGTGAGGGAATCTATGCCCTTTTCACTAGTGCTAGACCTGGGAGATTGCTTTTGCATCTTGAAGTGGAGTGCTATACCTACAATATATATATATATATATATATATATATATGGTCGCTGGTTCAATCTCTGTCATGGGAGATCACAGTATACACTGCTGATGAGATCTAATATAGGTCAAAACAGCATATATATATATATATATATATATATATATATATATATAAACGTAGAGTGGAATTCATTATAATTAAATAATTTGTTTTATATATATATATAGGGGCCAGGTTAGCTCAGTCGGTAGAGCGTTCGGCTATAAACCACAAGGTTCCTAGTTTGATACCGGTCCTCGCCAACTCAGCGTATGAGTAGCACAGGGATCTGTGCGATAAAGTAAGGAGCTGATGGTAGGTGTGGCGCTCCACCTCAGACTCCAAAAACAATCTCCTTGGTCTAGCACTATTGAAAAGGGGGATAGACTCGCTCGCTGACTGGCTGATACCGACTTTAGGCCGCCCCGATGACTTTACTTTACTTATATACATATATATATATATATATATATAATATATATATATATATATATATATATTACGTAAATTTAAAAAGATAATGTAAATTTGAATGGTCTGGACTATTCTGTACGAGGATCTATTTTTTACTAGTAATAAAACAATAGCGAATCACTTAGAATCATTTTTCTTTTGTTTTATTATTTTATCATAAGTCAATGAATTGTAACACTTTCGGTCATCCATAGTATATCCGGGTGTGCCTTTCTTTTCACTGTTTCTTTCTTTCTACTGTGCTTATTTTTGTTTGTATTTTCTCTTCGCAAGCCTTTTTTTCACATTAGTTTCTTCTTTCTTTCTTTCTTTTCTTTTCTTTTTTTTTTTTTTTTTCGGGGGTTGTTCTTCCTGCTTTTCAGGTGATGTGCGACCCGAGGAGAACACGGGGAGAGTACGTCCGTCGAAGAGTTGAGGAGGCTGCAATGAACCACCCTCCAGGTTCCCCAGATCCTGTTATTTTGGTCACCGGTGGTTACGACCATGGCATACGGTTTTGGCATGCTTACAGTGGGGTCTGCTGCCGAACCGTACAATTTACTGACTCTGTATCCTTTTTTTTTGCTTGAGGGATGCTTTTGCAACATGCCTCTTATTTCTAGAGACATTATTTCTTTACCTTATTTTTAGGAGTTCTACTTTTTTCATCGCTACAAAGCATTATTCCACTACTTTAAAAAAAATGGATTCAGTGATTATTTGATTAAAAACTTTATTTATCTTAATTTAAAACTGTTTTATTTTTCTTCCATTTCCTATTGGTGTTTTTATAACGTTAAAGTTTTTGTTGTTGTTGATTTGTAGTATGAACGAGAAACACAAATATTTATCTTTAATTTTATTATTTACCGCGACTCATATTGCGATTTGAAGAGCTTTGTGTTAATTCTAAAATGTTTTACAACAAAATATACAATTTATTAAAGCATCGAAACTTTGATTAAGTATTATTCGCAATATAAGTAATTAGATTAATAAGTAGATTATTTAATATTATTTTTAAGCGAGTTATTTTGTTGAAATTTTGAAATTATTTTTTAAGTATAGCGTTGAAAGTTTTAAAAATGTGTTGTTATATATGATAAATATTCAAAATAAACTTAAAACTTTTTATAAAATTTATTTTGTTTTCGTTAAAAAACACCCTAAAAATGAACTATTATCTCTTAATAATTTCATTTTGTTTAAAATTAAAGTAAGGTTTTAAAGTTTAATATAAATTCTTTCATTTATAAGTTTTATTTTTTAAAAATGATCTCTAACCCAAACCAGTTTATTTTTTCGTGATTTTAAACTAAGAACAATATTTTTATTTTAAACTTTTTATAATGAATAACTTTCTCCTTTTGTAATTCATATTTTTCTACTTTTATTATATTTCGTATTTAATCTAATCTTATTTTTATTTGTTTAAAGATGTCTCTCATTTTTTAAACTTTCATCATAAAAAAAAGAATCTTTGTTTTTCCTCGACAAACAACCGATCGACATTTTTTTTTTTTAATTCTAAAATTATTTTAGGCTAAATTTACTTTTTTGTTGATATTTATTTTTTTTCTTTCTTTTAAATTGCTTTCTAAAATAAAATATCGTGTAATAAAATTATTTTCTCTTTTTCGCTTAGAAAATACAAAAAACTAAAACTTGTTTGTGATTCGAACTCAAAAGCTTTTACTACCAAATTTTTGTATTTTTCTCCTTATTTATTCTTTGTGTTAAACCCAAATAATCTCGATTTTACAAACTTGTTTTTATTTTATTTTGGATATAAATCAACATAATACATAAAATGTTTGTTTATAACATCTGTCCTTTTTGTTTTCTTAAACTGTTTCCACTTACAATATGTCTTTCTTCACTCATAATAACAATAAGTGTTTAGTTTGCGATTATCAGGTTTAACTGTTTTCTCTCGCTACAGAAGGCCATTCGTGATATAATTAAAAGAACAGAATTTTTGAAAAGGAAGAAATACGTTATAAATTATATATTAAATCTATTTTAGAGTTGCACAAAAACAATATTTTTGCTTTATTTCTTGGAAAGATAACGGTAGATAATTCCAACCACGTGGAGACTAACACTAAGAAATATGTTTTTCAAAATAATCAGCAGATCAGTGGATTCCATTGTTTGAAATCTTGGCATCACATTAAAGCTTCATTTCTATTTTTGTACTTGTTTTTAAGATTTTAAATTTCTTAAATTACTTCGACTAAATTTTAGGAAATTAATTTACAAGTCGTGTTTGAGTAGATAAAAAATATTATCCAAATGACCATCCATAGAAATTTTGCTTCTCACTTTTCTTCAAAGAAAAAAAAAACTTTAAAAAATGTTTAAGGTACGATGTATGTATATTCTTGTGTTATATAATTTAAAGTCCCTTAAATTAAAAAGACAATTTTGGGGGATTCAATTTTTTTCTTCATCTAAGTGCGATTAAAATATCCCTAAATCATAAACAAAATGTTAAACATTCAAACTGGAATCAAGATTTTATTTTTCTCAAAACATTAAATTTCTACTCTAATATTTATTTTCGGTTCATTTAGTTTAATTTTTAACATAATTCGAAAGAATGGCTAAAGCAGGGTTAGAGTTTTAAGCATGTAAATTTGTATATAACATCATTTTAGAATTTTATTTATTTTAAAACGAATTTTTTTGCAAATTTCGACTGTATATCGGATATAAAAAAAATGGAATCTTTTTTTTCTCCAAAAGTTAGCCAATAATCCATTTGAGTAAAATATGTCTGTAAATCTAAACCAAAACCATTCCCTAACTCCTTTAGATTTTTGTAAAGGGCTTTTATTTAACTTCGACTATACCTGGTAATAAAGTCACAAAAAAAAAAATAATCACAATTAAATTATGGTGGACGGTAGAGTTTTTCTAGAGAAATTTTTTAAATTAGAGTGAGACGTAACGGATTTATCGAGTAAAACACTTTTGGTTTAAGATTTTTTTTGGGTGGGGGTTCCTGTGACTTTTTTCAGCTGGATTCATTTAGTCATAAATACACTAGATTCCACAACGAGACAATACCTACTAACCCTACTGATAAAACCATTATAGCTTCTCACATCTTGGGGCCATGAGCCCAGGTTTTGCGGTTGCACCTCTGTATCCGATTTTTTCTGTGAAATAAAGTGTGCCGGTTTCTCTGAATTTCTGAGATAAGACTTGGTAATTAGTATTATTTGGATTATTCGGACCATTGTCCTCATCTTTATTGTTATCTGTACAACGTTTCGGCCAATGTGCCCTCTGGCCTTCAGGTTTTCTTGAAAGTTCCAGAATGTTCCCGAGTCCGACAAGAAATACCTGAAGAAGGCCGGAGGGCACATCGGCCGAAACGTTGTACAGATAACAATAAAGATGAGGACAATAGTCCAAATAATCCAAATAATACTAAAGTGTTCCGTTTTTTTTTTTTTTTTTTCTTAGAAGGTCGGATGCAGTGGTGCATCCAACAAACCAGATAAATTTAATTTCCAACAATGTATTATTGATAGAATCTGTAGGTAGATGGCTCTATAATCAATGAATCGTGCTTTGAGTATAATTTATTTTTCTGTTTTACCTTTTGTATTAAACTGGTGTTTTTTTTTTTTTTTTAGTACCATTATAGTATGTGGCCTACCTTTTGAATGTGGCCTACAAAATCATGTTTCTCTTATAGTATGTGGCCTACCATAAAAAGCATATTATAAGGTTATAATAATAACTGTTAACCATAACCCTAACCCCTAACCCTATTTCAGAATTTTAGAATTAAATAGATCTCTGATTCATGTAAATTGTGGAGAAATTCTTTTTTAATTATTCTTAATTACTATATACAGCTTATGACTGAATTGCATTTCTTGAAATTGAATATATGTGAAAAATAATTAGTTTCAATAAATTGCCTACTACTTATATCTATAAATATACTCTTACTGAGGTAGGACACATTCAAACTGGGTAGGCCACATACTATAACAGAATCAAAAAGGTAGGCCACATACTATAACGGCACCTTTTATTTTTTTAAAAGTCTTTAAGTGATGTTCATAAATTTAATGGCTACAAGTTTAAACAATAGATTTTGTATAATGTGTCATAGACCTGTAGTTTATATTTATAGCTTTTTTGGTGCCTTCATAATCTTATTTCTAAAATATTCTAAAAAGACAATAACAATAAACATTGATTTAGTAAGTGATGAGAAGCGACTACCCAGTGACGCCTGGGTAAAGGAGGAGAAAGAAAAATAAACCCTTGTGTATTGATTTGTTAACTTTTGAAATTTACAAATGCTGGACATTTTTAAGTAGTATTTTAATGCTATTTGTATGTATATTTTAATTTTTCGATAAAAATGATTTGTACGCATTTACATGGTTTCAAGAATACCTATGCAATACAAATAATTTTAAAATCTGATCTATATTTCTCTCTCTCTCTCTCAAGCACACAGGCAGACACATACACACGCACACATACATATATATATATATATATATATATATATATATATATATATCAATAAAGGAAGAACTCAATACAGTAATCCCATAATAAATTTATTTCGACAAAAATTGGGGCCCATATAAATCTAAGTTGATTTAAAAACTTGGGGAGCCGGTTTAAATCAACTTAGATTTATATGGGCCCCAATTTTTGTCGAAATAAATTTATTATGGGATTACTGTATTGAGTTCTTCCTTTATTGATAAATATTGCTCTGTATATAATCTAAAAGGTTATTTTACATTGAGCTCTCTTTAGTGATTTATGATTCACTGTATTTATACATACTGGATCATCAATATTAGTACAGTGGATCTAGAAATCACATATAGAATCATCCCTTACTACCAAGTTTTGGATAAATCTCATATATATATATATATATATATATATATATATATCCTGTTTGATGATATTAGGCAAATCTCATAAACTTCCATAATTCAAATTAGGTTTGAAAAATACTCAAATTTTAAACAATATCTTCGAATGTAAATCAAATCTTCATAATTTTTGCACAAAAAGCAGGAACCAGTGATATTTAATGTGCATATATATTTACTTTGTTGTTAATTGTTTTATTTTCCTAGTTTCATCCGGACATACATACATACACATAACTGCCCTTTATATATGTATAGAAGATATAGATAGATAGATTAAGAAAGATAATTCATCTCACAAAATTAATCTTGTAAGTGGTTAAAAAAAAAAAAATCTCTATTTAATGCTCCATTTATTCATATATGTTAATTCTGCCAAACATTTTGAAAGCCAACCATTTTGTGAACGAATCCGTACTTATTTGAGATGAAGTTTGATAATTTGTATTATTTGTATTATTCAAATATCAAGCCTCATCTAAAAAAATTAAGAGAAATAGTATCTAATTGGTACGGACCCGATATAATCCCTCAGTACTTATATGGGGTGGCAAGAGGTTTTATGATTTAGGTTAAAAAGGTAGCTTATCATTCTTGGTGCGTGTTCCTAGGATTTGCTTTTAAACCCATCTTATTTGGTGGTCGCGCTGAAAAGGAAGTAATTCTAGGAATGAAAAAGAAAGAGACAAAGACAAAAGGTGGTTTATGATTTAGGCTTTATTCATGGGATATAACCACCACGTGGCAGGGAAATGTTTCCCTGGCCAGTAGTAGTGTCTTGTCCCAGAGAAGGCCTAAGTCTTGTCCCAGAGAAGGCTGAGAGATTATCTTCGAGGTCGGAAGTGAGTTCTTTTTCCCACACATGCTCGGAGGGTTCTTCCGGTGAAGGCTGATGGGAGTTATTTTCAATTTTAATTTTATTTTTCTCAACTTTATTTTAATTCCCACACTTGTCTGAATTTCTTGATAATTTGTATTATCTAGTTTTTCCGGACTTGTCCTCATCCTTATTGTTATATACACAAGGTTTCGGCCGATGTGCTCTCTGGCCTTCTTTAGGTGTTTGAGTTAGACACATAGTACAACAGATATAAGGGTTGAGTTAATACAGTTCTAAATTACAATCAATTGTAGTTTGCAGGTTCAATTCTGACCACGGGTGAAAATGACAGAATACTTAATGGTTGACATAATAAGAATAATCTACCTGAATGGATTAAATAAAGTGACCACTTAATATCAATGCATCATTCCTGTTCGGACGTTACTTGGACTAGACAAGGAGTCAGAGTGGCCCAAATCAATTGATCTGCTGGTCTTATAAACAAAGCTGTACATGCAGGACAGGTTTTGTTAAGTAAAATTATATAAAGTTATTCTATTTCTTGTAAGTAATACAACATAACAGGTATTTAAAAAGGTATTTTAAGTCCAAAATGATGTTATTTATATAAATTAATACTATATATATGTGTATATATGCCATATTAAAATGAAAATCTTGAATAATCTTGTGGTAAACATTAAAAAAAAAAAAAATTTTGATAACCCTACTTTTTATTCCCCAAATAATAGGTTTTAGCACAAAAATCTAAAAGGACGCAATAAAGTTGTATCCATGCATCTCAGTGTTTTTCTTTTTTTCTTCCCTAACCATTTTAAGCTAACTAAATACATTTCAATAGTTTCTTAGAAATCAATTACACAGGATAGGTTACAAGGTAAGAGTTAGATAACTTTAGTTGGGACCTATAAATTTTCCCAGGGACTCATTCAAAGTAAATTTGTGCATCCCAGGATGCACTAAATTAAAAAGCTATCAGCATCACTGCAGAAGTTATTCACTGAAATTTTGTGTTAGGAACTCCTAAAATTCTAATCCTGGCTAGTCTTTTCTTTTTTTTTTTTTTATAACAAAAAACTTTTATTTTGCTATTCATCTATTTGCAATATTATCACATAGGGGAGACTATTTTTTGTTTTGTTTCTTTTATAACAAAAAAACTTTGGTAATTTATGAGGAAGTGCGTCCCGGTCTCCTGCCTCAAAAACCGCTACCCGGTGACTATCAAAATAACAACCCCAGCTCATCGTAATTCTTGTTTATTTATCGTAATTTGTCGTAATTCTTGTTAATGTTTAGATATGAAGATGGATATATAGTTTCGAATAGACTGAGATAGATAGATAAACAAACAAAATAATATAGATAGATACGAACAGATGGAGATAGATAGATGTTTTCGACAAGTAAATGTATTTTGGGGAGTGGTCGCTTCTTTTTTTGTCGTAATTCTTGTTTATTTAAACTAAAAACAAGACATTAAACAAACATGAATAAAAAAAAAATCTTAGTATTTAAAGTAATATAGATAAATATGAACAAATTGAGATAGATAGATGGATAGTTTTGAATAGACTGAGCTGGGTTGTTATTTTGATAGTCACCGGCAGCAACTCTTGAGGCAGGAGACCGGGATGCACTTCCTCATAAATTACCAAAACTTTTATTTTGCTATTCATCTATTTGCAATATTATCACATAGGGGAGACTTTGCAAAATGAATATTTTTTTTTCTTTGCTTTTTTTCATGAATTATTAATATTTCTTTTCTTTCAAGTCATGATGGCATTTGATCTCGGAATATATGCTATTTCTAATTTCTTTTGTTCATAATGTTTCCTTAACTTCTTCTCAGCAAGTAAATGATTTGGATATCACACCAGATCGACAGCTGGTAGCTGGAGCCGGTATGTATTAATTATTTTTGCCCTCGTTTTAATTGTGGCTAAATAGTTTCAATCTACCACATAAATGGCAGTTTCTGTCTGTCTGTGTATAACCAGTTGGTGCCTACACTAGTGATCCAATCATAATGAAACTTTATACACATTAAGCTAATATTCAGTAACAGGACTGGCTAATTGGATTTCAATAAAATCAATAATGGAACCCTTGTGGGACATCTTTACAATAGAGAAAGAAAGTGAAGACATTTCAGTGAGAGATGGAGAAGGGGAGTAGTTGTAATGTTGAAATCAAGTAAGTGAAAGAACATCAGCTATGTGTGTTTGAATGAGGAAAGTTGGATGTAAGAAGGACATGACTTAAACAGCTATTGATAGTTCCATACAAAAAACTGATCTGCCATAAACACACCTAGCAAAAGATGCTATTGAGTAATTCCATGTCAAATCATCCAGAAAAAACTGAAATTGTCACTCACCTCTTCAATTTTTCTGAAATTTTTTCCAGGTGTGGACTATGTTAATATTAGACAATCCCCAAAATTCGAGCTTCCAATTCCAAAAATTGGCAGAGTTATGTAAATTTTTCCCTCTCCAAATTTGGTGGTGTTTGCAAAAAATGGTGACTTTTTGTAATCTATTTTTGTCTGTAAAATGAGTTTTAGAGCTTCCCTACTACTAAAAATTGGTTTATAAAAGCATTTTTGCCCAAGGAATCCAAAAATGTTATAAAGAAAGTCAACCAATCTTAAGTCATTGATGATTTCTGATTTTTTCATAGCAAGATCAATATCCCGATGTGGCACTGTATCTATGACAAAAAAATTTTTCTATTATTATTTCAAATATATTGAACGTTATTTGTACCAGAAAGATAATTTGATTTTTGCTTTGGGAACTGTGAATAACCCCACCTTTTCCAGGTACTGCAGCTAGTCTAAAATATTTATACCATACTGTTTGGTTTACTAAAATATGTAGCATATCAACTCTTTTATTCTACACATTATTTACATTAGTAGCATAACAATTTTCCTTTGTTTGAGTTTTTGAGATGAATCTTGATATGTGTTATTTTGATTTTTTTTTGACTGTTGTCCTCATCTTTACTGTGATATATATAAAAACACAATATTTCAGGAGTTGCATCCTCTAGCCTTCTTCAGGTGTATATTGTCTGTTCGAGCATAGCAATGATTCAACCAGGGAAATCATTTTGAATGATTTGTCTGTTGAGCAAACAAGGCGTTGAAGAACTTAGGAAGACCTCATTTGAATAATGACGTCATTGTTTGTGCATGCCCATCAATCTGAGAAGTGTCACAAGAAGCATCACAATCATTAAAAATAAAATGATTTCCAAGGTGGAATCATTGCTATGCTCAGGGACAGACAAGGTACACCTGAAAAGTGCAACGGATGAAAAATTGTGATTTTATATATAACAGTTTAGCTCAGTTGGTTGAGCGTCCGCCTAGGAATCACAAGGTTCCTGGTTCGATGCTCAGTGTATGAGTAGCACAGGGATCTGTGCGGAACTTATGGTAGGTGTGGCATTCCATCTCAGACACTGAAATAATCTTCTTGGTCTAGCGCTAGTGAAAAGAGTATAGACTCCCTCACTATTTGGCTGATACCTGCCGACTTTACTTTTTACTTTTATATATCATGATAAAGATGAGGACAACAGTCTGAAAAATCAAAATAATATGAGGGTGAATCAAAAAGTAATGCCATTACAGGTATAATTACCAAGACAGGAACATTTCTCATGCATCAAAATGAAGCTGGTCCTCTGTGGATCACATCCCTACTCCTTCACATAGTCATCATTTCTCTCAATAGCAATGTTCCACCTTCGTATCAGAGCATGAATCCCTGCCCCTTAAAATTCTGTTGACTGTTCTTTGAGCCACTTCTTCACTACAGATTTCACTTCCTCATCACTGGAATAATGTTTGCCTCTCAAACCCTCTTTCATGGAGCCGAAGAGAGGCAAACATTATTCCAGTGATGAGGAAGTGAAATCTGTAATGAAGAAGTGGCTCAAAGAACAGTCAACAGAATTTTATTCATTATTAGCTGCAGTCCCTAGTAATACCCAGGACAAATGGGGTCTATTTGCAGTTTCTAGAATGCACCTGAAAATGTTAGTGAACCTTGGTGCCCATATTGGATTTTCAATAGCAACCGTTGCTAGGTGTGTTTATGGCAGATCAATTTTTTGTATGGAATTATCAATAGCTGTTTAAGTTATAAATCCTTCTTGCATCCATCTTTCTTCATTCAGAGTAAATAAACCGGGAAATTTGAGCTTGACGAGTATCGAACTTATTATTTGATTTTAACGTTACTACTGCCGCCTTACCCTCTCTTTCACTGAAATGTCTTTTCTTTCCCCCTCCATTGTAAAGATGTCCCCCAGAGGTTCCATTATTGATTTTTATTGAAATCCAATTAGCCAGTTCTGTTGCTTAATATCAGCTTAACATGTGTGTAAAGTTTCATGATCCAATCACCCTAACTTTTATGTATATATATATATATGCACAGGGGTACCTTCTTATACAAGTTTAATTCATTCTGCTTGTAACTCAAATTCCTTGTATATCAAATCAATTTTCCCCATTGATATAAACTGATATATCATTAATCAATTTCAGCCCCCCCCCCCAAAAAAACAACCCAATTTTTTTGTTACGTTTTTTTAATAAGAAAAATAGCAGTGTATTGTATAAAAACAATAGAATGTAATGAATTATTTGCTGTAAGTAAAAAAAGTAAGGTCATCGGGGCGGCCTAATGTTGATATCAGCCAGACAGCGAGGGAGTCTATCCTCTTTTCACTAACGCTAGACCAAGGAGAATGTTTTAGCATTTGAGGTGGAGCGCCACACCTACCATCAGCTCCTCACTTTACCGCACAGATCCCCGTGCTACTCACACACTGAGTTGGCGGGGACCGGTATTGAACCAGCAACCTTGTAGCACCTAGCCGAACTCTCTACCAACTGAGCTAAACCAGCCCCTTTTTGCTGTAATATGTTTTAATGTTTTCTTTTTTTATGAATAATATCTTTCTTTGGTGTAGTAAATATGGAAACTTAGATGTTTTTAGTGGACTTATTAACATAAGTGTATCTGATGCTTGCTCGTAGCTGAAATTTTAGCTCTGAACACAAAGCAAAAAATCAACTGAGTGACAGCTTGTAGTAAGTCGGAAAACTCCTAAGTTGGGGCACTTGTAAGTCAAGGTGCCACTGTGTCATTCATATATATGGTGGACTCTCCTATTGTAAATGATAGATGAGGGTCAGCAGTGAGTGATTTGTTTCCTCCCACATTGTGCATACTATCAAGAAGACATTTTGTGTTTTCTCGAATGTGATATCAGCCCAGCCTTGCTGCAAGCTACGGAGCCACACTGACAGATGAAAATTTCTAAAGCAGGAGTCAGATGGTGTTGCCTTAAAGTTAGATGGAGCTGATTACAATGTTTCAGTCTATTTTCTTCAAAGCTCTTTAATTTATAGAAACATATCTTATGCCATTCTTTCTGATTTGTTGGTAGCTTTTCTCAAGCACTCAGGTTAATATTGAGGTGTTTCAAATTGTCCTTATAGCGTAAGAGTGGACGTTCAATAGAATGCTTAGCATCTGGTGGCTATTCGTATAATATCTTCTTTGGAAGTCTGTTCTCATTCATTCTGACAGCATGACCAGCCCACCCAAGCTGAACCTTTGCTAGTAAGGTTTCAATGCCTGCAATGTTGTTACATGTTTTTAGTATGGCACTATTTTTCACTCTTTCATTCCATTTTATACTGCAAATGGCACGAAGACAGCACATGTGAAAGGCATCAAGTTGGTTTTATGTGCATGCGGTAAAGTGTCCAAGTTTCGGCACCATAGAGTAGAGTTGAAAGCACAACTGATTTGTAGATGTCAATTTTTATTTTGAGAGATACATCTTTGGTATTCCATAATCGGTGCTTCAGATTGCCGAATGCTGTACTTGCTTTAGCAATTCTGGAATGGATCTCTTTGTCCATTTTTCCATCAGAAGTGACTGTTGATCCAAGATATGTAAACGTGTCAACAATTCTTAATTCATTATATATATATATATATATGTGTGTGTCATATTTGCATAAAACTTTGTGGATCTGCAGTGGGTTTGATGAGTCATTTGAGGGCTCATGCAAGGAAGGGTTCTTGTAGTGGAGTTATGGGATTGTGAGGGATGCAGTGATCTGTAAAGATTATGCTATTGCTATATATATATATATATATATATATAATGTGTGTATATATATATATATATATATAATGTGTATGTATATTATATATAATGTATGTGTATATATATATATATATATATAATGTGTGTATGTAATATATATAATGTGTGTGTGTATATATATATATATATAATGTGTGTGTATATATATATATATATAATGTGTGTATGTATATATATATATGTGTGTGTGTATATATATATATAATGTGTGTATATATATAATGTGTGTGTATATATATATAATATAATGTGTGTATGTATATATATATGTGTGTTGTATATATATAATGTGTGTATGTATATATATAATGTGTGTATATATATATATATATATATGTGTGTATATATATATATATAATGTGTGATATATATATGTGTGTGTGTGTATATATATATATATAATGTGTGTGTATATATATATATATAATGTGTGTATGTATATATATAATGTGTATGTGTGTATGTATATATATAATGTGTGTGTGTGTATGTATATATATGTATGTGTGTATGTATATATATAATGTGTGTGTGTGTATGTATATATATGTGTGTGTGTATGTATATATATAATGTGTGTGTATATATATATATATATAATGTGTGTATATATATATATAATGTGTGTGTGTATATATATATATATATATATATATATATAATGTGTGTATGTATATATATGTGTGTGTGTGTATTATATATATGTGTAATGTGTGTGTGTGTATATATATAATGTGTGTGTGTATATATATATATATCCAAAAATAGTAAATAACAAATCTATCAAATGTTTAGAATAACTACAAAATTAACTTTTTTTTCTTTTTCTTTTAGGCTTTCAACACATCCGAATGTTTGACATTAACTCTAAAAACCCAGCCCCTGTGATAGACTTTGATGGAATTACTAAAAATGTCACTGCTGTTGGTTTCCAAGAGGATGGCAAATGGATGTATTCTGGTGGCGAAGACATGACAACGAGGATATGGGACCAGCGGTAAGTAGAATTTAAATTTCAGAGTTGGTGGGTGTGTCTATTCATTTTCACACTTGTTCGTTTTCATTTGCATTATGTTTCTTTTCAGTTGCTCGGTTTCATAAGTATTAACTAACCTTTGCTTAGTCTGGCACAAGGCTATAAGTGTGGGGTGCTGAATGAGTATAAAAATTACTACTACTGGCTAATTGTACCCCATGGTTAGGTACCAAAATATTTACTTAGTATTACACAAGGCTACAATTATAGAGCACTCAGTATTAAACTCACTATACAGTTGTAATAGTCTGTAATAGACTAGCTACTCTTACTCAATGACAAAGTCCCATTAAGTATATGCTTAATTTAGTCTGGCACAAGGTCACAAAAATGGATCACATGCAATACTCCACTTTGGCCCTATCTTGGGTTAGATGGGCGGTCGGAGAGGCCCCCTCCGATTAATCGGCTGGTAATGTCAAGCCCTAGCACCTATATGATTTTCCCAACCCTATTGACCTTATGGCAAGCCCCAACCCCTTTTTATCATATGGGTGCTAGAAGGCGGTGGCTGTGGGTCTACATGTCCTGGGAATGACGTTAAACTCTATCTGATGGTGAGGTTCCAGTTTTGGAGGTTTAGGGAATGTGGAGCACCCCTTCATCACCATTGCTCCCTGGTCCACTCTGACCCGGAGTGGTAGTACCTGTTAGGGTCCCATCTATGGGTTAAATAGAAAAATGTATTTAAAAAAAAAAATTGTATTATCCATTAAGAATTGATTTATTTCAAAACTTTATCGGCATTAAATGACCCACTGAGGTTGATATGCCAAAAAACAAAACAAACCAAAATGTGTTTAAAAAAAGAAAATTGAATACCAAACAAGAATGAATAAAACAAAAAAGGCTTTGGCATAAAATGACCCAAGGGTTGACATGCCGTAAAATCCAACCAACGGAGTAGTAGTACCTTTTCAGATCCTATCTATGGGTTAGATAGATCTATTTAAAAATCATTAGTATTCAATAGGAATAATTGATATCATATAACAGTGTGCATAAACCTACACAAAAAATATAAGTGTACAATGTACACGATTCCTTAACCTCTAGGCAAAAAAATAACCTCAGATAGGTGGACATGCTGTTAAAATCACTGAATCAATCCTACCCAGTAACTTTGCAAATAGCCAATGCACTGATGAACCTATATGCTCTTAACATAAGGAAGCGCGTGGTCTAATGGTTAGAGTCGTAGGAAATGGACACGTCAACGCGAGTTCAATTCCTCGACGAAGCTGTTGGCATTTCACATAGCGCTAGTACCCTTGGGAAAGGTATAAATCCAATTCTCCCTCCAGCTATAGGTAAATAGCGGGGCAGACTGGACTCTTTAACCATGGCTAGGTAACCAGTCTAGGAGAAGGAAAACTCTGAATTCAAACCTGTTAAACTCTGCTTAAGAAATTGACCTTGTGTCGGATCCTGCTTGTGCGGAGGGGTTGGTAAATATATATATATATATATATATATGCTCTTAACATGTTCAACTGGTGTATGGCATAACTTTTGTATTATAGTGTGATCCTGTATATATACAGATGACCCCCCAAAAAAACAGAATTTGGGTTCTGTTTTTTTTTGGGGGGGGGCAGGGGGACAGAACCCAAATTCTGTTTTTTTGGGTGGTCATCTGTATATATACTATTACTAATGCAGATTATCAGAACCAAAATTCTGTTTTTTTTTTTGGTCACCCTGTTTTAGTAGCGTTGGAGAAAGAAAGTGAAACTGTTGTGGTTAAAAATTAGAGACATCTACTTAATAACATAGTAGGGTTGCCTCAAGATTCTTTGCTCGAACTCCTCCTTTTGTAGATTTCTCCAAGGCATTTGATTCCATACATAGAGGGAAAATGGAGCAAATACTACTAGTATACAGCCTCCCCAAAGAAATGGTTACCGTCATAATGATGCTCTATCAAAACACCAAAGCAATGGTACGCTCACCTGATGGCGACACAGATTTCTTTGACGTTGTTGCTGGAGTCCTACAAGGAGATATGCTAGCACCATATATATATTTATAATATTCCAAATTTATGTACTTTGAACATCATTAGATCTCATAAAAGAAAAAGGCCTCATACTAAAAAAGGCAAGAAGTCGGCAATATTCTGCATAGACTATTATTGATGCAGACTACGCCTGATGATCTGGCACTACTTGCAAATACACCTGCACAGGCTGAGTCCATGCTGCACAGCCTAGAAAGGGCAGCACGGAACATCGGCCTATACATGAATTCATGTTCATGTGTTTTAAAAATGTAGGAGACATTTTCACACTCGATGGTAAATTCCTAAACTCGGTGAAACAATTCACGTACCTAGGCAGTAATATCTCATCAACAGAAAGCGATGTTAATACACACATAGGAAAGGTGTGTTCTTCTATAAACAGATTGTCAGCCATATGGAAATTCGATCTTACTGACAAGTTAAAGCGACAGTTCTTCCAGGCTGTAGTTGTATCTGTGCTACTGTACGGCTGCACCACCTGGACCCAAACGAAGTGATGAGAGAATAAGCTAGATGGCAGCTGCACAAGAATGCTGCGTGCAATCTTAAACAAGACTTGGAAACATCACCTCACAAAAAAAAGCTGTACGGCTACCTGTCCCATATCACACAAACCATCTGTGTAAGGCGAACAATACATGCTGGACACTGCTGGAGAAGCAGGGATGAACTCATAAGTGACGTCCTTCTATGGAAACCAGCACATGGGCATGCCAGTTTGGGCTGTCCACTAAAGACATACATTGACTAGCTCTGCACAGATATTGGATGCTGCACAAAGGACCTCCTGGGGGCAATAAATGATAGGGACGGTTGGTGAGAGATTGTTATGGATATCCGTCCTGCTGGCACGACATGATGATGATGACTTAATAACATGTAGCTCCTTCCTTTGGCTGAATAACAGTACTTCTAGACTGGTTGCCTAAGGTTAAAGAGCCTGGTCTACCCTACTATTTATCTATAGCTGGAGGGAGAATAGTTGCATAGAATTAGTATTAGCGATATGTGAAATGCAAACAGCCTCGTCCAGTATTTGAACTCGTCTCACCGTGTCCATTTCCTTTGATGGTAACCATTACATGATGCACCTTATTTTTCATATATAAGTTTGTAATACAACTTTACATGTCGCTTGTTTTATGAGTGAAGCTTTGCTTAGATGTGGCACAAGGCCAGAAAAAATGGGTGCCCACTGAGAATCGAACTCACTAACAATGGTCTCTGAATCTAGCTTGTTAACCATTGCACCACATAATGTACCCAAGTTGCTTATTGTATTATGCTTAATTTATGTTGTTTTTTCTCTAAATTATCTTATCCATTTTACTATTTTCAGGTCCCGTAAACCTCCAATGTCAACGTATCTCGGAGC
>CM042145.1:28163383-28202277 GCA_023376005.1 Doryteuthis pealeii | reverse complement strand
ACGATGCTTACTGCGCGTAAATTGTGTGTGTGTCTACATCTCCTATTTTACTCAGTTTATTCTATTTTTTTTTGTTTTTGTTCAATGGACATAGTACTCCCTTTGAAACTTTTACCTCCTCAGAGGTTATCAAAACTGAGAGGAGTTAAAAGTTTTGTGCAATTTTGTACATGCTAGTTTGTAAAGTGTGCATATTCATATGACATGAAGCAGCCAAGCGTGCAAGAACCTGCTAGTTGTAATGATTCGTCTCAGTGATTGGAGGTGCTGCTATGGTTGTAAGTATTATGTGGTAGTTCGTGGCTGCTATGGTTGTAGTATTATGGTGTAATTTGTGTGCTCTATGGTTGTAGTATATGTGTAGTTGTGTCTGCTTGTGGTAGTATATGGTGGTAGTTGTGTGCTGCTATGTTGGTATATTATGGTAGTGGGCTGTGTCCCTATTGTCAGTATTAGGTGTAGTTTTGAATGAATTTTCCAAGTCCAGAGCCCCATTTATCAAAAAAGGCTAATAAAATGGACCTTTTCATTATAAAGTTACCTCTATTCCCAATAAATCAAAGACTCTCTAAATAGTTAAATTATTACATTAAACAAGCTATCATTTAGGGAGGATTAGTAAAGATGAAGTACTTCCAGAGGGAGGAATGAGGTATAGGAAGTTAAGATAAACAGCCAACTGGGGTGACTTGAAAAACCAGAAGACGTGTCGCTGTGTGTGTCCCCCCTCAAAAAATAGCTGTTGTAGTATGTCAGTAGGGCAACTACAGGTTGATATGTTATGATATAAAATAAAGAAATAAAGAAAAATAAAAACAACTAGAGAGATGGATGTTTTTTTTATGTTTTGTTTGGTAGTGCGCGTGGTGTGTCCAGACACTTATCACGAACAGTTGGTGTGTTGACAGTTTCGGCAATGTAGGTGTAAAGGATATATACATTACTAAATATACAAGTCGAATAAAGTCAAAATGTAAGCCTACTACTACAAGAACATCATAAAGAGAGTGAATGCATTCAAGGGAGAAAAAATGAAAATGGATCCCTCCGATCGTTGCAGTCGAGTCTGCTCAGAAATGAGATCTATGTCACAGTTTTCTTTCTTTTTTTGTTTTGTTTCTTTCGTATTTTGAGAATGCACATCTCTGGTATTAAGGAGTAATATGCCGTTTTTTTTTCTTTTTCTCTCTTTCTCATTATGAGAGCAATAATGATTGTAATAATAAAAAAATTACCAATAAAGTGTATGACTTAATCCATAGTCAGAAAAATTTTAATTTAATTTTCATGCTTATTAACCAGCAATCAGCTTGAGGGATGTCGTTCTTATTAACCAGCAATCACAACAGACATTATGTGTGTCGGGGCGCATGATCACACAGACGCCATTTTATGATGTTGATAAAGATTTTATTCTAATCTTATTTCAGTGATTGTTTTTTTTTCTTTTCTTTTGAATTAATATGGTGGCCCTTTTTTGGTTTTTTTCTTTCTTTCTTTAAACAGCAGTTAGATTTCATATTATATCGATCATTTATTAATGACAACTGTTTATTTTATTTATTTTTTTTACATCTCCACTGGATGTTGGCTTAGAATGTCGTAGATTGTGTGCACCCAACTCAAATTTTTTCTTAACCGTGGTGGGTTCAATTAAAAATCTAAAACAAAATCAAAATAATAAAATTAAACGATGTCCCCCCTGCCCCTCCCCTTATTTTATTTTTTTTTTTTTTCCTCCTTTGCATGTTTTTTTTTCTCCAAAGTTCCTTATCTTTGATTTCATTTTTTTAAAAATTTTTTTTCCTACAACTTCATCAGATTCAATATTCCTGAGGGAGATTTTGAATGCAACCAGACCTGATTGACCTGAAAAAGGTCAGTGACTTCCCCCCCACCATCCACCGACACTTGAAAACCAACCATTCCACTCAAAAGGATGTCCACCATCTGCTTGATGATCAGACCACATCACTGGCATTGGAGATTTTATTTTAAGCCACTTAGATCATTGGATATTGTTCTCTTTATAAAACAAAAGAAATATATGAAAATAACAAAATCAACAGAAAAATTAAAAATTTTAAAAATAAAGATTTATATTAGCCTTCATTTAGGCTTAAATTTGCCCATTTCAGCTTCAATGATATTAAGATTAGAATTTTTAAAGAGAGATTCTTCTGAGATAAAGATGATTGATTTGATTCCAAATCCTTTCCCAAAAAATGGTTTTCAAAGAGAAAAATTACTTTTAAAATAAAGGGGGAGGCATCCATTTTTGTTGGAATCATCAATAACTTTTTTTTCTTTATTAAAAGAGAAAAAAATTTAAAGACTAGTAGACATTTTTTTTTGGGGGGGGGGTAAAAATCATTCCCAGAAATGGTTTTTCAAAAGAAAAAATTATTCAAAGTTATAAAAAAAAAAAAAGGTCAACATCATATGACGGAATCATCAATTAATTTTCTTTTTTTTATTAAAAAAAGAAATAAAAAATTCAAAGACTAAGAGGACAGTTTTTTGGGGGGTAGGGGCTCCTTATTAAATATTTTGTGTAGCAGACATCCCCTTTTTTAATTAAAGTAAGAGAGATGAAGACTATAAAAAGTTGATTTATCTATCTCCCAATATATTAAACTATTTTTTTTTTCAACATGCAAAGGAGTTAAATTACCTTGGACTAATACTCTCATTTATACCTTTTAACTTTGTTTTTTGTTCTTATTAACAACAGTAAATTCATAATCAGAACACACAACTTCCTACAACCCCCACCAAACACAATTTGCAGGTGATTGGTATTCATTAGGTGGGTTGGTGGGTGTGTTTGCAGTTTTGCTTTATTTTGGTTGGATAGACCTTGGCTTTCAGCTGATTTGGTTGAAAAACCCTCCGACCACATGGAGCCAATCAGGATGCTGCATGACAATTCTGGTCAGTTCAACCAAATTAGGTACTGACTTACATACCAGTCATCAAGAGAGATTCGCGGAGAACTCTATATTTCATTTTTAGTTTACCTCTTCCTCCTAGTAGAATCTCCAAAATAGCGGAAAAAAAAAATTTATATTTTCGCTTTTTTCTTTTTTTTTAAATAAAAATAACGAAAGAAGAAACTTGCAAGGCTACGGACAAGACTTCATCTCTGAATGCCAAACTGATTACGGCTTTCTGATGGCCATTATACTCCCTCCGTACTTCACCAGTGTTCACGTTCCACAACGAGCAACATTGTCAGAGGAGGCTGAAATACACACAAAGAAAAAATCTTAATAAATGAAGAAATAATAAAAACCGTGATATGATAGGTCATTAACATTTAATAATAATGAAATTATTGGCGTACAGTGCTCAGGTGCACCACAAACTCATAAAGTCTCATGTATAGTACATAGAATAATATACTTGTGTGTTGTTTTGTTTTACGGCATATCAACCTCAGTGGGTCATTAATGCTGATAAAGTTTTGAAAATAAATCAATTCTTAATGGATAATACAATTTTTTTATAAATACATTTTCTATTTAACCCATAGATGGGACCCTAACAGGACTACCACTCCGGTCAGAGTGGACCAGAGCCAATGGTGATGAAGGGGTGCTCCACATTCCCCAAAACCTCAATACTGGAACCTCACCATCAGATAGAGTTTAACGTCATCCCCAGGACATGTAGACCCGCAGCCACCGCCTTCTAGCATCCATGATAAAAAGGTGGGGCTTGCCATAAGGGCTGAAAATCATAATATACTAACCAGGAAAATGAATAGTGCTACAGTAATAAATATACATGCAATGATGCGGATAGCTTTTGATTTAGTGCATCCTGGGACGAACATATTTGCTTTGAATGAGTTCACCAAGAAATTGTATGGCGTCCCAATAAAGACACAGTGAAAAAACTGAACCATTTTTTTTTTTTTGCCACAAATTTGAATGAAACCTCAACAGCTTAAACCCGCATCATCATTAAGTCATACTGACAGCATGGATATCCATGCTCTCTCTCTTCCAACTTCCCTATCGATCCCTTCTGGAAATCCATGCAGGAGTGATTGATTTAGTTTTGCAACTCAGACTACACGTGATGTCCTACATATGTAGTGTCCACAAGACAACGTCACTTATGAGTTTCGTCCTTGCTTCTCTAGCAGTATATCTTGTCATCTTACTTTGAGGGTTATGTGATCGGGCAAGTGGCTGTACAGCAGTTTTTTTTACGGGTGCTGCTTCCAGATGTTCAAGACAGGACGCAGCATCCTGTATAGCTCCCATCTGGCCCTTTTTTCTCCAAGTGCTTCATTAGAGTTTCAAGTGGAACAGCCGTACAGTAGCACCGAGACGGCTACAGCTTAGAAGAAGCTGTCATAAACTACATCAATTGTCATCAATTATCTTCAAAATTCCACTGCAACGTATCATTGCCTAATAATTCTAGTCATTATAATCTGTGATTTGTCAATAAAGAACAGATAGATACACATACTGCATCCCTGACGCACAAAAATCTAAAAGGAGGCATTAAAATTGTATCCATGCATCCTGGTGTTTTCTTTTTTCTTCCCTCACCATTTCCAGCTTACTGTAAATATATTTCAATAGTTTCTTAGATTCGAATTACACTGTATGGGTAACAAGGTAGGGGTAGACGCTTTAGTTGTTCATAAATAAAAAACTATAATTCTTAAGAAAAACTTTAGGGACGCCATCAAATTCCAGGGGACTCATTCAAATCAAAATACATACGTCCCAGACGAACTAAATTAAAAAAAGCTATCAGCATCATTGAAAGAATATTTGATTTTAAAAATTTTCGTTTATTTCTATCAATTTTTTTTTAATCAAGATTTTACATAATACAAAAACAAGGGAAATAACTAGAGTTGTATTCCCTGTTTTTTGTATTATGGAAATTAGCAGTAATAAACTGCAGTTATTTCTCAGTTTGTCAATTTATATCTGCATTAAAAATTAATCAGAAAATTAGAAATCGGGAATTGTTTTATTCTTGGAGAGCAATTTTATAAATGTACCAAAAATCAGCTATTTAATCTCATTTCAATAAAATATCAGTACTTTATCTATAAATAATAAATTATTTATCTACAAATAGGGTATTAGTGAAAAAAAAAAATTAAGAAGTATTTTTAAGTAAATTATCATATTTTGTAAAAGTTTATATAAAAAAAAAATTTTAAAATTATTTTCTTTATAGATTTCATTCATAGTCCAAAAATATTTACATTCTAAAGTTAAATCTCAGAGAAATTCAGTTGAATTATATTCAAAAACTAAAATGGAGAAAATTATGCCAGAAATCAGAATATGCAATAAAAAAAATAAATTATTTAGTTTGGGAAATTTTTCAGTTAATGTTTTCATTTTCTTTTGTGAAAATATCATCATCTAAAACATTAGTTCAAAATTTTTAGTTTTATTTATTTACGTAAATTAATAAAGAATTTGATGTTGTAAAATTATTCATTATAGACCTGCAACAAGGTAAGATTGTATTAAGTTATGGCTTCTTGTCCTTGTCTTACCAATTTGATGGGTAATTGGAACTCTTCACCAGCATGATGTTTATTCTACACTTCATTGTGGACTGGCTTAGTCGCTTTGTAGCAGCAGCTACAGCTATGAGCATAGTCGTAGCTGCTGCTACAAAGCCGACTAAGCCAGTCCACAATGAAAGTGTAGAATAAACATCATGCTGGTAGAAGAGTTCCAATTACTTCTACTTGGCCAATTTTTTTTTTACCAGTTATACATCTCACAAACCCATGCACAATAATAAACAAAGAGAAAATTGAAATTCATTTACCTGTGATTATGTACTGAAATCGCCACTGAAAGCGCAGTTCCACACCCAGCGCTGAGTATTTCTCCTTCAATTCTGTCAACTTGGAAAAGTCGGCAGTTTCCAGATCACAGCAGTGCCATCAGCAGAAGTTGTGGCCAGGACCTGGATAAACAATAAGAAATTTAATTTTTAAATTTTAACAGTTTTGGGGTTTTGGGGGTCACTCATCAAGATTAGACACAAATGAAAAAAACAATTCTGTTAAAATTTCTCATGCAATTACATTAACAAGCTCATCAGTAACAAGTAGAAAGAGAAAAAAAAACTTCCTGGCTTTACTTATGTTTTGTTTAACTCATTTAACTAAACAAAATTTAAAAGATCAAATCCAAAACACTTGGTCCAAATATTTAACATATTAGTTGCTTATCGAATACATTTTGATTTTTGTTTGCTTATATAACAATGCTTCCATTTCAATGGTATTTGTCATTATCTTCAAATATATTTGTCAATTTATACTCAATTATGAATTAATCAGAAACTGTTGCGCCCTATTAGAATGGAGAATGGACAGTGGCTAAATGTTGACCCTATTAGAATGGTCATTGCTATACTGATGGCCTATTAAATGTCCTTATGGTGGCCCTATTAGAATAAGACATTCCTTACGGTGGCCCTATTAGAATAGACATCCTTTACCGGTGCCCTATTAGAATAGACATTCCTTTACCGGTGGCCCTATTAGAATAGACATTCCTTTACCGGTGGCCCTATTAGAATGGAACATTTCTTTACAGTCGCCTATTAAATGGACATTCCTTTACTGGTGGCCCTATTAGAATAGACATTCCTTTACCGGTGGCCCTATTAGAATAGACATTCCTTTACTGGTGGCCTTTAGAATGGACATTCCTTTACTGGTAGCCTATAGAATAGACATCCTTTTACTGGTAGCCACTATTAAGAAAGAATTCCTTATGGTAGCCCTATTAGAATAGACATTCCTTTACTGTAGCCCTATTAGAAGGACATTCCTTTACTGGTGCCCTATCTAGAATAGACATAGCTTTATTTTTCAAGGGTAATATCTTTATAAAATCTAGCAAAAAATTTCTATTATCCAATTTCAATTAAACCATTTCATCATAAAAAATTGTATGAAAATATTTTTATTTTTCAACCAGGATCACTTGATCTACTTTTTCAGTACTGATCATTTTATTTTTTTTATTGCTTTTATAAATGCGATCCTTTACAATGAAATAAAAACTATTTCCATACTTTCCTTTCAGGAAATGTTATTGTTAAAATAAAAAAAGAAAAAAGCAAATAACATAGTTGCTATTATAGCAATGTTTTGTTTGTGTTTGTTTTGTTTTACAGCATATCAACCTCAGTGGGTCATTTATGACGATAAATTTTGAAATAAATCAATTCTTATGGATAATACAAATTTTTTTATAAATACATTTTTCTATTACCCAAGAATTGTTTAATATACTCATGTTTTTCTATTCAACCTATAATGGAACCCTAACAGGTACTACACTCCGGGTCAGAGTGGACCAGGGAGCAATGGTGATGAATGGGGTGCTCCACATTCCCCCAAACCTCCAGAATGGAACCTCACCATCAGGATAGAGTTTAACGTCATTCCCAGGACATGTAACCCACAGCCACGCCTTCTAGCACCCATATGATAAAAGGGGTTGGGGCCTTGCCATAAGCGCAATAGGGTTGGGAAAAATCATAGTAGGTGCTAGGGCTTGACGTGATAGCCGATTGATCGGAGGGTGCCTCCTCCGACCACCCGTCTACCAAGATAGGCGCTCTAAGTGGAATATTGCATTTCTGTATAGCAATGTAATATTCCACCTCAGATAGAGAAATATTTTCAAGGTTTATTTTAGGAAGAAATGTAACATGCTCTAAAAATGGGAATTCAAAATTTTATGAATGTGCTTGAATATGTAATCATTTGTTTAGAATGGGATTTGAAAAAATTTATCATTGTCAATCAATGAACCCAAAAGATTTAATCTTTTTTTCACAAATAAAAAACTTAAGTAAAAAGAAAATTTAAAAAGAGAAAAAAATAAAGCCAATTGAACACCTACTTACGTTGAGTCGGGACTGAACATACACTTGAGGCGTATCGCTTGTGTGCCTGAAATTCTGCTCGGACTGCGGAGAAATGAGCATTCCATCTTGTGACTTCCACTCAGAGACCAGACAAAACACCGGACCCTAAAAATAATGAGTAAATAAAATTAAACTTCTTATAAGTAGTGGACTTTCCGAAAGCGTCCGGGTTTCCTCTTCTCACCTGCAAGACATATATATAATATAATGAAATTTATAGTGTACAATGCTCAGGTGCACCACAACTCATCAAAGTCTCATGTCAAGTACACAGATAATGATTAGTGTCAGGAACTATGAACAGTTTACAGTAGTAATATGCACTTGTGTGCATATGTATGTGGAGAGTGGCATCAGGTATAGTGTAGGCGGACTACAGGAAACATGGAGGCTTTGAAAGATTCAGTGCTTTCGGCAGCCTACAACAGATGCGGGCAGTTTATTCCATGTCTCCGCAATTCTGAGTGTGAAAAAATGTTTCCGAAAGTCACATGACAGTGCTGTTGTGTGCAACCCACTTCGCCTCATGAGGTAAGTTGTTTCTCTCTCTTTCTAGAATTGGTTATGAAGAAAAATCAGGTTATTTTGTGTACATATGATTTTTGCTCTCCGGCAATTCAGAATCTCTTCTAGTTTGGATGAGTGATGAGAGAAAAATGTACCTTTTTCTACTTACCTTATTATTAACACAGGCCATCATGGTCCCCATGGGTCAATTACAAATTGATTGAATGGAAGCATCTGTCAGGAAACAAAATTTTGGTTACAAGAAATAGGTTTTCAAAATCCTATAATAAATTAGTTACAAAGAAAAAAATATCAAATTTACTCTAACATTTAAAATTTATTCATCTTAATTTTTTTAGATGAGCTTGTATATGTATTATTATTATTAATATGCATTTATTTGAATTTTCAAAATGCAATGTATTATTATTATTATTTTTAATTTTTCAAAATGTATATTTATTTTATTACTAGCAAAATAAAAACGACATCCGGGCAATGTTAAAAATTAAATTTTGAAACATATTGCCTGAGGGGTGGGAGTTAAAAATTCAATGTCAGCGAGTTGTGTACCATAAGAAGTAAAATCATCAAATTCATTAAAGATTAAAAAAATAAAAACAATTTGAATGTAATTTAAATATATATTAAAATAAAACAACTATATTTAGATATATAATACCGTCATGTATTTATTAAAACTTGTTTTAAAAACAATGAGACTTGTCTAATGTTGCATGTTCAAATTTGAGTGTATTTATTTCTATTATGACGATTTTGGGTAATTGACGTAAGCAGTGACATAGTTTTTGTACAGACAAACCAGAAGCGAATCTCCATTATTAATAGATTAATATGTATTATTTGATTTTCAAAATATATATTTATTATATTATAAATATGTGTATGTAGTATTATTATTATTATTATGTATATTTTGATTTTCAGACTGTTTGCTTCATCTTATTATGAAACTATACATACACAACATTTTGGCCATGTGGCTCTGAACATTCTATTTTTAATGTGAAGAGGCTGGAGCCCATCGGCTGAAACATTGTGTATGTATATTTCACAATAAAAAATGAGAACACTCAAAAAAAAAAAATAAAATATTTGCAATTTTTTTTTTAAGAAATTTGAAAACACGTTTTTAACTCATTTTTTTCATTTAACCCATAGAGGAACCCTAACAGGTACTACCACTCAGTCAGAGTGGGACCTGGGGAATATGATGAAGGATACTCCAGAATTGGAATGTCAACATCAGATAGAGTTTGTCATACCCAGGACATTAAGACCTCAGCTTGCCTTCTAGCACATATATTGGATAAAAAAGGCAATAGAGTTGGATAATTCATATAGGTGCTATCGCTTGACGTGATCACCTATTGATTGAAGAGCCCTCCGACCAGCCATGTAGCTTAAGTAAGCGCTAAAGTGGAGTGTTGTATATCATGGATGCTCAGCCACAGGGTTTCATCCTTGAGCATCCTGTCAAAGCGGTTACCACTGCACTTCTGCAGAGGGGTAAAATCCCCCCCCCCCCGCCCCATGGTACCTGTTGGCTGTGGGTTGGTGACCATGATGTCAAAGGATGGAAACCCTTGGTGGCTGAGAATCCATGTATACAACACTCCACTGTTAGCCCTACTTAAGCTACATGGCTGGTCGGAAGAGGCTCCTTCCAATCATCGGGCTGATCACGTCAAGCGCGAGCACCTATATGATTATACCAACTCTATGCCTTTTTTATCATATATGTGCTAGAAGGCAGAGGCTGAGGGTCTTATGTCCTGGTTATGGACAAACTCTATCTGATGTTGACATTCCATTCTGGAGTATCCTCTCCTTACTCCCAGGTCCACTCTGACTCGGAGTGGAGTACCTGTTAGGGTTCCATCTAGGGTTAAATAGAAAAAGAATGAGTTAAACGTGTTTTCAAAAATGTCTTAAAAAAAGAATTGCAAATATTGATTATGTTGATTTTTTTGAGTGGTTCTCACCACTTTTTATTGGAAATTTATACATCACAATGTTTTCAGGCCGATGTGGCCTCCAGCCTTTTTCACATAAAAATAGAATGTCAGAGACCCACATTGGCCAAAATGTTGTGTATGTATAAATTCATAATAAAGATGAGGCCAACAGTCTGAAAAATCAAAATAATACATAATATAATAATAAACATACATAACACATATTATAATAATAATAAATATATATTTTGAAAATCAAATAATACAGATTAATCTATAATAATGCGAATCGCTTCTGTTGTCCTGTAACAAAAACTATGTCATGCTTACGTCACATTACCCAAAAATCGTCATAAATAGAATAAATACCACTCAAAATTTGAACATGCAAACATTAGACGTTCCTCATTGTTTTTTTAAAACAAGTTTTAAATAAATACATGACTGGTATATTATCTATATTATAGTTTGTTTTATTTTAATATATATTAAGTTTACATTTCAAATTGTTTTTTTTTTAATCCTGTTAATGAATTTGAGGATTTTACTTTACTTAGGGCACAACTCGCTGACATTGAATTTTAACTCCCACCCCTTCAGGCCAATATGTTTCAAAAATTATTTTTACATTGCCCGGAGGTCGTTTTTTATTTGCTATAATAATAATAAATATACATTTTGAAAAATTAAAAAATAATAATAATTAATTAAAAAACATATGCATTTTGAAATTCAAATAATCATAGTAATAATAATAATACATATACAAGCCTATCTAAAAATTAAAGAGGAATAAATTTAAAAGTTGAGTAAAATTTGATTATTTTTTCTTTTTAACTAATTTATTTATAGGATTTGAACCTATTTCTTGAACCAAAATTTTGTAGGTTCCTGAACCAATGCTTCCAATCATCAATTTGTATTGACCCCATGGGACCATGATGGCCTGTGTTAATAATAAGGTAAGTAGAAAAAGTACAATGTTCTCTCATCACTCATCCAAACTAGAAGAGATCTAGGAAATGCCGGAGACAAAATCATATGCTATACACAAAATAACCTGATTTTTCTTCATAACCAATTCTAAAAGAGAGAGAAACAAAAACTTACTCATGAGGCGAAGTGGAGTTGCACACAACAGCACTGCTATGTGAACTTCGAAAACATTTTTTTCACACTCAGAATTGCGGAGACATGGAATAAATTGCCCGCAGCTGTTGTAGGCTTGCCGAAGACCTGAATCTTTCAAGCCTCCATGTTTCCTGTAGTCCGCCTACACTATACCTTATGCCACATCAATCCACACTATGCACAATGATATTACTACTGTAAAACTGTCATGTCCTGACACTAATACATTATTCTGTGTACTTACATGAGACTTGATGAGTTGTGGTGCACCTGAAGCATTGTACACTATAAATTTCATTATTATTATATATAGGTCTTGCAGGTGAGAAGAGGAAAACACGGACCGCTTCCGGAGTCATACTTATAAGAAGTTATTTATTACCTCAGTTTATTTTAGGGTCGGTGTTTTGTCTGGTCTCTGAGTGGAAGTCACAAGAGTGAATGCTGCATTTCCCGCAGTCGAGCAGAATTTCAGGCCACAAGCGATACGCCCTCAAGTGTATGTTCAGTCCCGACTTCAACGTAAGTATTTGTTCAATTTTGGCTTTATTTTTTCTCTTTTTAAATTTTCTTTTACTTTAGATTTTTTATTTGGGAAAAAGATTTAAATCTTTTGTCATGATTGACAAATGATAAATTTTTTTCAAAGTCCATTCTAAACAAATGATTACATATTACAAGCACATTCAAAAATTATTGAATTTTCCCATTTTTAGAGATGTTACATTTCTTCCTAAAAATAAAACCTTGAAATATTTTCTCATCTGAGAGTGATATTACATTGCCATAAACATGAATATGCAATATTCCACTTTAGCCCTATCTTGGGCTAGACGGCGTGGTCGGAGAGGCCCCCCCCATCAATCGGCTGATCACGTCAAGCCCTAGCACCTATTATGATTTCCCAACCTATGCCCTTATGCAAGCCCCAACCTTTTTATCATATGTGCTTAGAAGGCGGTGGCGTGGGTTACATGTCCGGAATGACGTTAAACTCTATCTGATGGTGAGGTTCCAGTTCTGGAGGTTTGGGGTAATTGGAGCACCCATTCATCACCATTGTCCTGGTCACTCTGACCCGGAGTGGTAGTACCTGATTAGGGTCCCATCTATAGGTTGAATAGAAAAAACATGAGTATATAAACTAATCTATGGGTTAAATAGAAGAAAAATGATTTATAAAAAAATGTATTATCCATTAAGAATTGATTTATTTCAAAAACTTTATCGTCATTAAATGACCCACTGAGGTTGATATGGTAAAACAAAACAACAAACAAACAAACATTGCTATAATTAAGCAACTATGTATTTGCTTTTTCTTTTTAATTTAAACAATAACATTCCTTGAAGGAAGCTTATGGAAATAGTTTTTATTTCATTGTAAGGATGCAATTTATAAAAGCAATAAAAAAATAAATTGATCAGTAACTGAAAAAAGTAGATCAGTGATCCTGTGTGAAAAATAAAATATTTTCATACAATTTTTATGATGAATGTTTAATTGAAATTGGAATAGAAAATTTTGCAGATTTATAAAAGATATTACCCTGAAAAATAAAGCTATGTCTATTCTAATAGGCCACCAGTAAGGAATGTCCATTCTAATAGGGTACCGTAAAGGAATGTCTATTCTAATAGGCTACCAGTAAAGGAATGTCTATGCTTAGGGCACCAGTAAAGGAATTCTATTGCTAAAGGGCTACCGAGTAAAGAATGTCCATTCTATAGGCCACCAGTAAGAGAATGTCATTCTAATAGGCCACCCGGTTAAAAGGAATGTCTATTTCTAATAGGGCACCAGTAAAGGAATGTCCATTCTAATAGGCGACTGGTAAAGAATGTCCATTCTAATAGGGCCACCGGTAAAGGGAATGTCTATTCTAAATAGGGCACCGGTAAAGGAATGTCTATTCTAATAGGCCACCGGTAAGGAATGTCTATTCAATAGGCCACCGGAAAGAATGTCTATTCTATAATAGGGCACCAGTTAAAGAATGTCCATCTAATAGGGCCATCAGTATAGCAATGACCATTTAATAGGTCAACCAATTTAGCACTGTCCATTCCCATTCTAATAGGGCCAACAGGTTTCTGATAATCAAATTGAGTATAATTGACAAAATATATTGGATAATTGACAAAACCATTGAATGGAAGCATTTGTTATAAAAGCAACAAAAATCAAAAATGTATATTGATAAGCAACTAATATGTTAAATATTTGACCAAGGGTATTTGGATTTGAATCTTTTTATTTTGTTAGTTAAATGAGTTAAAAAAACATTAGTAAAGCAGGAAGTTTTTTTTTCTCTTTTTACTTTTTACTGATGACTTGTTAAATGTAATTGCATGAGAAATTTTAACAGAATTGTTTTTTTCATATTGTGTCTAATCTTGATGAGTGACCCCCCCAAAAAAAACCCCCCAAACTTTAAAATTAAAATTTAATTTCTTATTGTTTATCCAGGCTCCTGGCCACAAACTTCTGCTGATGGCACTGCTGTGATCTGGAAAAACTGCCGACTTTCCAAGTTGACAGAATTAAGGAGAATACTGCAGCGCTGGGGTGTGGGACTGCGCTTTCAAGTGGCGATTCTCAGTACATAATCACAGGTAAATTGAATGTTTCAATTTCTCTTTTGTTATTATTGTGCATGGGTTGTGAGATGTATAACTGGTAAAAAAAAAAATTGGCCAAGTAGAAGTATTGGGAACTCTTCTACCAGCATGATGTTTATTCTACACTTTCATTGTGGACTGGCTTAGTCGGCTTTGTAGCAGCAGCTACGTACTATGCTCCATAGCTGTAGCTGCTGGCTACAAAGCCGACTAAGCCAGTCCACAATGAAAGTGTAGAATAACATCATGCTGGTAGAAGAGTTTCCATTACCATCAATTGGTAAAGACAGGCAACAGGAAGCCATAACTTATACAAATTCGTTACCTGTTGCAGGTCTATAATGAATAATTTTACAACATCAAAATTCTTTATTTAATTTAAGTTAAATAAATAAAAATAAAAATTTTAGAACTATGTTTTAGATGATGATTTTTCACAAAAGAAAGATGAAAACATTAACTGAAAATTCCCAAACTAAAATAATTATTTTTTTTATTGCATTATTCTGCATTTCTGGCATAATTTTCTCCATTTATTTCGAATATAATTTCAAACTGAATTTCTCTGAGATTTAACTTTAGAAATGTAAATATTTGGACTATGAATGAAATCTATAAAGAATTTATTATATATAAACTTTTACAAAAATATGTAATTACTTAAAAATACTTCTTAAATTTTTTTTTTTTTTTACCTAATACCCTATTTTAGTAAAAATTTATTATTTATAGATAAAGTACTGAATATTGAAATGAGTTAAATAGGATTTTGGTACATTATAAAATGCTCTCCAAAGAATTAAAAACAATTCCCATTCTAATTTTCTGTTAATTTTTAACAGAATATAATTGACAAACTGAGATAACTCAGATTTATTTTAGGCTTAATTTACATAATACAAAAAACAAGGGAAACAACTCTAGTATTTCCCTTTGTTTTTGTATTATGTAAAATCTGATTAAAAAAATTGATAGAAATAAACGAAAAATTTTTAAATTCAAATTTTTCTTTCAATGATGCTGATAGCTTTTTTAATTTAGTTCGTCCTGGACGTATGTATTGATTGAATGAGTCCCTGGAAATTTGATGGGTCCCAACAAAGTCTGTAAGAAATTATTAGTTTTATTTATGACAACTAAAGCCGTCTAACCCTACCTTGTACCCCATACAGTGTAATGCGAATCTAAGGAAAACTATGAAAAATTTTACAGAAGCTGGAAATGCGTGAGGGAAGAAAAAAGAAAAAACACCAGGATGCATGGATACAATTTTAATGCTCCTTTAGATTTTTGTGCGCAGGGATGCGTATGTGTATCTATCTGTTCTTTATTGACAAATCACAGGATTATAATGACTGGGAATTATTAGCAATGATTACGTTGCAGTGGAACATTTCATGAATAATTTATGACAATTGATGTAGTTTATGAAGTTCTTCTAAGCGTAGCGTCTCGGTGCTACTGTACGGCTGTTCCACTTGAACTCAATGAAGCACTTGGAGAAAAAAAAAGCCAGATGGGAGCTATACAGATGCTGCTCCTGACTTGAACATCTTGAAGCAGCACCCCGTAAAAAAAAACTGCTTTACAGGCCCACTTGCCCCGATCACATAAACCCTCAAGAAGATGAACAAGAGTAACTGCTAAGAGCAAGGACGAACTCATAAGTGACGTTGTCTTGTGGACAGCCTACATATTTAGGACACATCAGGTAGTCTGAGTTGCAAAAAACCAACATCAATCATCTCTGCAATGGATTCAGAGGGATCGATAGGGACAGTTGGAAGAGAGAGATATGGATATCATGCTGTCAGTATGACTTAATGATGATCGGGTTTAAGCTGTGAGGTTTCATGCAAATTTGTGGCCAAAAATAAAAAATGTTCAGTTTTTTCACTGTGTCTTAGTTGCGACCCATACATTTTCTTGGTGACTCATTCAAAGCCAAATATGTTCGTCCCAGAAGCCACTAAATCAAAAAGCTATCCGCATCATTGCATGTATAGTGATACTGTACACTATCATTTCCTGTATTAGTATGGATATTTCCCAGCCCTTATGGCAAGCCCCACCCCTTTTTATCATGGATGCTAGAAGGCGGTGGCCTGCGGGTCTACATGTCCTAGGGAAAATGACGGTAAACTCTATCTGATGGAGGTTCCAGTATTGAGGTTTGGGATGTGGAGCACCCCTTCATCCCATGCTCCCTGGTCCACTCTGACCCGGAGTGTCAGTACTTTTAGCGTCCCATCTATGGTTTAAATAGAAATGTATTATAAACAAATTGTATTATCCATTAAAGAATTATATTCAAAACTTTATCAGCATTAAATGACCCACTGAGGTGATATGCCGTAAAACAAAACAAACAAAAAAGTAATTATCTATGTACTATACATGAGACTTTGATGAGTTGTGGCTGCACCTGAGCACTTACGCAATAAATTTCATTATTATTAAATGTATAATGACCTATCATATCACGGTTTTATCTTTTCTTCCATTTATTAAGATTTTTTCTTTGTGTGTATTTCAGCCTCCTCTGACAATGTGCTCGGTTGTGAACTGTGAACACTGGTGAAGTACGGAGGGAGTATAATGCCATCAGAAGCCGTAATCAGTTTGGCATTCAGAGATGAAGTCTTGTCGTAGCCTTGCAAGTTTCTTTCGTTTATTTTTATTTTTAAAAAAAAAAAGAAAAAAAGCGAAAAAAATATAAATTTTTTTTTCCCTATTTTGGAGATTCTACTAGGAGGAAGAGGTAAACTAAAAAGAAAATATTAGATTCTCCGCGAATCTCTCTTGACTGACTGGTATGTAAGTCAGTACCTTATTTGGTTGAATGACCAAGAATTCGGTAATGCAGCATCCCTGATTGGCTCCATGTGGTCGGAGGTTTTCAACCAATCAGCTGAAAGCCAAGGTTATCCAACCAAAATAAAGCAAAATGCAAACACACCCACAACCCACCTAATGATACCACTCACCTGACAAATGTGTTGGGTGGGTTGTAGGAGTTTGTGTGTTTCTATGATTTATTTGAATTACTGTTGTATTATAACGGGATTATAAAAAAACAAAAAACAAAGTTAAAGGTATAAATGAGAGTAAATTATGTCAGGTAATTTAACTTCCTTTGCATGTTGAAAAAAAATAGTTAAATATATTGGAGATAGATAAATCAACTTTTATAGTCTCACTCTCTTACTGTAATTAAAAAAAGGGGGATGTCTGCTACACAAAATATTTAATAAGAGCCCTACCCCCCAAAAAAATGTCCTCTTAGTCTTTGAATTTTTATTTCTTTTTTTAATAAAAAAAAAGAAAAAGTAATTGATGATTCCGTCATATGATGGTTGACCGTTTTTTTTTTTTTATAACTTTGAATAAATTTTTCTTTTTGAAAACCATTTTCTGGGAATGGATTTTTTACCCCCCCCCCAAAAAAAAATGTCTACTTAGTCTTTAAATTTTTTTCTCTTTTTAATAAGAAAAAAAAAGTTAATTGA
The DNA here is from genome assembly GCA_023376005.1 of Doryteuthis pealeii. Taxonomy (NCBI): domain Eukaryota; kingdom Metazoa; phylum Mollusca; class Cephalopoda; order Myopsida; family Loliginidae; genus Doryteuthis; species Doryteuthis pealeii. The sequence goes on along the minus strand of CM042145.1, from coordinate 28,184,582 downwards.
TGATTCCAAAACAAAAATGGATTGGCCCTCCCCCTTATTTAAATAATTTTTTCTCTTTTGAAAACCATTTTTTGGGGAAAGGATTATTAATCCAAATCAATCATCTTTATCTCAGAGAATCTCTCTTTAAAAATTCTAACTTAATATCATTGAACTGAATGGAGCAAATTTTAAGCTAAATGAGGCAATATAATCTTTATTTTTAAAATTTTAATTCTGTTGATTTTTGTTATTTTCATATATTTCTTTTGTTTATAAAGAGAAAACAATTATCTCAGATGATCGTAAGTGGCTAAATAAATCTCCAATCATATTGTCTGATCATCAAGCAGAGTGTGTGACAATCTTTGATGGGATGGTTAGTGTTTCAATGGTGGTGATGTGGGGGGGAGTCACCTGACCCTTTTCAAGTTCAATCAGTCTGATGGTTGCATTCAAAAATCTCCGCTTCAGGAATATTGAATCTGATGAAATTTAGAAAAAAATTTTAAAAAAGATGAAATCAAAAGATAAGGAACTTTTGAGAAAAAAAAAACATGCAAAGGAGGGGGGGAAAAAAAAAAAAAAAATAAAATAAGGGGAGGGAGGGGGATGTTTAATTTTATTTATTTTGATTTTTTTTAGATTATTTAATTTTGAACCCACCAAGAAGGTTAAGAAAAAAATTTGAAGTTGGGTGCTACAAATTCTACATTCTAACCAACATCCAGGGGAATAATGTAAAAAAAATAAATAAAAATAAAACAGTTGTCATTATAAAAATGTAATCGATTATAATATTGAATCTAATGCTGTTAAAAGAAAGAAAGAAAAAAAAACCCATAAAAACAGGCACAAATATTAATTCAAAAGAAAAAAAAAAACCAATCACTGAAATAAGCATTGAAATAAAATCTTAATAAACATCATAAAATGGCGTCTGTGTTGATTGCCGATGAATAACAAGCTGTTGTGATTGGCTGGTTATAATAACGAACGACATCCCTGCTGATTGGCTGGTTAATAAAGCTAAAATGAAAAATAAAATTAAAATTTTTTCTGACTTATGGATTGTCTACTTTATTGTAATTTTTTATATTATTCATATTGCTCTCATATGAGAAAGAGAGAAAAGAAAAAAAAAAAAAAACGGGCATATTTGACTCCTTAAATACCAGACGATGTGTTCTCAAAAATACGAAAGGGAAAACAAAACAAAAAAGAAAAAGATAACGTGCAAGAAATCGAAACTAGATCTCATTTCTGAGGCCAGACTGATGCAACGATCGGAGGGTATCTTTTCCATTTTTTCTCCTGATGCATTCCGTCTCTTTATGATGTTCTTGTGGTAGTGCTACATTTTGACTTTATACTTGTATATTTAGTAATGTATATAATCCTTTTACACCACACCGACAACTGTCAACCAGTGTCGTGATAAAGTTCTTGGAACATGTCCAAACAAACATAAAAAAACCCATCCATCCTCTCTAGTTTTATTATTTTTTCTTTATTTCTATTATTTTTATTATCATCAAATTCAACCTGTATGCCCTACTGTAGAACAGAAATTTTTTGAGGGTGGGATGGGAATGAGCCTGTCTTCTGGTTTTTCAAGTCACCCCAGTTGGCTTTTATTAACTCTTAACTTCCTATTACCACCTCATCCTCCCATCTGGAAGTCACATCATCTTACTAATCCTCCCTAAATGAATGCCTTGTTTAAATGTAATTATGTAAACTATTTAGAAGTCTTTGATTTATGGGAAATAGCAGGTAACTAAATGAAAAGGTCATTTTAGCCATTTTTTGATAAATGGGGCTCTGGACTTGGAAAAAATTTTCAACAGTGTTAAGAGTTAAGTTAATGGTAGAAGATTAAAGAAAAAGACAAACAGTAACTATCACCAATCCAATGCTCTATCTACTCTGTGATTTGTATCTGATTCTATTATCTAAAATCATCCCTATATAAATTTGAAAATTTATTTTTTTCTTATGTTAAAAATGGCTCAGATAAAAAAAAAAAAGAAGAAAAAGAAGTGATTTGCCAACAGATGCTTATGATAATTTCAGGAATTTCAATATTCCACATTTTGGGTTAGATTATTCATTTTAATTAGTTTATCTGATTCATTGTCTTTTTGTTGATTTTTTTTTTCCCCAAGCATGTACAGGTGCGAGTTGTTTGAAGTAATTATTTAAATCTATGTTGCTTTACTTATATCATAGATTCTAAAAACAATCTGATTAGTTGTAATAAAAAATAGATTAAACAAATTTGTTAATGAAAATTGCTTCTAATAAATTGGACAATTTAAGATTAATCTTCTACTACTAGGTTTAAACTGCTATATTTGTATAGAGGAAAATTGGATAATCAAAAAATGTAGTTCGCTATGATTAAATTTGCTTGTGGTATTTCCATGGTCAAATTGGTTAAATGCTGCCTGTATAGATAAAATCTTAAAGATAATAGAATTGAGTTTAAATTTTGATTTTCCAGTCTTGCTGTTAATGATCATTGAATGTAAAAGAATTGGGAAAGCCAAAAAAGATAGTACATGAAATGATAAACAATTAAATAATGAAATTCTTTATCAAAGAATTTCAAACTATCATGTCAGCTTATTATCCTGATTTGTTTAACACATTTAATTATGAAAATTTTCCAAAATCAGTTGGTTAAGAAAAAAATCAACAGAATTCGAGGTTTTTTTGAGGGGCCGGTTTAGCTATCGGTTAGAGTTGTTCAGCTAGGAATACAAGGTCTTGTTTCGAACCGCCCCCTTGCCACTCAGCGTGATGAGTGCACATGATCTGTGTTGTAAAAGTGAGGATGATAGTAGTGTGGGCGCTCCACCTAGATGCTAAATAATCTTGGTCTAGCGCTAGTGAAAAGGTATGACTCCCTGCTGTCTGGCTGATACCGACTTTAGGCTGCCCACTTTACTTTTACTTTACTTCTTACTTTACTATTGAGGTAACAATTAAAGTATTTAGCTGTTGTTGTCACATATTTAGTATTAATTTAGGATCAAAAGAATTTTTTTTTGAGAAAATAATTTGTTTTTAAAAATTGTGTTATTTATTTTTTAAGATCAATTAAACAAATCAATGTTACAGAACAACTGACTGTGAATAAGATATTGTTATCTTGTTGCATGAATGTTATCAATATTAAACTGATTATATGACAGGATTATAAAAAATAAAATGTACTGGGTTGTTTTTTTAAGCCTGAAAGATAGCCCATTTGAATCCTTAGTTTCATTATTCGTTCATGCTTTAAAAAAAAAAAAAAAAACCCAGTATCATTTATTTATATAACCCTATCATCAAATACTGAAGCATATATGAAATCCTTACAATTTAAAAAAAAAACTGATTCAGTGATGCTGATAGCTTTTTAATTTAGTGTGTCCTTGGACGCACGGATTTGATTTGAATGAGTCCCGGGAAATTGAATGGGTCCCAACTAAAGTTTCTTAATAAATTGTAGAGTTTTTATCTATGACAATTAAAGCTGTCTAACCCCTACCTTGTACCCCATACTGTAATTCGAATCTAAGAAACTATTGAAATGTATTTACAGTAAGCTGGAAATGGTGAGGGAAGAAAAAGAAAAACACCAGGATGCATGGATACAATTTTAATGCATCCTTTTAGATTTTGTGCTCAGGGATGCAGATGTGTTCTATCTGTTCTTATTGACAAATTACAGATTATAATGACTAGAATTATTAGCAATGATATACGTTGCAGTGGAGTTTTTATCTATAACCAACTAAAGCTGTCTAATCTCTATCTTGTACCCATACAGTGTAATTTGTTTCCCAAAAAATATTGAAATGTATTTACAGTTAGCTTTGGAAGAAGAAAAAAAAAACACTGGTACACATGGATATGATTTTCTGCGTCCTTTTAGATTTTTCTGCGTCAGTGACGTAGGACGCATACCTATCAGCCCTCTCTGCTGATTATATAATATTTTATTTGTATATGCTCTACGTATAATTTTTATTTAAATCACAAAAAAATATTTGATATCTTCTAGTTTAAAAGGAGAGGAATGGGCTCTGCCAGTCTATTCGTGCCAAGACATCCTACATGAGTTGTACCCCATGACAAACCAGTTTACGAGATAAGTCTTCATGTCTAAGTTTAGAAAAAAAATTATTTTGATTACTCTGTTCACCTTGTATCTCTGCTTAGTAAACCTTTTTTTTCTCTCTATCCTTAAGACTTGTATTTCTTCCTATTATTTCTCTGTTAACTCTAATACTTGAGTTACAATGCTGTAACTGAGTATTCCAAAAAGATAAATTTATTCTAGATTGTGAAGTCAACGTTAAAACGTTGTTTTTATTAAAACCGTCATCAGGACATTAGCATGGGAAAAGTGCTATCTGAACATTTCCATTATTTTGAAAAGAGTATTCCATCACTACTCAGACAATACTTTATCCATCCCTGATGCCCTGATGAAGGTTTGATAAACCAAAAACGTTTTAATGTCAACTTCTGCATCTAGAATAAATTTATGTTTTTTGGAATATTTGTTTTTCTATTTTTCTATAAAAAAAAAACCCAAAAACATATTCATATGTATGTGATAGTATAGTCTGAGTGACAAGAGCATTGGATGGTTTTAAGTTTGTGAAGTTGTGTAGCAAGTTAGAATTTGAAAAGATCTGTTGTAGCTAATTGCATAACTATGAGGGTGAATCAAAAAGTAATGCCATTTTGTTTAGGACAGGCATAATTACCAACACAGGAACATGTATCATACATCAAAATGAAGCTGGTCCTCTGTGGATCACATCCCTACTTCTCCACATAGTCACTGTTTCTTTCAATAGCAATGTTCCACCTTTGAATGAGAGAATGTATCCCTGCCCCACAAAATTCTGTTGACTGTTCTTTGAGCCACTTCTTCACTACAGATTTCACTTTCTAATCACTGGAATAATGTTTGCCTCTCAAACCCTCGGAGAGGGTGGAACGTTGCTATTGAGAGAAACGGTGACTATGTGGAGAAGTAGGGATGTGATCCACAGAGGACCAGCTTCATTTTTTGTGTATGATACATGTTCCTGTGTTGGTAATTATACCTGCCCTAAACAACATGGCATTACTTTTTGACTCACCCTCGTATTTTAGAGATGGACCTAAAGAAAAATCTAGAGAATCTTTCAAAACTTTTTGATGTCCAAATCAGAAGAAGAAAATAGTTTTTGCTGTCTTTCTCATTGTTAATCTATTTCCATTCTCTTTTTTTTTTTTTGCTGAAGAAGGTTTCTTGAAATTCATAGCCAAACTGAGGGTGTCTTCCCCCTTTACCTACGTGTATTTATTTATTTTATTTTATCTTATTTTATTTTAATTCTTTAATTTTATCTTGAGACATTCAGGCTACCTCTGCTTTATTTTGTGCAATTTTGCTTGCAGTAATTACAAACATTCCTTTCTTTTTATTTAAAAATTTTTATTTTATTTTTAATAATTGAATTGAAGCATTTGTCATTTTAAAAAATTATTCTCCTAATTAACCTGTTTAGGAAAAATTAATTTTGTGCATTTTTCAATGAAGGGAAAACAAAGCAAGCAGTGTTGATACTAAAATAAAACAAAGTGTACTAATTGGCTCTTAATTAAAACAATTCATTACACATATTATTGACAATATCGTGTTGACACTGAAATGTTAAAAAAATCAACCTCTTCATTATCAATATTATCGTTCAATATTTTACATGACTCGATACTGAATGATATCAGTATTGAAGATTGAGTGGAGAAATTAGAAGCAAGTTTTTATTTTATTCATTTCAATGTTTTTAAGGCTTTAAGAAACCAAGCTATCATCATTGCGTGAATTATTCAGATTTGTATCTTCATCTTAATATTATTATCATCATTATTATTATTATTATTATTTTGTTCAGTGTGGTTATCAGCCTTTCCTAGGAGGTTACTAATCCAGCAGTAGGTACTCTTGGCAGAATGGTTATAGTTGTTGGAAATGGACATGGTGTCCCGAGTTCAAATCCTGGATCAGGCTGTTTGCATTTCACTTTGTGCTGATGTCATTGGGAAAGGTATGCCTCCAACTATTTCTCCCTCCAGCTGTGGGTAAATATTTACATGACTCGGTACTGAATAATATCAGTATTGAAGATTGAGTGGAGAGATTAGTTTTTATTTTGTTCCTTTCAAGGTTTAAGAAACCAAGCTATCATCATTGCACGGATTATTCAGATTTGTTGTTCAGCATTATCATTATTATTACTAGCGTCACCCATAGAAGTTCCAGGAAATAAAACAAAAATCAAAAAGAGCTATTTAAGCCAGAAACGATCATTTGGAATTTCATGTCATATAAATCCTACTGTTGTCTTTGCAATGAATAATACAAAAACATGATTCGAAAAAATTAGTTTGGCTTGAAATTTGCCTGACGCTGGCTCGTTAAAATATAATGTAAATTAGGGCCGGATGCCTAGACAACATAAAATCAAAATTACGAAAAAATCTTCCGTTATTCACAATTTCAATATTACAAATAAAACAACATGTAACTCCATTTTTTTTTTTTTCATTTTAATTTTATATTGGTCATTTAAGTGATGCAAGACCATTTGGAATGTTTCATTTTTTAAAATTGGGTGAAATAAAATGGGACAAATAAGAAATCTGTGATTAAGTGACACCAGATAATCTGTATTCACTTTTTGCATTGGATCTTGGACGGTCTCATTTTTAACCAGAGGTGTTGCAGGATGATAATGGACGGAACATTTAGGAACAATTGCTGTTTTTTTGTTCAGTGTGGTTTTCAGCCTTTCTTAGGAAATTACAAATCCAGTTCTATTCATGGTGGAGTGGTTTTTGTATTTGAAAATGAACACGACAACCAAGTTCCTGGATGAGGCTCTTTGCATTTCACTTTGTGCTGATATACTTGGGAAAGGTATGCATCCAACTATTCTCCCTCCAGTTATGGGTAAATAGTAGGGCAGACTGGGCTCTTTAATTTTGGCTAGGTAAGCAGTCTAGCAGAAGGAAAACTCTGAATTCAAACCTGTTAAATTCTGCTTAAACAAATTGACCATGTGTCCCATCCTGCTCGTGGTGGAGTCATTGGGTAAATACATGTTCATCCAGTAGTTTTTTTTTTTAACCCCGTCTTCATGTGGGTGCCAAAAATTCCTTCATTTAGTGGTAATTCATGGGTAAGTCTGAAAAAGTCCATCTAAATGTACTTGCAATTTTTGTAATACGTTCACAAAATATTAATAATGTCCCCTCCTCCTAGCTATGGGAACATAGCCTCCCACATTGGAATAATTCTAAACTGTATTTTCTTATGTAGCCTTTTTTGGGGGAGTTACCTCTCTACTCACCCAGGTGGCTGAGCAGTCCATGACATGCAACATTCCACTTTGGCCCTTACTTAGGCTAGAAGGGCGGTCGGAGTGGCCCCCTCCTATCAATCGGCTGGTCACGTCAAGCCCTAGCACCTATATGATTGCCCCAACCCTATTTCCCTTATGGCAAGCACCAACCCTTTTTTATCATATGGGTGCAAGAAGGCGGTGACTGAGGGTCTACATGTCCTGGGAATGACGTTAATCTCTAACTGATGATGAGGTTCCAGTTCTGGAGGTTTGGGAAATGTAGAGTACCCCTTTATCACCATTGCTCCCAGGTCCACTCTGACCGGGAGTGGTAGTACCTGTTAGTACTGACATGGCTACAGCTTGATACATCTAGTTATATTATTTACAGGTTGATACATGAATGACTTTTGCCTATAGAGACCAACATCTTTACATACAAAGAAGACATCAGCTGAAATGCAGGGATAAAACAATAAAGATGAGGATACTAGTCTGAATAACTCATTGAATTGTGATAATATTTAAAAAAAACTATTTAATGGCATATATGTCGTACCCTCTTGATAAACAGGACTACTTGGAGCAAAGAAAGAATTTTAATCCATATAATATTTTGAAATCTCTAAGAGGCTTCAACTTTGTGTTTATATTAGAATTTACTTTGTTGGGTGGAGGGTAGATATCTTATATACATTCATGGTGATAGAATATTTGCTTGATTATATATTATATTATGAAAAGGTGGAATGAAAACATCACACAATTCTGTTAAAGAGAAAACAATTTATAATATAATCATAGCTGATACTGATCAATGTTTCGATTTTACAAAAAAATATGGCGCGAATGCCCACATTGGTGAATAATGTAACAACTTTCGTTCGTTTTTGCAGAATTAAGGTTTTTTGTTTTTGTGAACTAATTTGACATTTTTCTCCGACCCAAACACCATGGAGTGAATGAGCTCTGATGATGATTTTTGTAAAATCGAAATATTGATCAGTGTCAGCTATGATTATATTATAAATTGTTTTCTCTTTAACAGCATTGTGTGATGTTTTCATTCCACCTTTTCATACTCATACAGTCGGATTCATTTCCTTTCTTTTAACTTATATTATATATAGTATATTGATATTAATATTGATTATATATATATAGTATTTGTCTTTTAGATTTAATAAAATATTTGCACCTCAAATATTGTTAGATAATATTGATAACATGAGGAGGAAATATGGCACAGTGTTTTTTTGTTTTTTTTCTATAATGTGAATGAATCTGATTTTCTAGGGTCTTATTTAGATTGAATTATTTACAAATGTCATTTGGACTTTTCCGTTCCTTTTGTCGGAATAAAAGATATAACTGCCTTGTTATTTGATCAGGACTTGTGGTTAGAGTTGAAGATTTGACACTTGACCCCTTGTCTCACTTCTCTTTACTGAAGGGGGCTGATTTATTAGTTATTTAGTTTTAGGGGCTGTTTTCACCAGTTTAGTGTGAGGGTCACAAAACGACCTTTTAATTCTTTCCATGTAATGTGTGCATGTATGGATACAGGTTTTAAGATTTGACAAAAAAATAAATAAATAAATAACAACGCAAAAATAAAATAAAATCAAAAAAAAAATTTAAAAATCCAAAAAAACCAACAAAACAAACAAAACACTCTTCCCTCATTTTTCCATTTTTTTTTTTTTTTTTTTTTTTTCAATTTTTTTTTTAATTGAAGATTTTTTTCCCCCACAAAAAAATCTCAATTTAATGTTGTTTTGTGTATCCAGGTGTTTGGCAGGAAAAGAAACTTAGCTGTTATTATAAACTCAAGAAATATCATTTCTTTTTTTTTATTAAAAAAAAATGAATATAGTTTCTTATTTGTCTGAATTTTTGAGGTGAGGCTTGATAATTATATTATTTAGATTTTTCGGACTGTTGTCCTCATCTTTATTATTATATACACTCTTTGGAAGCTTCATGCCAAATTCGGGAGCCTTCGTGTCATAATTGGGTGCCTTCACGGAACTTCGAACTTAAAATTTCATTGGGATACATTGTTCTCATTCCGTTAACCATGACCGGTACAAGTGTTAAGCTATGTTAAGTATTCTGTTATTTTCGGCTGTAGTCAGGATTGAACCTGCAATCTCCAGATGATTGTCACTTAGAACTGTATAAACTCAACCCTTATATCCGTTGCGCCATGTGTCCAACTGAATTCGATGAGAAGGTTCCCGAGTTTGGCAAGAAACACCTGAAGAAGGGCGGAGGGCACATTGGCTGAAATGTTGTGTGTATAACAATAAAGATGAGGACAGCAGTCCGAAAAATCTAAATACATATTGTTTTAGAATTTTTTAAATTTAAAAAAAAAAATTTTTTTATAGATATTTTTCTCAAGTTAATAAAATTGTAAAAAACACAAAAGAATTCTTTAAGGAAAAAAAAAACCCCAACCTTGCTTAAGGGCAACAGTGCAAAATTAAATAATTACCCCACCCCCCCAACAAAGTTAGGTTTAATTGATTTCACTTGAGTTTGGTGAGGTGAGCCAAACAATATATATCTATAACTGCCGGACTGAATCATCACTTAAAAAAGCAAAAAAAAAAAAAAAACCCATGCCCCTCTCATCTACCACCCCCCGCAACACCCCCTGGGTCTCTCCTCATTCCTTCCCAAGCACTAACCCAACAGATGCACATCTTCACTGTTCAATAGAAACAAACTTTAATTAAATCAAATTTCAGGTGAGATATTTTCCTGCATGTGTACATGAAATTTAAAAAAAAAATAAACATCAAAAGAATATATATACTGATTAATAAATATTCATATTACACTCAAATTTTGTTGTTTTTATTTTTTCATCTACCAATTGGTATGGTATGTGTATACATATATTACAAGGGTAATCCTAAAAGTAAGGTCTCCAAAGCATCTCTCTTCGCATGCTAGAATATTGGGTCTTGGGAAAAATAAAAGACATTAAACTTAAAATAAGTCTTTGTGTTCCTTGATATGAACAAGAAATGGATGCGGAGATTCAACAATTGTACATTGTTTACAATATCTATATGTTCAAATATATACGAGGGTAATTCCAAAAGTAAAGTCTTCAAAGCATCTCTCTTCTCCACACGCTGGAATATTGGGTCTTGGGAAAAATAAAAGGCATCAAACTTAAAATAAGTCTTTGTGTTCCTTGATATGAACAAGAAATGGATGTGGAGATTCAACAATTCAAGAAACACCCAAACCAACCCAAGAAAACTGAAGACCAGAGAGCTCAACCTGGACAGTAGCGAATATAATAAGAACTAGTATTTAACAATAGCTGAATCGGACTACTGTACATTGTTTATAATTATCTATATGTTCAAATATATACGAGAATAATCCCAAAAGTAAGGTCTTCAAAGCATCTCTCTTCTCCACACGCTGGAATGTTGGGTCTTGAGAAAAATAAAAGACATCAAACTTAAAATAAGTCTTTGTGTTCCTTGATGTGAACAAGAAATGGATGTGGAGATTCAACAATTCAAGAAACACCCAAACAGAAAACTGAAGACCAGAGAGCTCAACCTGGACAGTAACGAATATAATAAGAACTAGTATTTAACAATAGCTGAATTGGACTACTGTATATTGTTTACAATATCTATATGTTCAAATATATACGAGGGTAATCCCAAAAGTAAGGTCTTCAAAGCATCTCTCTTCTCCACACGCTGGAATATTGGGTCTTGGGAAAAATAAAAGACATCAAACTTAAAATAAGTCTTTGTGTTCCTTGATATGAACAAGAAATGGGTGTGGAGATTCAACAATTCAAGAAACACCCAAACCAACCCAAGAAAACTGAAGACCAGAGAGCTCAACCTGGACAGTAGCGAATATAATATGAACCAGTATTTAACAATAGCTGAATCGGACTACTATACATTGTTTACAATATCTATATGTTCAAATATATACGAGGGTAATCCCAAAAGTAAGGTCTTCAAAGCAATGGAAATGCAGAGAAACTATTCGAGCGGTTACTGACAACATTGTTGTGCATGTCCATGCCACTGTCATCCTCAGTCTTGGCTTGGCAGCCATTTCTGATGGAGATCCGCAAGTGATGTAGGTAGTTTGCAACAACCACAAGGTGGTGTGCTAGTATGACATGGGCATACAAAAATGCAATAACCAAAATGGCGATTATGTAGAAAAATAGATTCACATTCAAATTTTTGAATGATGTAAACATCATTGACAATAAACAAACGTTTCTGTGATTTCTAAATATTTTGGAGACCTTACCTTCAGGGTTACCCTCATAAGGAGGGTGTTGAAAAGTTGTTGACCCAGGAAAAGAATGAGAGCCACATGCTAATTGACATATTTTCTCAACAGTTGGCACATTTTCTCCCAAGTCTTTTTTACCCCCACCCCCACACACACTAAAAAAAAGAATGGTCATTCTCTTGGTTGGACTAAGAACTTTTCAGCATCCTTTCATTTTATTCTGTCTGGAAAGTATCCGGTCATTTACTTAATGAACAAGAAACAAGCCTCTATTAATCCCCAAGGAGGATATACAGTATATTATTAACATGGAGTCTGATTGTTGATACACCCCTTATTTTGGATCCTGTACAGTGTACAACCTGCTCTTTGGGGTTAGGGTCTGGTGGCTGTTGATCAACTTATGTACATAAGTGGCCCCAATATCTAATGCCTTAAGGGGCTTTTGACTGCGGGGCAGTCCTTGACATGACGTACACAATAAAACGCGTATATTTATACACATGCGACTCTGAGTTATTTCTGCTTAACATGGTGTCAGAAGAGAAGCGAACTTGAAGATAAACTGAGTGAGTACCACTTGTTCTTTAAAAAAAAAGGGGGGGGGTTACAAAATGATGTCAATTAACCTACTGAAAAGTTTTACACAAAACCTTCAATGAGTGGCTGGAAGAAGTGATCTTATTTTTGAATTTCAGAAATTTGAAGGAGAAGGCAGAGATAATGCCGCTAAAGCTGCGAGTATTGTAAAAAAGAAAAAAAAAAGTCTATTTACCTCTTAGGAAAAAGAGGCCAACAAATATACAAGACAGTTAACAGTTAAAAACGCTGAAGGAAAGATGGATGATAATGACGACGAACGAACCCTTGACATGGTCATTAACGCATTTAAAGATCACTGTAAACCTATGTACACATTGAAATTAGACATGTTACATAATTATTAGATTCCTAACACTTATGTACCATTAGTGTAGAAACCAAAATGGCTGTTATAATTTGCAGCCGGCGGCCTTGAAGGATTGAGTGACTCGGCTTGACCTCAGTCTGATCCTCCTTCTGGGGGATACCGTGAGAATCGGTGGAGAAGACCCTCTTCCGGTTTAGATTAGAAAGAGAGTTTAGTTCAGTATCGGCCAAACCACGAAGGTGGTAAGTCGTGTTAAGCGCACGGCCGATTCAATCTGCGCAGGTAGTCTGGTGGGGATTTCGGAATAAAATACGATCTAAAGCAAATCGAAGTCTTGGGTTATTATCTAAAAACTACCAATGACACGGCTTCTGATAAAGAGAAGTCCCCAATGGAAGACCAGACACGAAATCCCCAAGACGAAGTCCAGACGCTAGAAGAAGAACGTAAGATACCAAAGATGAGCAGAAGAATAATAGAAGTAAAGCGAGTATACAACAGACAGAGTAGAATTCCTACGAAAAGAACAAAGTGAAAATGAAAGCTTCGAAGACTATTTGTTAAATTTGAAATCGAGTTCTAAAGACTGTGAATGGAACAACGTCACTGAAAACGACATGATCAAATTACTGATAATAAAAGGAATACACGATAGAAAAACGCGAGAAATTCTTCTGGGGGAACCAGACTTTACCCTAACACAGTGTATTGACCGATGCAGATCTGCAGAACAAAGTAAGATACAGTCGGAAAGAATTGAAAAATATGACAAATTAAATGTTGACAACGACACATACGATAAATATATCAATGCAACAGGAAGAGACAAAAAATATGACTGCATTCATTGTGAGACAACCCATATGAAAGGAATAAGAAACTGTCCGGCTTTTGGCCAGGAATGTTTTAGATGCAAAAGTGTTACGTTCACCTATCGTTTTTTTTCCATCAGAGATACCAAAGAAAAATGAGAGGGTACATGCAAGGCTTGGCAATGAATAACAAGACAACATATATATCTTATTATAATGGAGATTGTGTGTTTGTCTGTCTGTAACCGAAACTATATTACTACTCAATTCATAGTTCCCTTAGTTATTTACATCACATTCTCCATGATTTTATTTTTATTTAAACCTCAATGAATTATAAAATTGTTTTACATTAAGACTGTTGACCATATCTACATACTAATAATACGCAATTGTATTTATATATACAACAACATAGTGGTTTACAGAGTGAATGGGAAGGCTAATTTGCATATTGATCTTAAAAAATTGATTTTAATAAATATATGCTAAGTATTATTGATTTCTAATTGTTTGGTTTTATCTTATTGAATATGAGCAAAAATCTCTGGGATAAATCTTAAAAGAAATTCATTAAGAAGAAGAAATAACTGTAATATTATCCTTTACTTCCTATTTTAAGTAAAGAGTTAAATTAGGAAAATTTACCAATGAAAGACGGGAGTAATGGAAAATGATGGAAGAGTTAGTTTCAAAGCTCTTCTATTTTTCGATAATACCCCCTCTGTTCCAAATCTTTTTATCTGCATTCTTATTTAGTTTTATTAGCCTTTCTAATTTAACATGATATTTTATTATATTAAAACTTAAAAACTTGCACCCGGAGGGTGCATAAATTTGCTAGTATCTATAACATAACATTTAATTCAAATTGTAAGCTGGGAGGATCATGATACGGACGCCGATAGGCTAGGATTTATAATGTCATTTGGCGGAATTTCTTCGGATCAATTAACAAATTTCCACAACGAAAGAAGTTTGTACTTATCTTTTACGGGTTGATTCATCTTCTGTATTTTTTTCATGGGGTTAAATTCTCTTGGTAGTCGTACCCTTCTTCATGGGAACGCTTGTCTCCCGCCCCCAACGAGGTAAATGAATTCTACGGTGTTGCCGACCGGATCCCGAGTGCTAAACTGAAACTGATGATAGGGATCTCTTCCCTTCCCCCAAATCGTGACATCACCTGTCTCCCGGTAGCTTGGTGTACGTGAGGAAAGCAACAAGTGTAGTATCAGTTGTTCGTTTCCTTGCCTTCCTCTTCTCCGCAAGGTCGGCTACGTGACATGACTAAGCAGAATTTTTCTTGTTCCGGTAAAATACGTCATTTCGACGTTGGGGTCATTTTTTCTGGGACCTTCAACCTCAGCTTTTGGCGTCGGAGAGTCTCTAAGAATATTCTAGAAGTCTCTAAATTGTTGATCATTTGATTATACGTAACAAAAAGAAAAAAACATTTTGCCACATCAAAAATTTGCAAGGGTACTTCAAACTACAGGGAACAAGGAGTAAATTAATGTTTTCATGTTGAAGGAGAGACAATTCATAAGGTTCGCGCGAATTTAAAAATAAACGGGAAACCTATTAAGTTTATGTTAGATTCCGGAGCAACTGTAAATGTTATTCCAGCAACATTCGTTAAAGACAACAAAATGGAACATCTAATAGAAAAAGGAAAGAAACTTGACATTTCAGTATATGGAGGAAAAAAGGTTAGAACTGAAGGAACTATGAGGGTAGAATTTACCAACCCTGTCAACGAAAGAAAAGTAACCGCCTCAGCCATGGTTGTGAATGAAAAGGTACAACCGATTTTAAGCTGCAGTCTCTACCAAAAATTAAATTTAATACAGTTCAACCTGGATCCGTTTGATTCTACGATTTCAGCTGCAGAATGGAATTACCTCAGAAAACAAGCCCTGGAAAACATCAGAAAACTAGATATTGAGGATTCCATCAAAGGGATTTTACTAGAATTCCCGGATGTTTTTGAAGAGAAAGTTGGTGAATTCGAAGGTGAAATAACGCTCCAAACAGAGCCAGATGCAGTCCCTATACAACAACCCATAACAGGTATTTGCAATGGAAAGATAATTTAAACAGGAACTAAAAAAATGATGAGGGACGATATAATTGAGAAACTGGAAGGACCCAGCTCATGGCTTAAAAGCTGTGTGATTGAAAGAAAACAGTGAGAAACCCTGGATATTTTTAGACCCCAAACCATTAAACAAGGCACTGATTAACAACTACCACGGCCAGGTACCAAGCTTGTAATCCATCACACACAAGTTTGCAAATAAAAAAGCAATAATATTTAGCAAATTGGATGTAAGAAGCGGATTCTGACATTGCAAGCTGAACGACAAAGCAAGAGAACTGACCGCCTTCGGAACGCCCCAGGGTAACTACCAATACAAAAGATTGCCCATGGGTATCACACCAGCCAGCAAGGCATTCCAAGCAAAAATGATCGAGCAATTCCAAGGGGTAAATGAGTTCAGCATTATCAAAGATGATTGCCCGGTGGAGGGATTTGGAAACAACCCAGACCAAGCCATCAATAACCACAACCAGAACTTGCCAGCATACTTGCAGAGATGCAGAGAAGAAAAAAACATAAAAATTAGCCTTGTCAAATGCAAATTCCCCACAGAGGAAGTTACCTACATGGGTCATACACTGACTAATGCAGGCCTGAAGCCTGACGAAGAAAAAGTACGGGCGATCACAGAATTCCCAGCACCCCACGATTTGCATCATTTGAGACGTTTCATAGGAATGGTCAAATACCTCTCAAAATTTGACCATTCACTGACAACAAAATGTGAACTTCTAAACAGGTTAAAACGGAAGGACCAGGTTTTCAATGGGCAAAAGTGCAACAAAAAGCATTTGAAGATATTAAGAAATGTATAGCAAACACGCCTATCTTAGCATATTACGACTTAGAGAAACCAGTCACAATACAGACTGACATGTCTGATGTAGGTATAGGAGCTGTTCTACAGAATATGAAACCAGTGTCATACACATCAAGGGTCTGGAATGGCTATGAAAAGAACTATGCGCCAATCGAAAAAGAAATGAGAGCCGTTGTGTTTGGATTACACAAGTTCAGCGACTATTGCTATGGAAGACATGTAATAATAGAGTCGGACAATAAGCCACTAGAAGCAATCAGCAGCAAGCCTCTAAGTGAAGCACCAAAAAGACTATTAAGAATGATGCTCTCAATACAAAAATTCGATTACAACATAACCTATTGGAAGGGCAGCGACGTAATCATTGCTGATGCTCTTTTACGAGCCCCAGTAGAGGATGATAAATTCCAGTTTCACTTCAGTGAAGTGAACCTGTTAGAATTCCTCGCTGTAAGCGAACAGACCAGAGACAGGCTAATCAAAGCCACTAAGGAAGATGAAGATCTACAAAGATCATAGAACTGATCAAACAAGGCTTCCTAATGCGATACAAAACCCTTGAACCTCAGTTGAAGCACTTGTACAAATTCAAATACTACCTTTCAGCCAAGGATGGTTTGATATTTTACAAAGACAGAGTCTTTATACCTACCTCAATGAGGGATGATATGAAGAAGAAGGCACACGCAAGCCACCTAGCTGTTGATAGTAACATGAGACGGGCCCTAGACACAATATTCTGGCCTAGAATGAGGCATGAACTCCAAGAGTGTTACATGAATTGTGAACAGTGCAGCAGATATTCTACAAGAAACAGCAAAGAAACAATGATCACAAGAACAGTGCCAGAATACCCATTCCAACGTATTGGTCTTGATACTATGACACTAGATGGAAGGAAATATCTAGTGTGCGTGGATTATTTCTCAAACTATACCATCGTTGATCGACTCCAAGGAACATCATCAGTTTGCACAGTCAAACTGATGAAGAAATACTTCATGAGGCATGGCATTCCAGTAGAAGTTGTAAGCGATGGGGGTCCTGAATTTGACAACCAAATGATGAAGGAACTGACCCGAAAATACGGATTCAAATGGAATCCCAGCTCACCAGAGATGCCAAACTCCAACGGAATGGCGGAATCAGTGGTCAAACAAATAAAAGGCGTTATTAAAAAATGCCACAATGAAAATAGTGACCTTTGCCTAGCAATACTAGAGTTTACCAATACGCCATCAAAACCCATGGGAATGTCTCCAGCACAGAGATTCTTCGGAAGACAACTGAGAAGCATATTGCCCACGATGAAGAAATGCCTATCCCCATTCAACGCGGAAGAAACAAAAACCAAAATACGAAAGGCAAAACAACACCAAAAGAAACAATATGATAAGAACGCCCATAACCTGGCAGAACTAAAAAAGGGTGACCAAGTGACTGTACAGCCATACAGCAATGGTCAATATTGGAAAAGAGCGATCATAATAGAAAAATTTGAATTCCAGCGATACATGATCGAACTGGAAAATGGGAAAAGACTAGTGAGAAACAGAAGACATTTTAAGACTCACATTTTAAGACCAAAGCACAGAAATATGACAGGAACAAACTGCAAATATGATATCACCAGTGTAGAGGCCTTGTCGTAGAGGTTCGCAAATGATATTAAAATGATGAATAAAATACGACACAGTTTAGGTAGAAAATACGGAGAAATGATAAAACAAATGCATATAATTATAAAATAACAAATAAATTTATTCAGAGAATAAATTTGCAATAATATGTGAAATGTTCAAAAGGGATAGTGTAGATATGATATGTGTAATGTAAAATGTAAAAATTCGTATGTGTGAGTTTGGAAAAGTTCGTTTAGATGTGGACAGAAATGAAAATCAAGTTTGTATATATGACCTGCTGAAGCGGATTCTTGATGTAGGTAGAACGAAGTGGTAAGAATAATGGTAGTAGTAGTAATTGTGTTGAGGCAATGGAATCGTTCGTTCGAACACCTGTTTCTTGGTCGTTGTTCTATCTGGCAGCGAGACGAGACCTGTCTGTTTGTTTGTGGTCGTCGGATGTGTCCGGTTTGAACATGAGATGAAGTCTGTCCGTCTGTTGATTTCTTCTCTGTCTATTTATGATATCTAGTCGGATCAAAAAGTAATTAACTTTTTGGTGCAAACGCACGTACGTAGTAGTAAGCAATACTAACCTAGCCAATTGATTTTTGTGTAAACATTTGTTTTAATCACTTTTCCTTAAATTTTTGGAAAAGGATTGTGTTGTGTGTTTGTTTTAATTTCTTTTTCTTAAGTTTGGGAAAAGAAATGTATACGTGTATTTATTTAAAAAATATAGAATTGTATTCTATACCAGCAATGGCAGTGAAAAGAACACCAAACAACAGCAATCAGACATGGCTGAAAGACAGCCACGTGTGAAAAGAGCCGCTGCAGGCAATACACCTAACCACTATGGTGAATGCCGACTCACATAAAAATAAACATTTCAGACTTTTGTATGTATGGTGGATGTTGGTCGACTTATGTACATAAGCGGCCCCAATATCTGTAATGCCTTAAGGGGCTTTTGACAGCGGGGCAGTCCTTGACATGACGTAAACAATAAATCACGTATATTTATACACACGCGAGTCGGTGTTATTTCTGCTTAACAGTGGCTTCGGTCACTGGACTGTTAATAAAATTAAAGATGTGATCTCAGGAGTGGTGGGCTTCCTCCCAGGCAATACCTGCCCCCTTGATTTAAAGGGGCAGGTCTGGGTTTATTGCCCAGTCCCTGAGGCCCCCCTTGAAGAGGAATGCCGACGGGATCCGCATAATTTTTGCACCCGCCATCCCATGAGACTTGGTTCGTGGGTGGTCCCTCATTAATAGGGCCTTGTGCCTGACCTGCATATGTGGGATGCGAGGTAAATACACATATATACATGTGTATATTTAATCTGGAGTAAATTATAACCTATTAAGTGTGTCGCAATTTTATTTTGACAGTATCTCCTCTCTCTCTCTCACTTACGGTCAAGTCACGCTGAAAGCACCAGTTCATGCTAGATCACCCAAGGTAACCAGAGATGAGCCTGTTCAATACTTAGATCGGTGACCATTTAAGCAACAGCTGGTACTGTAAGTAACCACCTATCAAAACTTGATTCCGCATTAAATGATCGGAAAAGGGTTGATATACCGTCAAACTACAAACAAACAAACAAACAAATCCCCCCCTCTCTCTCTCTCTCTCTGTGTGTGTGTAAAAATAAAAATAGGAAAAATAAATCGTAAAGATAATTTATTAACATTTGAAAATTTTTTGTCAACATTTCAAATGTTTCGATTATTAATTATATATTCAGTGATGCTGATAGCTTTTTGATTTAGTGCATCCTGGGACGCACATATTTGCTTTGAATGAGTCCACGGGAAATTTGATGGGTCCCAACTAAAGTTTCTTAATAAATTAAAGGGGTTTCCTTTATGATCTGGGGAAACAATTAAAACCATCTAACTCCTACCTTGTAACCTATCCCATGTAATTCATTTCTAAGAAAATATTGAAATGTATTTACAGTTAGCTTGAAATAGCGAGGGAAGAAAAATTAAAAAACATTGGGACGAATCGATATTATTTTACTGCGTCCTTTTAGATTTTTCTGTGTCAGGGACACAGGACGCGTACCTATCAGCATCTCTGTATATTTAAGAATAGCTAGTACAAAATAAAGGACACCCTCCGGGCGATGTAAAAGATATGATTTTTGAAACATATTTGCCTGGAGGTGGTAGTAAAAAAATCAATGTCAGCGAGTTTGTACCCTAAGTAAGTAAAATCTATGGGAATTAAACTGTAAAAGATTAACTCTCATTGTGGGGGAATTACCGCAATCTTCAAGGTGAGTTAGATGAAAGAACAAGAAAAGACAATATATATTAACAACAAAATTTAATATGTATAACAAAAAAAGGGGAAAGATAGATTTAAGGATAGTTTTTGCAAATTTTGGTGTGATTTGCGGAGAACTTAACTCAGAGTCCGGTTAACAAAGTTCTTTGAAGTGAAGAATGACCCGCACCTATCGGCAGAGGCGGTGAAATTTCGTATGTTTTGGGTGATGAATTTTAGAGGTTGCTTTTAGGGAAGCTGTCTTTGAGTTGCAAACCCTAATTGAGTTGAGATGAGTTTCTATAGTATAATTCTTTCAAGTTGAATTTGTCGAATTTCAAGTTTGCTCCTGGAAGCGAGTGGCAACTTATTTACCATTCAGTCTGAGGAGTTAACTCATTCAGCGCTTACAGGTTTAAGCCGAACCGACCCTGACTGTTTTCTCGTTAACAGTGGGATCGATGACGTAGGAAGAGGGCACATGGAATCTGGCGCCTTAGAGTCCCAAGGCTTTCGGGTTAAGAAATGGGCATATTTTTAATAGACACGTCATCTTTAATCAAGTTTTTATTGTGATTTTAAAGGAATTTTTCATATACATTAAATTCGCGTTTTCTTTTTTTGACATATACTTTAGTCATTTTTGATTTGATTTTTAAGGAAATTTTCATCATCAAATCATATTAAGGATTAAAAATAAAACAATTTGAAATGTAAACTTTAATATATGTATTAGATAAAAAAACTATATTAGAATATTTATACTAGTCATGTATTTATTAAAACTTGTTTTAAAAACAATGAACTGCGGGTTCTGAGAGGTGGTTGCAGTGCTGTCAGGTTGGCCTGCGAGGGTGTAGTGGGGGGCGGAAAGAGACACGTGGCGACAGTGATGGTGGAATCATGTGCGATAAAAGTGGGCCGCGTAGGAGAGGACGCATTGCTCTGTGCTATCTATCCTGCGGGGTT
>CM042145.1:28107031-28163373 GCA_023376005.1 Doryteuthis pealeii | reverse complement strand
ACCAATCTCCTGGTCTAGCGCATTGAAAAAGGGGATAAGACTCCCTCGCTGTTGGCTGATACCGACATTAGGCCGCCCACGACTTTACTTTTTTTTACGATAAATAAACAAGAATTACGAGCTGGCGGTTGTTATTTTGATATCCCGGGGTAGCAGTTTTGAGGCAGAGGACCGGGACGCATTCCTCATAAATTACAAAGTTTTTTGTTATAAAAAGAAAACAAAAATCAAAATTTACATTGAAATATTTTGTCTGCCCTATGTGATAATATTGTGAATAGATAGATAGCAAAATAAAAAGTTTTTTTGCTAAAAAAAAAAAAAAAATGATTAGCCAGGATTGAATTTTTAGGTTTCTAACACAAACTTCAGTTGATAAAACTTCTGCAGTGATGCTGATAGCTTTTTAATTTAGTGGCCACCTGGGAGCAATTTATTTACTTGAATGAGTCCCTGGGAAATTAATGAGGGTCCCAACTAAAGAGCCGTCTAACTCCTACCTTGTAACCTATCTGTGTCATGATTATCTAACAAACTATTGAAATTGTAGCTGAAATGGTCAGAGAAGAAAAAACAAGAAAAACACTGAGGATGCATGGATACAATTTTATTGCATTCCTTTTAGATTTTGGTGCTAGAACCGCATTTATTTGGAGATATAAAGTAGGGTTACACAAATTTTTTGTTTTTTTAAAATTATATCACAAGACTATTTCAATATTTTCATTTTAATACAGCAGTATATACACATTATAATAGTATTAATTCAGTTATACTAAATAACATCCTTTTGGACTGTAAAATACCTTTTTAATATACCTGTTTGTTATTAACATACAGAGAATAGGAATAACTCTAGTATAATTTTATTTTTATTGTAACAAGACCTTGTCCTGCATGTGCCAGCTTTGTTTATAAGACCTGCAGATCAGATTGATTTGGGCTACGTCTGACCTCTTTGTCTGTTCCCAAGTTAACGTCCGAACAGGAATGCTGGCTATTGACTATTAAGTCTGGTCACTTTATTTACATCCATTGCGGTCAGATTATTCTATTTGTCAACCTATTAAGTATTTCTTGTCGATTCTTATCGCCCGTGGTCAGAATTGAACCTGCAACAAAGCTACAATATTGTAAGTGTCGCTAGACTGTATTACTCCAACACCCCTGTCGAGATTATTGTTGTCGAGCTCTCTGCTAACTCAAACACCTAGAAGAGGCCAGAGAGGCACATCTCGGCGAAACCTTGTGTATCATAACAAATAAGATGAGGAAAAGTCGGGAAAAGAACTAAATCATACAAATTATCAAGGAAATTCAGACAATTAAATTGTGGGAAATTAAAATAAAGTTGATGGAAAAATAAAATATAAAAAATTAAAATAACATCCCACTCAGCCTCAACTGGAAGAACTCGCTCAAGCATGTGTGGAAAAAGAAACCACTTCCGACCTCGAGAATAATCTCTCGGCCTTCTCTGAGGACAAGGACTTTAGGCCTTCTCTGGACCAAGACACTACTGACTGCCGGGGAAACATTCTCCCTGCTATTGCGTGAATTTATATCCACCATTGATATAAAGCCTAATCATAAGACCACCCTTTTGTTGCTGCCTCTTCTCCTCTTCATTCCTTGAATTCCTTCACTTTTCAGCTGGCAACACCAAATTGAAGATGGGTTTAAAGCCAAACCCTAGGAACATCGCACCAAGAAGTAACAAGCTACCCTTTTAACCTACAATCATAAACCTCTTGTCCAGCCCCATTAATACTGGAGGGATTATATCGGGTCGCGTACCAATAGATACTATTCTCTGAAGTTCTTAGAATGAGGCTTGATATTTAAATATAACAAATTTCAGAGCCTCATCTCAAATAAGTACGGATGTCGTTCCAAAATGGTTGGGCTTTCAAAATATTTGGCAGGATTAACATCTATGAATAAATGGAGCATTAATTATAAACTATTGGTATAATTTTTTTTTTAACCACTTACAAAGATTAATTTGTTCGTGAGATGAGATATTATCTTTCTTAATCTATCTATCTAATTTCTATAACATATATATAAGGGCAGTTGTGTGTATGTTGTATGTCCGGATGAAAACTATGAAAATAAAACAATTAACGACAAAGTAAATATATAACACATTAAATATCACTAGGTTCCTGTCTTTTGTGCAAAATTAGAATTTTTTTTAAATTTCATTGAAAGATTATAAAGTTTTTACAGTTCTCTAGATTTGTTAATTTTTTTTCAAAAATAATTTGAGAATTATTTGAAAACGGTTATTTATTTTGGGGGGAAGTTTAGAAAAAATTTTGGGGGCTAATGGCCTATATCCTTCAAACCGGCATATATTAATATAGTATATAATATATTGATGTTAAGTAAACAAACAAGATGTGTATTTTATTGGCTTTAAGCCTAGACAATTTTTGAGGATAATGTTGCTTATTGAAGTCGACTAATCTTAGAAAATTAATTATTGTTAATGACATTACATGATTTTAGGCGGGCTATATGTTCAAATGTAAGGCTAAACAAATCGGAGAAAATTCAACCCTGGAATGTATTTTGACCTATTAGGTCTTCATCAGCAAGGTTATAGACATGGAGAACTGTCCGTGTGTAACTCGAACCTCGACTGTCAAGCTGACAGGCGAAGTCTCTAACCGTTAACACTAGCTTGCCAATTCTACATTCGGTGTTCGTTCTATGAAACTTTTTATATTCCACTTTTTATTGACTTCTTACACGAACAGTATGAGGTTAAGAACAAACCCAAAATGATGTTTATTTTTTATGGTTTCAGCACAATTTTTGGGATATCGTCGGCTTAATAGGTCGAAATTTACATTCAGGATTGACATTTTCTCAATTCGTTTAGCACTACATTTGAACATATATGCCCGCTCTAAAATTCATTAATTATCAACTAATTAATTTTCAAAAATTCATGAGTTACGACTCAATTAAGACATATTCCCAATATATATATTGTGTGGTGGGTGTGTGTTTGTTCTGTCTGCCTGTCGTTGTCAGTGTTGCGTGAGAGAGAGAGAGAAATATAGACTGGATTTTTTAATTATTTGGTATGCATAGGTTTTCTAATTTCTTGACAACCATGTAAATGCGTGCACAGTTTCGTGTTATCAAAATATATAAATATACATAGAAATAGCATTTGAACATACTACTTAGCGATTCGTAAATTCAAAAGTTACAAGAAACATCAATACACAAGGGTTTTTTTTTTTTCTCCTCCTTACCCAGGCGTTCACTGGCGTGTCAGCTTTCATCACTTACTAATCAATGTTTATTGTTATGCTCTTTTAGATATTTTAGAAAGTAAGATTTATCGAAGGCACCAAAAAAAGGCTATAAATATAAACTGACAGGTCTATGACACAGTTATACAAAATCTATTTGTTAAAACTTGTTAGCCATAAATTTGATGAACATCAGCTAAAGACTTTTAAGAAAAAATAAAGGTGCGTTATAGTATGTGTGGCTACTACTTTTGGATCTGTTTATAGTATGTGAGCCTACCAGTTTGATATCGTGTCCCGTACCTCAGTGAAAGAGTTATACTTATAGATATAAGTAGTGGCAATTTTATTGAAACTAAATTTTTCACATATATTCAATTTCAAGAAATGCAAATTCAGTCATAAGCTGTATCTAGTAATAAGGAATAATTAAAAAAGAATTTTCCCATTTACATTGAATTCAGAGCTCTGTATTCAATTCTGAAATAGGATTGCGGTTTAGGTTATGGTTAGCAATATTATTATGAACCTTTATAATATGCTTTATGGTAGGCCAATTATAAGAGAAACATGATTTCCGTAGGCACATTCGAAAGGTACGCCACCATATAATGGACTAAATAAATAAAAAAAAATTCACCTCAAGTTAGATATATAAAAGTAAAACCAGAAAAATAAATTATACTCAGCATATCATGATCTACATAATTACATTGTTGGAAATTAATCATCTGGTTTGTTGGATGCACCACTGCATCGAGCTTCCCAAAAAAGAAAAAAACCCGGAAACTTTAGTATTGATTGGTGGATTACTCGGTACTATTTGTCCCGAGTTCTTATTGTTATCATTGTGACAACGTTTCGCCGATGTTGCCCTCGGCTCTTTCAGGTATCTTGCGGATGTGGAACATTCGGGAAACTTTCAAGAACACCTGAAGAAGGCCAAGAGGGCAACATGGCCGAACACGTGTACAGATAACAATTGCATGAGGACAATGGTGCCGTAATAAGTTCCCAAATAAACCCTAATGACCGAGTCTCCGAAATTCAGAGAGAACGGCACACTTATTCACAGACAAAAATCGGATATCAGAGGTGGCAACCGCAAACCCTGGCTCATGGCCCCGAAATATGAGAAGCTTTAAGTTTGTATCAGTAGGGTGTTAGTAGGTATTGTCTCGGTTGTGGATCTAGTTGTATTTATACTAAATGAATCCAGCTGAAAAAGTCACACGAACCCCACCCCCCAAAAAATCTTAAACCAAAGGTGTTTTAGCTCGATAATCCGGTCTTACGTCTGCACTCTATTATAAAAAAATTTTTTAGAAAAAACTCTAGCCGTCCACCATAATTTAATTGTGATTTATTTGTTTTTGGTGACTTTATTACCAGCGTATAGTCAAGTTAAATAAAAGCCCTTTTACTCAAAAATACTAAAGAGTTTAGGGAATGGTTTTTTGGGTTAGATTTACAAGACATGCATTTTACTGCGAATGGATTAATTGGCTAACTTATGGAGAAAAAAAAGAATTCCATTTTTTTTATATCTCGATATACAGGCGAAATTTTGCAAAAAAATCGTTTTTAAAAGTAAATGAATTCTAAAATACATATAACAAATTTACTATGCTTAAAAGCTCTACACCCTGCTTTAGCATCTTTCGACATTATTTGTTAAAACATTAAACTAAGATGAACCGATAATGAAAATTAGAGTAGAAATTAATGTTTTGAGTAAAAATAAAATTCTTGATTCAGTTTTGATGTTAACATGTTTGTTTATGAGTTTGAGTGGATATTTTATTCGCATTAGATGAAGAATAAAAAATTGATCCCCAAAAATTGTTGCTTTTTATTAAGGGACTTTGAATATTATTATAACACCAAGTATACGCTAACATTCGTACCTAAACATTTTTAAAGTTTTTTTTTCTTTGAAGAAAAGTGAGAAGCAAAATTTCCTATGGATGGTCATTTGGATAACTATTTTATTACTTCAAACAACGACTTTCAAATTAATTTCTAAATTGTAGTCGAATAATTAAGGAATTTAAAACTCTTAAAAACAGTACAAATATAGAATGAGCTTTAATGTGATGCCAAGATTTCAAACAATGGAATTCACTGATCTTGCTGGATGATATTTGAAAAACCGATATTTCTTAGTGTTGTCTCACTGGTTGGATCAATTACCGTTATCTTGTCCAAGAATAATACAAAGCGCAAAAAATTGTTTTTGTGCAACTCTAATATAATAGATTTAAATATATAATTTATAACGTTTTCTTCCTTTTCAAAATTCTGGTTCTTTTATTATATCACGAATGGCCTTCTTGTGCTGAGAGAAAACCAGTCAACCTTGATTAGATCGCCAAACTTAGAATCTTATTGCTTATTATGAGTGACTAGAGAGACATATTGTAAAGTGGAAACTAGGTTAAAGAAACAAAAAGGACAGATTGTGTATAAGACAAACATTTTTATTGTTTTTATGGTTGATTAATCCAAAATAACCAAATAAATAACAAGTTGTGTAAAATCGAATTTATTTGCGTTTAACACAAAGAATAAATAAGGGAGAAATAATACAAAAAGATTTGGTGAGTAAAAGCGTGTTGAGTCTCGTAATCGACAAAAACAATTTGTAGTTTTTCGCTATTTTCTAACCGACGACAAGAAAATTTTTACACCGATTATTATTATTTTGAAAGGCAATCATACAAGAAGACAATATCAAAGATCAGACAACAAAAAAGCTAAATCTCTTCTAGCTAATATAATTTGAATTAACAAATAAAAAATGTCGATCCGGTGTTTGTCGAGAAAACAAGATTCCTCTTATATTATATTGATGCATCTACATAAAAAATGAGAGTACATCCTTTAAAACAAATAAATAAAATAGAGTTAATAAATCGAAATATAATAAAAGTAGAAAAATATGGGAATTACCAAAAGGAGCAAAGTATTCATAATCCAAAAAGTTTAAAATAAACAATATTGTTCTTGAGTTTAAAATTCACGAAAAACAATAAATGGTTTGGGTTAACGATCATTTTAACAAAAATAAACTCTTATACAATGGAAAGAATTTAAACTTTATAACTTTCATAACTTTAAAACTACTAATTTAAACAAGTTGAAATTATTTAAGAGATAATAGCTTCAGTTTTTTAGGCTGTGTTTTTAACGAAAACAAACACTTAAATTTTATAAAAAGTTTCTAAGTGTTTATTTGAATATTTAGTCATATTATAACAACCACATTTTTAAAACTATTCCAGACGCTATACTTAAAAAATAAAATTTCAAAAATTTCAACAAATAACTCGCTTAAAAATATATAATAAATCTACTATTAATTATACTTATATGCGGAATAAGTATTAAGATTCAAAGGTTATCGCGATGGCGTTTAAATAAATTATCGCTTAGTATTTTGTTTGTAAAACATTTTTAGATTAACACAAAGCTCTTCAAAGCGCAATATGAGTCGCTGGGTAATAATAAAATTAAAGATAAAATATTTGTGGTTTCTCGTTCATACTACAAGTCAACCAACACACAAAAACTCTTAACGTATAATAAAACCAATAGGAATGGAAGAAAAGTAAAACAGGTTTAGATTAAGATAAATTAAAGTTTTTAATCAAACTAATCCTGAATCCATTCTTTTTATAAGTTAGTGGAATTAATGGCTTGTGTAGCGGGATGAAAAAATGGATTCAGGATTATTTGATTAAAAACTTATTATCCTTAATTTAAAAACTGTTTTATTTTTCTTCCATTTCCTATTGGTGTTTTTATACGTAAAGTTTTTTGTTGTTGATTGATTTTAGTATGAACGCAGAAACACAAATATTTATCTTAATTTTATTATTTACCGCGACTCATGCGATTTGAAGAGCTTTGTGTTTAAATTCTAAATGTTTACAAACAAAAATATACAATTTATTTAAAAGCATCGGAAACTGTGATTAAGTATTATTCGCCCATATAAGTAATTGATTAAATAAGTAGGGATTATTTAATATTATTTTTTAAGCGAGTTATTTGTTGAAATTTGAAATATTTTTAAGTATAGCGTTGAAAGTTTTAAAATGTGTTGTTAATATATTATAAATATTCAAAAATAAACTTAAAACTTTTTATAAAATTTTATTTTGTTTTTTCGTTTAAAAAAACACCTAAAATGAAAACTATTATCGTCTTAATAATTTCATTTGTTTAAAATAAAAGTAAAGGTTTTAAAGTTTTAATATAAATTCTTTCAATTTATAAGTTTTATTTTTTAAAATGATCTCTAACCCAAACCAGTTTATTTTTTTCGATGATTTTAAACTGAAGGAACAATATTTTATTTTAAACCTTTTTATTAGAATAAACTTTCCCTTTTGTAATTCAATTTTATCTACTTTTATTTATATTTCGTATTTTAATTAATCTTATTTTATTTGTTTAAAAGATGTCTCATCAAGTTTTTTTAAACTTTCATCATAAAAAAAAGAGATCTTTGTTTTCCGTCGACAAAAACCGATCGACATTTTTTTTTTTTTTAGTCTAAAGATTATTTTAGGCCTAAATTTACTTTTTTGTATGATCATTTATTTTGTTTTTCTTTCTATTTAAATGCTTTCTAAAATAAAAATATCGTGTAAAAAATTTTTGCGCTAGAAAAATACGAAAACTAAAACTTGTTTGTGACTTCGAACTCAAAAAGCTTTTACTACCAAATTTTTGTATTTTTTCTCCTTACTTTATTCTTGTGTAAACGCAAAATAACTCGATTTTTACAACTTGTTTTTATTTTATTATTGCGATCTGAAATCAACATAAAACATAAAAAAATGTTTGTTTAAACATCTGTCCTTTTTGTTTTCTTAAAACTGTTTCCATACAATATGTCTTCTTCACTCATAATAAACAATAAGTGTTTAGTTTGCGATTATCCAGGTTGAAATGTTTTCTCTCGCTACAGGAAAGGCCATTCGTGACTATAAATGAAAAGAACAGATTTTTGAAAAGGAAGAAATACGTTATAAAATTATATATTAAAATCTATTTTAGAGTTGCACCAAAAACAATATTTTTGTTATATTCTTGGAAAGATAAACGGTAGATAATTCCAAACCACGTGGAGACTAACACTAAGAAATATGTTTTTCAAAATAATCAGCAGACAGTGGATTCCAGTGTTTGAAATCTTGGCATCACATTAAAGGCTCATTTCTATTTTTGTACTTGTTTTAAGAGGTTTAAATTCTTAAATTACTTCGCACTAGAATTTAGAAATGAATTTACAAGTCGTGTTTGAGTAGATAAAAAATATTATCCAAATGACCACCATAGAATTTGCTTCTCACTTTTCTTCAAAAGAAAAAAAAAAAACTTAAAAAAAAAATGTTTAAGTACGATGATATGCTACTATTCTTTGTGTTATTATAAATTTAAAAAGCTCCCTTAAAATTTAAAAAAGACAATTTTGGGGATTCAATTTTTTTCTTCATCTAAGTGTGCGATTAAAAATATCCCTAAATCATAAACAAAATGGTTGTAAAACATTCAAACTGGAATCAAGATTTTATTCTTCTCAAACATTAAATTTTCTACTCTAATATTTATTTTCGGTTTCATTTAGTTTAATTTTTAATAATTTCGAAAATAATGGCTAAAAGCAGGCGTTAGAGTTTTAAAGCATTTTAAATTTGTATGATGCTCATTTAGAATTTTGATTTATTTTAAAAACGATTTTTTTTGCAAATTTCGACTTTATATTCGATATAAAAAAAATGGAATCTTTCTTTTTCTCCAAAAGTAGCCAATAATCCATTCGAGTAAAATAGGTCTGTAAATCTAAACCAAAAAACCATTCCCTAACTCCTTTAGATTTTTGTATAAGGGCTTTTATTTAACATTTCGGACTATACCTGGTAATAAAGTCACACAAAAAAAAATAATCCACAATTAAATTATGGTGGACCGTAGAGTTTTTCTTAGAGAAAATTTTTTTAAATTAGATGAGGACCGTAACGATTTATCGAGTAAAACACTTTTGGTTAAGATTTTTGGGGGGTGGGGGTCCTGTGACTTTTTTCAGCTTGGATTCATTTAGCATAAATACACTAGATTCCACGCAACGAGACAATACCTACTAACCCTACTGATAAAACCATTATAGCTTCTCATATCTTGCGCCATGAGCCCAGGTTTGCGCGTTGCACCTCTGTATCCGATTTTTTCTGTGAAATAAAGTGTGCCGTTTTCTCTGAATTGTCTGAGCACTTGCGTAATTAGTATTATTGATATCGGACCATTGTCCTCATCTTTATTGTTATCTGTACAACGTTTCGGCCAATGTGCCCTCTATGGCCTCTTCAGGTTTTCTTGAAAGTTCCCGAAATGTTCCAGAGTCCGACAAGAAAATACCTGAAGAAGGCCGGAGGGGCACATCGGCCGAAACGTTGTACAGATAACAATAAAGACTCGGACATAGTCCGAGTAATCCAAATAATACTAAAGTGTTTCACGGTTTTTTTCTTTTTTTGGAAGGTCGGATGCAGTGATGTGCATCCAACAAACCAGATAAATTTAACTCCAACAATGTATTATTGATAGAATCAATGAATCATGCTTTGAGTATAATTTATTTTTCTGTTTTACTTTTTATATTAAACTGGTTGTTTTTTTTATTTATTTTAGTACCCATTATAGTTATGTGGCCTACCTTTTGATGTGGGCCTACGAAATCATGTTTCTCTTATAGTATGTGGCCTACCATTAAAAAGCATTATATTTTAAGGTTAAATAATAATAACTGCTAACCATAACCTAAACCCCAATTCCTATTTCAGAATTAAATAGAGCTCTGATCATGTAAATTGGAGAAATTCTTTTTTAATTATTCTTAATTACTAGATACAGCTTATGACTGAATTGCATTTCTTGAAATTGAATATATGTGAAAAATAATTAGTTTCAATAAATTGCCCTACTACTCTAAATATATCATATAAATATTACTCTTACTAGGTAGGGACACATTCAAACTGGGTAGGCCACATACTATAAAAGAATCAAAAAGTAGGCCACATACTATAACGGCACCTTTTATTTTTTTAAAAGTCTTTAAGTGATGTTCATAAATTTAATGGCTACAAGTTTAAACAATAGATTTTGTATAATGTGTCATAGACCTGTAGTTTATATTTATAGCTTTTTTGGTGCCTTCATAATCTTATTTCTAAAATATTCTAAAAAGACAATAACAAAAACATTGATTTAGTAAGTGATGAGAAGCGACTACCCAGTGACGCCCTGGGTAAAGAGGAGAAAAAAAAAAAAACCCTTGTGTATTGATTTCTTAACTTTTGAAATTTACGAATGCTAAGTAGTATTTCAATGCTATTTCTATGTATATTTTAATTTTTTGATACAAATGATTTGCACGCATTTACATGGTTTCAAGAATACCTATGCAATACAAATAATTTAAAAATCCGATCTATATTTCTCTCTCTCTCTCACGCACACTGACACACAGGCAGACAGACAAACACACACACACACACACACATATATATATATTGGAGAATATGTGCTTAATTGAAGTCGTACCTAATTTTGAAAATTAATTAGTTGATAATTAATGAATTTTAGGCGGGCATATATGTTCAAATGTAAGGCTAAACGAATTGAGAAAATGTCAATCCCTGAATGTACATTTCGACCTATTAAGCACATATCCTCCAAAAATTGTCGGCTTAAAGCCATATAAAAATAAACACATTTTGTTTGTTTACTTAACCTCATACTGTCGTGTAAGAAGTCAATAAAAAGTGGAATATAAATAAGTTTCAAAACGAACAAAGAATGTAGAATTGGCAAGCTAGTGTAACGGTTAGAGACTTCGCCTGTCAGCTTGACAGTCGAGGTTTCGAGTTACACACGGAGCAGTCTCCCATGTCTATAACCTTGCTGATGAGACCTAATAGGTCAAAATGTACATTCAGGGGTTGACATTTTCTCGATTTGTTTAGCCTTACATTTGAACATATATGCCCGCCTAAAATTCATTAATTATTAACTAATTAATTTTCTAAATTAGGTACGACTTCATTAAGCACATATCCTCCAAAAATTGTCGGCTTAAAGCCATATAAAAATAAACACATCTTGTTTGTTTACTTAACCTCATATATATATATATATATATATATATATCCGGTTTGAAGATATTAGGCAAATTTCATAAACTTCCATAATTCAAATTACGTTTGAAAAATAATCAAATTTTAAACAATTAATATCTTCGAATGTAAATTAAATCTTCATAATTTTTGCACAAAAAGCAGGAACTAGTGATATTTAATGTGTATATATATTTACTTTGTCGTTAATTGTTTTATTTTCATAGTTTCATCCGGACATACATACATACACACAACTGCCTTATATATATGTATAGAAGATATAGATAGATAGATTAAGAAAGATAATTCATCTCACAAAATTAATCTTGTAAGTGGTTAAAAAAAAAAATTAATCCCAATAGTTTATTTAATGCTCCATTTATTCATATATGTTAATCCTGCCAAATATTTTGAAAGCCAACCATTTTGTGAACGAATCCGTACTTATTTGAGATGAGGCTTGATAATTTGTATTATTTAAATATCAAGCCTCATCTAAGAAATTCAGAGAAATAGTATCTAATTGGTACGGACCCGATATAATCCCTCAGTACTTATATGGGGTGGCAAGAGGTTTTATGATTTAGGTTAAAAAGGTAGCTTGTTATTCTTGGTGCGTGTTCCTAGGGTTTGCTTTTAAACCCATCTTATTTGGTGGTTGCACTGAAAAGGAAGGAATTCAAGGAATGAAAAAGAAAGAGACAAAGACAAAAGGTGGTTTATGATTTAGGCTTTATTCATGGGATATAACCACCA
The DNA here is from genome assembly GCA_023376005.1 of Doryteuthis pealeii. Classification (NCBI taxonomy): domain Eukaryota; kingdom Metazoa; phylum Mollusca; class Cephalopoda; order Myopsida; family Loliginidae; genus Doryteuthis; species Doryteuthis pealeii. The sequence continues at coordinate 28,151,156 of CM042145.1, read as the reverse complement.
CATAGCAGGGAAATGTTTCCCTGGCCAGTAGTAGTGTCTTGTCCCAGAGAAGGCCTAAGTCTTGTCCCAGAGAAGGCCGAGAGATTATCTTCGAGGTCGGAAGTGGGTTCTTTTTCCCACACATGCTTGGAGGGTTCTTCCAGTGAAGGCTGATGGGAGTTATTTTTAATTTTTATTTTTATTTTTCTCAACTTTATTTTAATTTCCCACATTTTAATTGTCTGAATTTCTTGATAATTTGTATTATTTAGTTTTTCCGGACTTTTCCTCATCCTTATTGTTATATACACAAGGTTTCGGCCGATGTGCTCTCTGGCCTTCTTTAGGTGTTTGAGTTAGACACATAGTACAACAGATATAAGGGTTGAGTTAATACAGTTCTAAATTACAATCATTTGTAGTTTGCAGGTTCAATTCTGACCACGGGTGAAGATGACAGAATACTTAATGGTTGACATAATAAGAATAATCTACCCGAATGGATTAAATAAAGTGACCACTTAATATCAATGCAGCATTCCTGTTCGGACGTTACTTGGACTAGACAAAGAGTCAGAGTAGCCCAAATCAATTGATCTGCAGGTCTTATAAACAAAGCTGCACATGCAGGACAGGTTTTGTTAAATAAAATAAAATTATATAGAGTTATTCTATTTCTTGTATGTAATACAACATAACAGGTATTTAAAAAGGTATTTTAAGTCCAAAGTGATGTTATTTATATAAATTAATACTATATATGTGTATATATGCTGTATTAAAATGAAAATATTGAATAATCTTGTGATAAATTTTAAAAAAACAAAAAATTTTGATAACCCTACTTTTTATTCTCCAAATAATGGGTTCTAGCACAAAAATCTAAAAGGACACAATAAAATTGTATCCATGCATCCCAGTGTTTTTCTGTTTTTCTTCCCTGACCATTTCAAGCTAACATTTCAATAGTTTGTTAGAAATCAATTACACAGGATAGGTTACAAGGTAGGAGTTAGACGGCTTTAGTTGGGACCCATAAATTTTCCCAGGGACTCATTCAAAGTAAATATGTGCATCCCAGGATGCACTAAATTAAAAAGCTATCAGCATCACTGCAGAAGTTATTCACTGAAGTTTTGTGTTAGAAACTCCTAAAATTCTAATCCTGGCTAATCATTTTTTTTTTTTTTTTAGCAAAAAACTTTTATTTTGCTATTCATCTATTCACAATATTATCACATAGGGGAGACTTTTCAAAATGAATATTTTTTTTTTGTTTCTTTTATAACAAAAAAACTTTGGTAATTTATGAGGAAGTGCGTCCCGGTCTCCTGCCTCAAAAACTGCTACCCGGGGACTATCAAAATAACAACCCCAGCTCGTAATTCTTGTTTATTTATCGTAAAAAAAGTAAAGTCGTCGGGGCGGCCTAATGTCGGTATCAGCCAGACAGCGAGGGAGTCTATCCCCTTTTCAATAGCGCTAGACCAAGGAGATTGTTTTAGCGTCTGAGGTGGAGCGCCACACCTACCATCAGCTCCTTACTTTACCGCACAGATCCCTGTGCTACTCATACGCTGAGTTGGCGTGGACCGCTATCGAACTAGGAACCTTGTAGTTTCTAGCTGAACACTCTACCGACTGAGCTAACCCGATTCTTGTTAATGTTTAGATATGAAGATGGATATATAGTTTCGAATAGACTGAGATAGATAGATAAACAAACAAAATAATATAGATAGATACGAACAAATGGAGATAGATATTTTCGACAAGTAAATGTATTTTGGGGAGTGGTCGCTTCTTTTTTTGTCGTAATTCTTGTTTATTTAAACTAAAAACAAGACATTAAACAAACATGAATAAAAAAAAATCTTAGTATTTAAAGTAAGTAAAGTAAAGTCGTCGGGGCGGCCTAATGTCGATATCGGCCAGACAGCGAGGGAGTCTATCCCCTTTTCACTAGTGCTAGACCAAGGAGATTATTTTTAGCATCTGAGGTGGAGCGCCACACCTACCATCAGCTCCTCACTTTACCGCACAGATCCCTGTGCTACTCATTCGCTGAGTTGGCGAGGGCCGGTATCGAACCAAGAACCTTGTGATTCCTAGCTGAACACTCTACCGACTGAGTTAAACCGGCCCTTATTTAAAGTAATATAGATAAATATGAACAAATTGAGATAGATAGATAGATGGATAGTTTTGAATAGACTGAGCTGGGTTGTTATTTTGATAGTCACCGCGCAGCAACTCTTGAGGCAGGAGACCGGGATGCACTTCCTCATAAATTACCAAAACTTTTATTTTGCTATTCATCTATTTGCAATATTATCACATAGGGGAGACTTTTCAAAATGAATATTTTTTTTCTTTGCTTTTTTTCATGAATTATTAATATTTCTTTCAAGTCATGATGGCATTTGATCTCAGAATATTTGAGTTTTTATTAATATGCTATTTCTAATTTCTTTTGTTCATAATGTTTCCTTAACTTCTTCTCAGCAAGTAAATGATTTGGATATCACACCAGATCGACAGCTGGTAGCTGGAGCCGGTATGTATTAATTATTTTTGCCCTCGTTTTAATTGTGGCTAAATAGTTTCAATCTACTACATAAATGGCAGTTTCTGTCTGTCTGTCTGTCTGTGTATAACCAGTTGGCACCTACACCAGTGATCCAATCATAATGAAACTTTACACACATTAAGCTAATATTCAGTAACAGGACTGGCTAATTGGATTTCAATAAAATCAATAATGGAACCCTTGGGGGACATCTTTACAATAGAGAAAGAAAGTGAAGACATTTCAGTGAGAGATGGAGAAGGGGAGTAGTTGTAATGTTGAAATCAAGTAAGTGAAAGAACATCAGCTATGTGTGTTTGAATGAAGAAAGTTGGATGTAAGAAGGACATGACTTAAACAGTTCCATACAAAAAACTGATCTGCCATAAACACACCTAGCAAAAGATGCTATTGAGTAATTCCATGTCAAATCCAGAAAAAAGTGAAATTGTCACTCACTCTCTTCAATTTTTCTGAAATTTTTTTCCAGGTGTGGACTATGTTAATATTAGACAATCCCCAAAATTTCAACTGAGTGACAACTTGTAGTAAGTCTGAAAACTCCTAAGCTGGGGCACTTGTAAGTCAAGGTGCCACTGTGTCATTCATATATATGGTGGACTCTCCTATTGTAAATGATAGATAAGGGTCAACAGTGAGTGATTTGTTTCCTCCCACATTGTGCATGCTATCAAGAAGACATTTTGTGTTTTCTCGAATGTGATACCAGCCCAGCCTTGCTGCAAGCTATGAAACCACACTGACAGATGAAAATTTCTAAAGCAGGAGTCAGATGGTGTTGCCTTAAAGTTAGATGGAGCTGATTACAATTTTTCAGTCTATTTTCTTCAAAGCTCTTTAATTTATAGAAACATATCTTATGCCATTCTTTCTGATTTGTTGGTAGCTTTTCTCAAGCACTCAGGTTAATATTGAGGTGTTTCAAATTGTCCTTATAGCGTAAGAGTGGACATTCAATAGAATGCTTAGCATTTGGTGGCTGTCCATATAATATCTTCTTTGGAAGCCTGTTCTCATTCATTCTGACAGCGTGACCAGCCCACCCAAGCTGAACCTTTGCTAGTAAGGTTTCAATGCCTGCAACGTTGTTACATGTTTTTAGTATTGCACTATTTTTCACTCTTTCATCCCATTTTATACTGCAAATGGCACGAAGACAGCACATGTGAAAGGCATCAAGTTGGTTTTATGTGCATGTGGTAAAGTGTCCAAGTTTCGGCACCATAGAGTAGAGTTGAAAGCACAACTGATTTGTAGATGTTAATTTTTATTTTGAGAGATACATCTTTGGTATTCCATAATTGGTGCTTCAGATTGCCGAATGCTGTACTTGCTTTAGCTATTCTGGAATGGATCTCTTTATCCATTTTTCCATCAGAAGTGACTGTTGATCCAAGATATGTAAACGTGTCAACAATTCTTAATTCATTATGTATATATATATATATATATATATATATATATATATATATATATATATATATGTGTGTGTGTGTCATATTTGCATAAAACTTTGTGGATCTGCAGTGGGTTTGATGAGTCATTTGAGGGCTCTTGCACGGAAGGGTTCTTGTAGTGGAGTTATGGGATTGTGAGAGATGGCAGTGATCTGTAAAGATTATGCTATTGATATATATATATATATATATATATATATATAATGTGTGTGTATGTTATTATATATATAATGTGTGTGTGTATGTATATATATATAATGTGTGTGTGTGTATATATATATATGTGTGTGTGTGTGTGTATATATATATATGTGTATGTGTGTGTGTATGTATATATAATGTGTATGTGTGTGTGTGTATGTATATATAATGTGTGTGTGTGTGTGTATGTATATATAATGTGTATGTGTGTGTATGTATATATATAATGTGTGTGTGTGTGTATGTATATATATATAATGTGTGTGTGTGTATGTATATATATAAATGTGTGTATATATATATAATGTGTGTGTATATATATATATAATGTGTGTGTATGTATATATATATATATAATAATGTATGTATATATATAATGTGTGTGTATGTATATATATATATAATAATGTATGTATATATATAATGTGTGTGTGTGTATGTATATATATATATATATATATCCACAAATAGTAAATTACAAATCTATCAAATGTTTAGAATAACTACAAAATTAACTTTTTTTTCTTTTTCTTTTAGGCTTTCAACACATCCGAATGTTTGACATTAACTCTAAAAACCCAGCCCCTGTGATAGACTTTGATGGAATTACTAAAAATGTCACTGCTGTTGGTTTCCAAGAGGATGGCAAATGGATGTATTCTGGTGGCGAAGACATGACAACGAGGATATGGGACCAGCGGTAAGTAGAATTTCAATTTCGGAGTTGGTGGGTGTGTCTATTCATTTTCACACTTGTTTGTTTTCATTTTCATTATGTTTCTTTTCAGTTGCTCGGTTTCATAAGTATTAACTAACCTTGGCTTAGTCTGGCACAAGGCTATAAGTGTGGGGTGCTGAATGAGTATAAAACTTATTACTACTGGCTAACTAGTACCCCAGCGTTAGGTACCAAAATATTTACTTAGTATTACACAAGGCTACAATTATAGAGCACTCAGTATTAAACTCACTATACAGTTGTAATAGTCTGTAATAGACTAGCTATTCTTACTCGATGACAAAGTCCCATTAAGTATATGCTTAATTTAGTCTGGCACAAGGTCACAAAAATGGATCACATGCAATACTCCACTTTGGCCCTATCTTGGGCTAGATGGGCAGTCGGAGAGGCCCCCTCCGATCAATCGGCTGGTCATGTCAAGCCCTAGCACCTATATTATTTTCCCAACCCTATTGCCCTTATGGCAAGCCCCAACCCCTTTTTATCATATGGGTGCTAGAAGGCGGTGGCTGCGGGCCTACATGTCCTGGGAATGACGTTAAACTCTGATGGTGAGGTTCCAGTTTTGGAGGTTTGGGGAATGTGGAGCACCCCTTCATCACCATTGCTCCCTGGTCCACTCTGACCCGGAGTGGTAGTACCTGTTAGGGTCTCATCTATGGGTTAAATAGAAAAATGTATTTTTAAAAAAAATTGTATTATCCATTAAGAATTGATTTATTTCAAAACTTTATCGGCATTAAATGACCCACTGAGGTTGATATGCCGTAAAACAAAACAAACCAAACCAAAATGTGTTTAAAAAAAGAAAATTGAATACCAAACAAGAATGAATAAAACAAAAAAGGCTTTGGCATAAAATGACCCAAGGGTTGACATGCCGTAAAATCCAACCAACGGAGTAGTAGTACCTTTTAAGATCCTATCTATGGGTTAGATAGATCTATTTAAAAATCATTAGTATTAGTAGGAATAATTGATATCATATAACAGTGTACATAAACCTACACAAAAAATATAAGTGTACAATTTATTCCTTAACCTCTAGGCAAAAAATAACCTCAGATAAGTGGACATTAATTTTGGTTGCAATGTTGTTACAAAAGTATTTTTGTTATGGTGATTGGTGTTTTATATATAAACACTTTATGTACAATAAATCAAATGTCGTAGCCTAAATCAGTGTAAAAATTTATATATTATAGTATCGATTGCTCTATGTTGAGAACGGCACACAAAGAAAAATAATTCCACAGTTTAATTCTTTTAACAATAACAAATTAATTTTATAATTACTCATGTTTTTTCTTTCTTCATTGCATTGCATCTTTAATTTTATTCTATTTGAGTGTTGCTTTTGACATGGAATCAATGAAGCAATCCTACCCAGTAACTTTGCAAATAGCCAATGCACTGATGAACCTATATGCTCTTAACATGTTCAACTGGTGTATGACATAACTTTTGTATCATAGGGTGACCCTGTATATATACAGGTGACCCCCCCAAAAAAAACAGAATTTGGGTTCTGTTTTTTTTTGGTGGGGCGGGGCAAGTATATATATTATTACTAATGCAGGGGCAAGTATATATATTATTACTAATGCAGATTATCAGAACCCAAATTCTGTTTTTTTTTGTTTTTTTTTTGGTCACCCTGTTTTAGTAGCGTTGGAGAAAGAAAGTGAAACTGTTGTGGTTAAAAATTAGAGACATCTACTTAATAACATAGTAGGGTTGCCTCAAGATTCTTTGCTCGAACTCCTCCTTTTGTAGATTTCTCCAAGTCATTTGATTCCATACATAGAGGGAAAATGGAGCAAATACTACTAGTATACAGCCTCTCCAAAGAAATGGTTACCGTCATGATGATGCTCTATCAAAACACCAAAGCAATGGTACGCTCACCTGATGGCGACACAGATTTCTTTGACATTGTTGCTGGAGTCCTACAAGGAGATATGCTAGCACCATATATATTTATAATATTCCTAATTTATGTTCTTCGAACATCATTAGATCTCATAAAAGAAAAAGACCTCATACTAAAAAAGGCAAGAAGTAGGCAATATTCTGCATAGACTATTATTGATGCGGACTACGCCTGATGATCTGGCACTACTTGTAAATACACCTGCACAGGCTGAAGCCATGTTACACAGCCTAGAAAGGGCAGCACGGAACATCGGCCTATACATGAATTCATGTTCATGTGTTTTAAAAATGAAGGAGACATCTTCACACTTGATGGTAAATTCCTAAACTCTGTGAAACAATTCACGTACCTAGGCAGTAATATCTCATCAACAGAAAGCGATGTTAATACACACATAGGAAAGGTGTGTTCTTCTATAAACAGATTGTCAGCCATATGGAAATTCAATCTTACTGACAAGTTAAAGCGACAGTTCTTCCAGTCTGTAGTTGTATCTGTGCTACTGTACGGCTGCACCACCTGGACCCAAACGAAGTGATGAGAGAATAAGCTAGATGGCAGCTGCACAAGAATGCTGCGTGCAATCTTAAACAAGACTTGGAAACATCACCTCACAAGAAAAAAGCTGTACGGCTACCTGTCCCATATCACACAAACCATCTGTGTAAGGCGAACAATACATGCCGGACACTGCTGGAGAAGCAGGGATGAACTCATAAGTGACGTTCTTCTATGGAAACCAACACATGGGCATGCCAGTTTGGGCCATCCAGTAAAGACATACATTGACTAGCTCTGCACGGATATTGGATGCTGCGCAAAGGACCTCCCGGGGGCAATGAATGACAAGGATGGTTGGTGAGAGATTGTTATGGATATCCGTCCTGCTGGCACGACATGATGATGATGACTTAATAACATGTAGCTCCTCCCTTTGGCTGAATAACAGTACTTCTCCTAGACTGGTTGCCTAAGGTTAAAGAGCCTGGTCTACCCTACTATTTATCCATAGCTGGAGGGATAATAGTTGCATAGAATTAGTATTAGCGATATGTGAAATGCAAACAGCTTCATCCAGTATTTGAACTCGTCTCACCGTGTCCATTTTTTTTTATAGTAACCATTACACGATGCACCTTATTTTTCATATATAAGTTTGTAATACAACTTTACATGTTGCTTATTTTATGAGTAATTTATGAAGCTCAGCTTAGATGTGGCACAGGGTCAGAAAAAATGGGCGCCCACTGAGAATCGAACTCACTAACAATGTATTATCTGCGTTATTCGGACTATTGTCCCCATCTTCATTGTTATTTGTACAACGTTTCGGCCGATATACCCTCCGGCCTTCCTCAGGTATTTCTTGTCGGACTCGGGAACCTTCTCGGACAATTGGACACATGGCCGAGTGGATAAGGCAGTTAGGTTAAGACAGTTCTAAGTGACAGTTATCTCTGGAACCCGAGTTCAATCCTGAGTGAAAGCAGTTAGAAAAATAATTAATTAACACAACTCCTACCCCAGCTATGGTTAGCAGAATGAGAATAGGATACCCCCGTGGAATAAATAAAGGGTTAGGTTCAAAATTCCGTGATGGCTCCGGAATACGACAAGAAAGTTCCCGAGTCCGAGAAGAAATACCTGAGGAAGGCCGGAGGGTATATCGGCCGAAACGTTGTACAAATAACAATGAAGATGGGGACAATAGTCCGAATAACGCAGATAATACTAATCTTCAAGCCTCATCTCAAACATTCAGAGAAATCACTAACAATGGTCATTGAATCTAGCTTGTTAACCATTGCACCACATAATGTACCCAAGTTGCTTATTGTATTATGTTTAATTTATGTTGTTTTTTTTTTCTCTAAATTATCTTATCCATTTTACTATTTTCAGGTCCCGTAACCTCCAATGTCAACGTATCTTCGATGCTACTGCGCCTGTAAATTGTGTGTGCCTACATCCTAACCAGGTTACTATTTTTTGTTTTGTTTCAATGACATAGTTACCTCCCTTTGAAATTGTTTACTCTCCTCAGAGGTTATCAAAACTAGAAGAGTGAGTTAAAAGTTTTGCAATATTTTGGTACATGCTAGTTTGTAGTGTGCATATCATGTGACTTGAAGCAGCTCAAGCTGTGAAAGAAACTGCTATGGTTGGTAGTATTGTGTACGTGTGCTGCTATGGTTGGTAGTATTGTGTGGTAGTTGGTGTGCTGCTATGGTTGGTAGTATGTGGTGGTAGTTGGTGTGCTGCTATGGTTGGTAGTATTGTGGTGGTAGTTGGTGTGCTGCTATGGTGGTAGTGTGGTAGTTGGTGTGCTGCTATGGTTGGTAGTAGTATTGTAGTGGTAGTTGGTGTGCTGCTATGGTTGGTAGTATTGTGGTGGTAGTTGGTGTGCTGCTATGGTTGGTAGTATGGTGGTAGTTGGTGGCTGCTATGGTGGTAGTATTGTGGTAGCTGTGCTGACACATTGTGTATTGCTTCACTCTGTATGTAATTTGAATATGCAATATAATCTAATTTTGGAACTTAGATTTTACAAGTTCAAACAGAGCCACTGAAACACTGGGAAAGAAACCAAAAACATTTGTTGTTCATAAGCTGAAGGTGCAGTTGATTATAGTACACTAACCAGATGGTTTAAGAAATTTTACTCAGGTTGTATGAATCTCGACAATCAGGCTTGGTCAGGTAGGCCTAAAACTATGGATTCTGATGCTCCAAGCCATAGAGGCAAATCTGTAAAGTAGCACTCGGAGAGTATCAGGCGAGCTCACATCTCACAATCCAGTGTGGTTTGTTACCTCGTCAAAAGCAACCGGAACTGCCGAATTGTGCCTCATGTTACTTGAATATTGCATAACTTTTGATTTTTTTTCTAATATGAAGGTGAGTCAAAAAGTAATGCCATTTTGTTTAGGACAGGACAGGTATAATTACCAATACAGGAACATGTATCATACATCAAAATGAAGCTGGTCCTCTGTGGATCATATCCCTATTTCTCCACGTAATCACCGTTTCTCTCAATAGCAATCTTCCACCTTTGAATGAGAGCATGTATCTCTGCCCCGTAAAAATTCTGTTGACTGTTCTTTGAGCCACTTCTTCACTACAGATTTCACTTCCTCGTCACTGGAATAATGTTTGCCTCTCAAACCCTCTTTCATGGGGCCGAAGAGGGGCAGGGATACATGCTCTCATTTGAAGGTGGAACACTGCTATTGAGAGAAATGGTGATTATGTGGAGAAGTAGGGATGTGATCCACAGAGGAGCAACTTGATGTATGATACATGTTCCTGTGTTGGTAATTATACCTGTTCTAAAAAAAAATGGCATTACTTTTTGACTTACTCTCGTAATAATTAAAAAAAAAAAAAATCCTTTGTATTTGTCGTCTTGTATTTACTAATTTCTTTTCATGAGAAATCTGCTTTTAAAATTTTGTCTTTTAGATGCTTGTAAAATCCAAAAATATATATAATGATAATTAATGATGATTATCTCTCTTGATATTTTTAGGGAGAATTATTTATAGGAGACCAAAATGGAGTAATTCATGTGTGGGATTTAAAGAGTAATCAAAATGAACAATGGGTAAGTCACAAATTTTCATTTTTATGAATTGCCAAGAATTAATGACTTGTGATTTTTAGCCATTCTATTTAAACTCTTTAAAAAAAAAAATTTTTTTCATATTTTTCTAAAGTTGGAGTATGCTTAAAAAAGCTTCTGAAAAGTTTATTTTACTGAATAAAACACATGTTTGCAGGTATAAAAATTTATATATTACAATATCATGCAAAATCTTAATTCTTCACTGGTCCCGTAACCTGGCCCGGGGAGGGGGGGGGGCTATACTCATGTAACTTGGGCAGGAATTGCCTGACAGAGTCCGCCCCTCAGTATTGGACTCCTCCCCACCAACAAAAAAATTGAAACCAAAAAAAAAGACATCTGACATTAAACAATTATCAAAGCAATTGAGGACAATTGATGTACGAAAATAATGTTTGCCTCTCAAACCCTCTTTCATGGGGCCGAAGAGATGATAGTCTGAATTACAGTGACAAGGAAGTGAAATCTGTAGTGAAGAAGTGGCTCAAAGAACAGTCAATAGAATTTTATGGGGTAGGGATACATGCTCTCATTCAAAGGTGGAACATTGCTATTCAGAGAAACAGTGACTATGTGGAGAAATAGGGATGTGATCCACAGAGGACCAGCTTCATTTTGGTATATGATACATGATCCTGTGTTGGTAATTATACCTGTCCTAAACAAAATGGCATTACTTTTTGACTCCCCCTTCGTACTTTATGACAAGTTAGAACAATTTATGACTTGTCAGTCCACATTGTATGCTACAATTTAACCCTTTTTCAAACTCAGACAACTACTTACTAGCCATTAACAACAAAAAAAAACTAATCACAAATTAAAATATCAAATCAAGGAAAAGAAATTTCCTATTTGGTATTTCTGAGAATTTTCTTTTTAGAAAATTTGTGACAACTAAAGAACCTTTTATAACAACAATAATTAAGGAAAATAATCACTTCCTATGTGTGTCTAAGTCATTGAAGTTTCATTAAAATTTATAGCAATAATAAAACTAAAACTAGAGGAAGCTATGGATATTCCCCAGGATGATAATTTAACTATTACAACATTTGATCAAGCTATGGTTAGCGGAATGAGAACAGGATACCCCCATGGACTGAATAAAGGGTTGGGTTTCAAGTTCTGTGATGGCTCCTGATTACGACAAGAAGGTTCCTGAGTCTGACAAGAAATACCTGAAGAAGGCCGGAGGGCATATCGGCCGAAACGTTGTACAGATAACAATGAAGATGAGGACAATAGTCCGAATAACACAGATAATAGTAATCATCAAGCCTCATCTCAAACATTCAGAGAAACATTTGATATGTATAATTAAGAGCTATTGCAAAATAGAACAGTGTATAAAAAGTATGATAATATTGATTTAATTGGAGTGGAATCCTTGATAGCATTGAGAAAATGTAATATAAATGTTTCATGGAATAACACAAAGATTTCTATTAATTATGGAAACAATGCTAAATTTTTATTCCTTATTCTTTTACATCCTGTCAACTGGGTTACCCACTGCACTTCTGCAGAGGGGTAAAATCCCCCCCCCCCCCGCCCCAATGGGGTCACCTGTTGGCTGTGGGTGGTGACCCATGATGCTCAAGGATGAACCCTGGTGGCTGAGCAATCCATGATATACAACACTCCACTTTAGCCCTTACTTAAGCTACATGGCTGGTCGGAGAGGCTCCTTCCAATCAATCGGCTGATCACGTCAAGCGCTAGCACCTATATGATTATACCAACTCTATTGCCTTTTTATCATATATGTGCTAGAAGGCAGAGGCTGAGGGTCTTAATGTCCTGGGTATGACAAACTCTATCTGATGTTGACATTCCAATTCTGGAGTATCCCTTCATCACTATTACTCCCAGGTCCACTCTGACTCGGAGTGGTAGTACCTGTTAGGGTTCCATCTATGGTTAAATAGAAAAAAATGAGTTAAAACGTGTTTTCAAAATTTCTTAAAAAAAGAAATTGCAAAATATTTATTATTTTTGATTTTTTTGAGTGTTCTCATTTTTATTGTGAAATATACATACACAATGTTTCAGCCGATGTGGCCTCCAGCCTTCTTCACATTAAAAATAGAATGTCAGAGACCACATTGGCCAAAATGTTGTGTATGTATATTTCATAATAAAGATGAAGGCAACAGTCTGAAAAATCAAAAAATACATAATAATAATAATAATACATACATACACATATTAATAATAATAATAAATATATATTTTGAAAAATCAAAATAATACATATTAATCTATTAATAATGGAGATTCGCTTCTGGTTTTGTCTGTAACAAAAACTATGTCACTGCTTACGTCACATTACCCAAAATCGTCATAATAGAATAAATACACTCAAAATTTGAACATGCAACATTAGACAGTCCTCATTGTTTTTTAAAACAAGTTTTAATAAATACATGACTGGTATTATATATCTATATATAGTTTGTTTTATTTTAATATATATTTAAAGTTTACATTTCAAATTGTTTTATTTTTTTAATCCTTTAATGAATTTGATGATTTTACTTACTTAGGGCACAAACTCGCTGACATTGAATTTTTAACTCCCACCCCTCAGGCAATATGTTTCAAAAATTTATTTTTACATTGCCCGGAGGTCGTTTTTTATTTTGCTAGTAATAATAATAAATATACATTTTGAAAAATTAAAAATAATAATAATAATACATATGCATTTTGAAAAATTCAAATAATGCATATTAATAATAATAATACATATACAAGCCTCATCTAAAAAAATTAAGATGAATAAATTTTAAAATGTTAGAGTAAATTTGATATTTTTTTCTTTGTAACTAATTTATTTATATGGATTTTGAAAACCTATTTCTTGTAACCAAAATTTTGTAGGTTCCTGAACCAGATGCTTCCATTCAATCAATTTGTATTGACCCCATGGGGACCATGATGGCCTGTGTTAATAATAAGGTAAGTAGAAAAAGGTACAATTTCTCTCATCACTCATCCAAACTAGCAAGAGATTCTAGAAATGCCGGAGACAAAAATCATATGTACACAAAATAACCTGATTTTTCTTCATAACCAATTCTAGAAAGAGAGAGAAACAACTTACCTCATGAGGCGAAGTGGGTGCACACAACAGCACTGCTCATGTGACTTTCGGAAACATTTTTTCACACTCAGAATTGCGGAGACATGGAATAAACTGCCCGCATCTGTTGTAGGCTGCCGAAGCACTGAATCTTTCAAAGCCTCCATGCTTCCTGTAGTCCGCCTACACTATACCTGATGCCACTCTCCACATACATATGCACACAAGTGCATATTACTACTGTAAACTGTTCATGTTCCTGACACTAATACATTATTCTGTGTACTTGACATGAGACTTTGATGAGTTGTGGTGCACCTGAGCATTGTACACTATAAATTTCATTATTATTATATATATGTCTTGCAGGTGAGAAGAGGAAAACACGGACGCTTCCGGAGTCACTACTTATAAGAAGTTTATTTTATTTACCTCATTTTATTTTAGGGTCGGTGTTTTGTCTGGTCTCTGAGTGGAAGTCACAAGAGTGAATGCTCATTTCTCCGCAGTCGAGCAGAATTTCAGGCACACAAGCGATACGCCCTCAAGTGTATGTTCAGTCCCGACTCAACGTAAGTATTTGTTCAATTTGGCTTTATTTTTTCTCTTTTTAAATTTTCTTTTACTTTAGTTTTTTATTTGTGAAAAAAAGATTTAAATCTTTTGGGTTCATTGATTGACAAATGATAAATTTTTTTCAAAGTCCATTCTAAACAAATGATTACAATATTACAAGCACATTCAATAAAATTATTGAATTTCCCATTTTTAGAGGATGTTACATTTTCTTCCTAAAATAAACCTTGAAAATATTTTCTCTATCTGAGAGTGAATATTACATTGCTATAACATGAAATGCAATATTCCACTTTAGCCCTATCTTGGGCTAGACGGGTGGTCGGAGAGGCCCCCTCCGATCAATCGGCTGATCACGTCAAGCCCTACACCTATATGATTTTCCCAACCCTATTGCCCTTATGGCAAGCCCCAACCCTTTTTATCATTAGAAGGCGGTGGCTGTGGTCTACATGTCCTGGAATGACGTTAAACTCTATCTGATGGTGAGTTCCAGTTCTGGAGGTTTGGGAATGTGGAGCACCCCATTCATCACCATTGCTCCCTGGTCCACTCTGACCCGGAGTGGTAGTACCTGTTAGGGTCCCATCTATAGGTTGAATAGAAAAACATGAGTATATAAACAATCTATGGGTTAAATAGAAAAATGTATTTATAAAAAAATTGTATTATCCATTAAGAATTGATTTATTTCAAAACTTTATCGTCATTAAATGACCCACTGAGGTTGATATGCTGTAAAACAAAACAAACAAACAAACAAACATTGCTATAATTAAGCAACTATGTTATTTGCTTTTTCTTTTTTTATTTTAACAATAACATTTCCTTGAAAGGAAGTATGGAAATAGTTTTTATTTCATTGTAAGGATCGCAATTTTATAAAAGCAATAAAAAAATAAAATGATCAGTACTGAAAAAAGTAGATCAAGTGATCCTGGTTGAAAAATAAAAATATTTTCCATACAATTTTTTATGATGAAATGTTTAATTGAAATTGGATAAATAGAAATTTTTGCTAGATTTATCAAAGATATTACCCTTGAAAAAATAAAGCTATGTCTATTCTAATAGGGCACCCAGTATGTCTATACTAGGGCCACCAGTAAAGGAATGTCATGTCTATTCTAATAGGGCCACCAGTAAAGGAATGTCCATTCTAATAGGGCACGTAAAGAAATGTCCATTCTAATAGGGCCACCGGTAAAGGAATGTCTATTCTAATAGGGCCCAGTAAAGGAATGTCTATTCTAATAGGGCCACCGGTAAAGGAATGTCTATTCTAATAGGGCCACCAGTAAAGGAATGTCCATTCTAATAGGGCCATCAGTATAGCAATGACCATTCTAATAGGGTCAACAATTTAGCACTGTCCATTCTCCATTCTAATAGGGCCAACAGTTTCTGATTAATTCATAAATTGACAAAATATATTTGAGATAATTGACAAATACCATTGAAATGGAAGCATTGTTATAAAAGCAACAAAAATCAAAATGTATTGATAAGCAACTAATATGTTAAATATTTGGACCAAGTGTTTTGGATTTGATCTTTTATTTTGTTTAGTTAAATGAGTTAACAAAAACATAAGTAAAGCCAGGAAGTTTTTTTTTCTTCTTTCTACTTGTTACTGATGACTTGTTAAATGTAATTGCATGAGAAATTTTAACAGAATTGTTTTTTTCATATTGTGTCTAATCTTGATGAGTGACCCCCCCAAAAAAACCCCCAAAAAACTGTTAAAATTTAAAATTAAATTTCTATTGTTTATCCAGGCTCCTGGCCACAACTTCTGCTGATGGCACTGCTGTGATCTGGAAAACTGCCGACTTTTCCAAGTTGACAGAATTGAAGGAGAATACTCAGCGCTGGGTGTGGGACTGCGCTTTCAGTGGCGATTCTCAGTACATAATCACAGGTAAATGAATTTCAATTTTCTCTTTTGTTATTATTGTGCATGGGTTGTGAGATGTATAACTGGTAAAAAAAAAAATTGGCCAAGTAGAAGTAATTGGAACTCTTCTACCAGCATGATGTTTATTCTACACTTTCATTGTGGACTGGCTTAGTCGGCTTTGTAGCAGCAGCTACGGCTATGCTCCATAGCTGTAGCTGCTGCTACAAAGCCGACTAAGCCAGTCCACAATGAAAGTGTAGAATAAACATCATGCTGGTAGAAGAGTTCCAATTACTTCAAATTGGTAAGACAAGGCAACAAGGAAGCCATAACTTAATACAAATCTTACCTTGTTGCAGGTCTATAATGAATAATTTTACAACATCAAAATTCTTTATTAATTTAAGTAAATAAATAAAAATAAAAATTTTAGAACTAATGTTTTAGATGATGATATTTTCACAAAAGAAAGATGAAAACATTAACTGAAAAATTTCCCAAACTAAATAATTTATTTTTTTTATTGCATATTCTGATTTCTGGCATAATTTTCTCCATTTTAGTTTTGAATATAATTTCAACTGAATTTCTCTGAAGATTTAACTTTAGAAATGTAAATATTTTTGGACTATGAATGAAATCTATAAAGAATATTATTTTATATAAACTTTTACAAAATATGATAATTTACTTAAAAAATACTTCTTAATTTTTTTTTACCTAATACCCTATTTGTAGATAAATAATTTATTATTTATAGATAAAGTACTGAATATTTTATTGAAATGAGATAAATAGCTGATTTTTGGTACATTTATAAAATTGCTCTCCAAGAATAAAACAATTCCATTCTAATTTTCTGATTAATTTTTAATCAGAATATAAATTGACAAACTGAGATAACTGCAGATTTATTTACTGCTAATTTACATAATACAAAAACCAACTCTAGTTATTTCCCTTGTTTTTTTGTATTATGTAAAATCTTGATTAAAAAAAAATTGATAGAAATAAACAAAAATTTTTAAAATCAAATATTCTTTCAATGATGCTGATAGCTTTTTAATTTAGTTCGTCCTGGGACGTATGTATTTGATTTGAATGAGTCCCTGGGAAATTTGATGGGTCCCAACTAAAGTTTCTTAAGAAATTATAGTTTTTATTTATGAACAACTAAAGCCGTCTAACCCCTACCTTGTACCCCATACAGTGTAATTCGAATCTAAGAAACTATTGAAATATATTTACAGTAAGCTGGAAATGGTGAGGGAAGAAAAAAGAAAAACACCAGGATGCATGGATACAATTTTAATGCATCCTTTTAGATTTTTGTGCGTCAGGGATGCAGTATGTGTATCTATCTGTTCTTTATTGACAAATCACAGATTATAATGACTAGAATTATTAGCAATGATACGTTGCAGTGGAACATTTTATGAAGATAATTGATGACAATTGATGTAGTTTATGACAGCTTCTTCTAAGCTGTAGCCGTCTCGGTGCTACTGTACGGCTGTTCCACTTGAACTCTAATGAAGCACTTGGAGAAAAAAGCCAGATGGGAGCTATACAGGATGCTGCGTCCTGTCTTGAACATCTTGGAAGCAGCACCCCGTAAAAAAAACTGCTGTACAGCCACTTGCCCCCGATCACATAAACCCTCAAAGTAAGATGACAAGATATACTGCTAGAGAAGCAAGGACGAACTCATAAGTGACGTTGTCTTGTGGACACCTACATATGGACACATCAGTGTAGTCTGAGTTGCAAAAACCAACATCCATGCCAGTTGGAGAGAGAGAGTCATGGATATCCATGCTGTCAGTATGACTTAATGATGATGCGGGTTTAAGCTGTTGAGGTTTCATCAAAATTTGTGGCAAAAATAAAAAAAATGGTTCAGTTTTTTCACTGTGTCTTTAGTTGGGACCCATAACATTTTCTGGTGACTCATTCAAAGCAAATATGTTCGTCCCAGGATGCACTAAATCAAAAAGCTATCCGCATCATTGCATGTATATTATTACTGTACACTATTCATTTTCCTGGTATTAGTATATTATGATTTTCCCAGCCCTTATGGCAAGCCCCACCCCTTTTTATCATGGATGCTAGAAGGCGGTGGCTGCGGGTCTACATGTCCTGGGAATGACGTTAAACTCTATCTGATGGTGAGGTTCCAGTATTGGAGGTTTGGGGAATGTGGAGCACCCCTTCATCACCATTGCTCCCTGGTCCACTCTGACCCGGAGTGGTAGTACCTGTTAGGGTCCCATCTATGGGTTAAATAGAAAATGTATTTATAAAAAAATTGTATTATCCATTAAGAATTGATTTATTTCAAAACTTTATCAGCATTAAATGACCCACTGAGGTTGATATGCCGTAAAACAAAACAAACAAACAAAGTATATTATTCTATGTACTATACATGAGACTTTGATGAGTTGTGGTGCACCTGAGCACTGTACGCAATAAATTTTCATTATTATTAAATGTATAATGACCTATCACATCACGGTTTTATTATTTCTTCCATTTATTAAGATTTTTTCTTTGTGTGTATTTCAGCCTCCTCTGACAATGTTGCTCGGTTGTGGAATGTGAACACTGGTGAAGTACGGAGGGAGTATAATGGCCATCAGAAAGCCGTAATCAGTTTGGCATTCAGAGATGAAGTCTTGTCGTAGCCTTGCAAGTTTCTTTCGTTTATTTTTATTTAAAAAAAAAAGAAAAAAAGCGAAAAATATTAAATTTTTTTTTCCTATTTTGGAGATTCTACTAGGAGGAAGAGGTAAACTAAAAAATGAAAATATAAGAGTTCTCCGCGAATCTCTCTTGACTGACTGGTATGTAAGTCAGTACCTAATTTGGTTGAATGACCAAGAATTGGTAATGCAGCATCCTGATTGGCTCCATGTGGTCGGAGGTTTTTCAACCAATCAGCTGAAAGCCAAGGTTATCCAACCAAAATAAAGCAAAATGCAAACACACCCACAAACCCACCTAATGATACCACTCACCTGACAAAATTGTGTTGGGTGGGGGTTGTAGGAAGTTGTGTGTTTCTGATTATTGAATTTACTGTTGTATATAACGGTAAAAAAACAAAAAACAAAGTTAAAAGGTATAAATGAGAGTAATTATGTCAGGTAATTTAACTTCCTTTGCATGTTGAAAAAAAAATAGTTTAAATATATTGGGAGATAGATAAATCAACTTTTATAGTCTTCATCTCTCTTACTTTAATTAAAAAAAGGGGGATGTCTGCTACACAAAATATTTAATAAGGAGCCCCCTCCCCCCCAAAAAAAATGTCCTCTTAGTCTTTGAATTTTTATTTCTTTTTTTAATAAAAAAAGAAAAATTAATTGATGATTCCGTCATATGATGGTTGACCATTTTTTTTTTTTTTTATAACTTTGAATAATTTTTCTTTTTGAAAACCATTTTCTGGGAATGGATTTTACCCCCCCCCCCAAAAAAAAATGTCACTTCGTCTTTAAATTTTTTTCTCTTTTTAATAAAGAAAAAAAAAGTTAATTGACGATTCCAAACAAAAATGGCTGCCCTTTATTTTTAAAGTAATTTTTCTCTTTTGAAAACCATTTTTTGGGGAAAGGATTTTTGAATCAAATCATCATCTTTATCTCAGAAGAATCTCTCTTTAAAAATTCTAATCTTAATAGCATTGAAGCTGAAATGGAGCAATTTAAGCCTAAATGAAGGCTAATATAAATCTTTATTTTTAAAATTTTAATTTTTCTGTTGATTTTTGTTATTTTCATATATTTCTTTTTTTTATAAAGAGAACAATATCTCAGATGATCTAAGTGGCTTAAAATAAAATCTCCAATCAGTTATTGTCTGATCATCAAGCAGATGGTGACAATCTCTTTTGAGTGGAGATGGTTAGTGGTTTCAAGTGGTGGTGATGGTGGGGGGGAAGTCACTGACCCTTTTCAGGTCAATCAGGTCTGGTTGCCATTCAAAATCTCCCTCAGGAAATATTTGAATCTGATGAAGTTGTTAGGAAAAAAAATTTAAAAAATGAAATCAAAGATAAGGAACTTTGAGAAAAAAAAAAACATGCAAAGGAGGAAAAAAAAAAAAAAAAATAAAATAAGGGGAGGGAGGGGGATGTTTAATTTTATTTATTTTGATTTTGTTTTAGATTATTTAATTTGAACCCACCAAGAGGTTAAGAAAAAAAATTTGAAGTTGGGTGCTACAAATTCTACATTCTAAGCCGACATCCAGGTGGAAGAATGTAAAAAAAATAAATAAAAATAAACAGTTGTCATTTAATAAAAAATGGATCGATTATAATATTGAAATCTAACTGCTGTTTAAAAGAAAAAAAAAAAAAAACCCATAAAAAAGGCCACAAATATTAATTCAAAAGAAAAGAAAAAAAACAATCACTGAAATAAGATTAGAAATAAAATCTTAATAACATCATAAAATGGCGTCTGTGTTGATTGGCCGATGAATAACAAATGTCTGTTGTGATTGGCTGGTTAATAACGAACGACATCCCTGCTGATTGGCTGGTTAATAAGCTAATAAATGAAAAATTAAAATTAAAATTTTTCTGACTTATGGATTGTTACTTTATTGTAATTTTTTTTATTATTATTATTATTGCTCTCATATGAGAAAGAGAGAAAAAGAAAAAAAAAAAAACGGCATATTTACTCCTTAAATACCAGAGATGTGTTCTCAAAAATACGAAAGAAAACAAAACAAAAAAAGAAAAAGATAACGTGCAAGAAATCGAAACTAGATCTCATTTCTGAGGCCAAGACTGACTGCAACGATCGGAGGGTATCCTTTTCCATTTTTTCTCCTTGATGCATTCACGTCTCTTTATGATGTTCTTGTAGTAGTGCTACATTTTGACTTTATTGACTTGTATATTTAGTAATGTATATAATCCTTTTTACACCTACACCGACAACTGTCAACCAGTGTCGTGATAAAGTGTCTTGGAAACATGTCCAAACAAACATAAAAAAAACCCATCCATCTCTCTAGTTGTTTATTATTTTTTTCTTTATTTCTATTATTTTTTATTATCATAAATTCAACCTGTAGTGCCCTACTGTTAGTAACAGAATATTTTTTTGAGGGGGAATGAGCCTGTCTTCTGGTTTTTCAAGTCTACCCCAATTGGCTGTATTAACTCTTAACTTCCTATACCACCTCATTCCTCCCATCTGGAAGTCACATTCATCTTTACTAATCCTCCCTAAATGATAGCCTTTGTTTAAATGTAATATTAAACATATTTAGAAGTCTTTGATTTATGGGAAATAGCAGGTAACTTTAAATGAAAAGGTCATTTTTAGCCATTTTTTGATAAATGGGGCTCTGGACTTGGAAAATTTTCAACAGGATGTTAAGAGTTAATGTTAATGGTTAGAAGATTAAAGAAAAAGACAAACACAACTATCACCAATCCAATGCTCTATCTACTCTGTGATTTGTATCTTGATCTAATTATCTAAAATCATCCCTATATTAAATTTTTGAAATATTTTTTTCTTATGTTAAAAGATAAAGAAAAAAAGAAGTGATTTGCCAACAGATGCTTATGATAATTTCAGGAATTTCAATATCCACATTTTGGGTTAATTATTCATTTTTAATTAGTTTATCTTTCATCGTCTTATTGTTGATTTTTTTTTCCCAAGCATACAGGGTGCGAGTTTGTTTGAAGTTAATTATTTTAAATCTATGTTGTTTACTTAATAATCATAGATTCTAAAAACAATCTGATAGTTGTAATAAAAAATAGATTAAACAAATTTGTAATGAAAATGCTTCTAATAAATCTGGACAATTTAAGATTAATTCTTCTACTACTAGGTTTAAACTAGCTATATTGTATAGAGAAAATTGGATAATCAAAAATGTAGTTAAATTAAATTTTGCTTGTTGGTAGTTGCCATGGTCAAATTGGTAAAGTGCTGCTTGTATTAGATCAAATCTTAAAGATATGGAATTTGAGTTTAAATTTTATTTCCAGTCTGTGCTGTTAAATGATCATTGAATGTAAAAGAATTGGAAAGCAAAAAAATAGTATATGAAAGATAAACCAATTAAATAATGAAAATTCTTTATCAAAGAATTTCAAAGAATCATGTCAACTTATTATCCTGTTTGAAATTTTACAAATCAGTTGGTTAAAGAAAAAAATCAACACAATTCCGAGGTTTTATTTGAGGGCCGGTTTAGCTCAATCGGTAGAGTGTTCGTCTAGGAATTACAAGGTTCTTGGTTCGATACCACCCCCTGCCAACTCAGCGTATGAGTAGCACAGGGATCTGTGCGGTAAAGTGAGGAGCTGATGGTAGGTGTGGCGCTCCACCTCAGATGCTTAAATAATCTTGGTCTAGCGCTAGTGAAAAGGGTATAGACTCCCTCGCTGTCTGGCTGATACCGACTTTAGGCTGCCCCGGCGACTTTACTTTTACTTTTACTTTCGTACTTATTTGAGGTGAACAATTAAATTATTTAGCTGTTGCTTGTCAAGCATATTTTATGTATTAATTTAAGGGATCAAAAGAATTTTTGATGAAATAATGTTAAATTGTTTATTTATTTAAAGATCAATTAAAACAAATCAATGTTACAGAACAACTGACTGTGAATAAGATATTGTTATCTTGTTGCATGAATGTTATCAATATTAAACTGATTATATGACAGGATTATAAAAAATAAATGTACTGGGTTTGTTTTTTTAAAGCCTGAAAGATAGCCCATTTGAATCCTTAGTTTCATTATTCGTTCATGCTTAAAAAAAAAAACCCAGTACATTTATTTTACATAACCCTATCATCAAATACATGAAGCATATATGAAATCCTTACAATTTAAAAAAAAAACTGATTCAGTGATGCTGATAGCTTTTTAATTTAGTGTGTCCTTGGACGCACGGATTTGATTTGAATGAGTCCCTGGGAAATTGAATGGGTCCCAACTAAAGTTTCTTAATAAATTGTAGAGTTTTTATCTATGAACAATTAAAGCTGTCTAACCCCTACCTTGTACCCCATACTGTAATTCGAATCTAAGAAACTATTGAAATATATTTACAGTAAGCTGGAAATGGTGAGGGAAGAAAAAAGAAAAACACCAGGATGCATGGATACAATTTTAATGCATCCTTTTAGATTTTTGTGCGTCAGGGATGCAGTATGTGTATCTATCTGTTCTTTATTGACAAATTACAGATTATAATGACTAGAATTATTAGCAATGATATGTTGCAGTGGAGTTTTTATCTATAACAACTAAAGCTGTCTAATCTCTATCTTGTACCCCATACAGTGTAATTTGTTTCCCAAAACTATTGAAATGTATTTACAGTTAGCTGGAAGAAGAAAAAAAAAACACTGGTACACATGGATACGATTTTTCTGCGTCCTTTTAGATTTTTCTGCGTCAGTGACGTAGGACGCGTACCTATCAGCATCTCTGCTGATTATATAATATTTTATTTGTATATGCTCTACGTATAATTTTTATTTAAATCACAAAAAAATATTTGATATCTTCTAGTTTAAAAGGAGAGGAATGGGCTCTGCCAGTCTATTCGTGCCCAAGACATCCTACATGAGTTGTACCCCATGACCAAACCAGTTTACGAGATAAGTCTTCATGTCTAAGTTTAGAAAAAAAATTATTTTGATTACTCTGTTCACCTTGTATCTCTGCTTAGTAAACCTTTTTTCTCTCTATCCTTAAGACTTGTATTTCTTCCTATTATTTCTCTGTTAACTCTAATACTTGAGTTACAATGCTGTAACTTGATTATTCCAAAAAAGATAAATTTATTCTAGATTGTGAAGTCAACGTTAAAACGTTTGTTTTTATTAAACCGTCATCAGGACATTAGCATGGAAAAGTGCTATCTGAACATTTCCATTATTTTGAAAAGATATTCCATCACTATTCAGACAATACTTTATCCATCCTGATGTCCTGATGAAGGTTTGGTAAAAACCAAAACGTTTTAATGTCAACTTCTGCATCTAGAATAAATTTATGTTTTTTGGAATAGTTTGTTTTTCTTTTTTTCTATAAAAAAAACCCAAAACATATTCATATGTATGTGGATAGTATAGTCTGAGTGACAAGAGCATTGGATGGTTTTAAGTTTGTGAAGTTGTGTAGCAAGTTAGAATTTGAAAAGATCTGTTGTAGCTAATTGCATAACTATGAGGGTGAATCAAAAAGTAATGCCATTTTGTTTAGGACAGGTATAATTACCAACACAGGAACATGTATCATACATCAAAATGAAGCTGGTCCTCTGTGGATCACATCCCTACTTCTCCACATAGTCACCCTTTCTTCAATAGCAATGTTCCACCTTGAATGAGAGAATGTATCCCTGCCCCACAAAATTCTGTTGACTGTTCTTTGAGCCACTTCTTCACTACAGATTTCACTTTCTAATCACTGGAATAATGTTTGCCTCTCAAACCCTCGGAGAGGGTGGAACGTTGCTATTGAGAGAAACGGTGACTATGTGAAGAAGTAGGGATGTGATCCACAGAGGACCAGCTTCATTTTTTGTGTATGATACATGTTCCTGTGTTGGTAATTATACCTGCCCTAAACAACATGGCATTACTTTTTGACTCACCCTCGTATTTTAGAGATGGACCTAAAGAAAAATCTAGAGAATCTTTCAAAACTTTTTGATGTCCAAATCAGAAGAAGAAAATAAGTTTTTGCTGTCTTTCTCATTGTTAATCTATTTCCATTCTCTTTTTTTTTTTGCTGAAGAAGGTTTCTTGAAATTCATAGCCAAACTGAGGGAGTCTTCCCCCTCTACCTACGTGTATTTATTTATTTTATTTTATCTTATTTTATTTTAATTCTTTAATTTTATCTTGAGACATTCAGGCTACCTCTGCTTTATTTTGTGCAATTTTGCTTGCAGTAATTACAAACATTCCTTTCTTTTTATTTAAAAAAATTTTATTTTATTTTTAATAATTGAATTGAAGCATTTGTCATTTTAAAAAATTATTCTCCTAATTAACCTGTTTAGGAAAAATTAATTTTGTGCATTTTTCAATGAAGGGAAAACAAAGCAAGCAGTGTTGATACTAAAATAAAACAAAGTGTACTAATTGGCTCTTAATTAAAACAATTCATTACACATATTATTGACAATATCGTGTTGACACTGAAATGTTAAAAAAATCAACCTCTTCATTATCAATATTATCGTTCAATATTTTACATGACTCGATACTGAATGATATCAGTATTGAAGATTGAGTGGAGAAATTAGAAACAAGTTTTTATTTTATTCATTTCAATGTTTTTAAGGCTTTAAGAAACCAAGCTATCATCATTGCGTGAATTATTCAGATTTGTATCTTCATCTTAATATTATTATCATCATTATTATTATTATTATTATTTTGTTCAGTGTGGTTATCAGCCTTTCTTAGGAGGTTACTAATCCAGCAGTAGGTACTCTTGGCAGAATGGTTATAGTTGTTGGAAATGGACATGGTGTCCCGAGTTCAAATCCTGGATCAGGCTGTTTGCATTTCACTTTGTGCTGATGTCATTGGGAAAGGTATGCCTCCAACTATTTCTCCCTCCAGCTGTGGGTAAATATTTTACATGACTCGGTACTGAATAATATCAGTATTGAAGATTGAGTGGAGAGATTAGTTTTTATTTTGTTCCTTTCAAGGTTTTAAGAAACCAAGCTATCATCATTGCACGGATTATTCAGATTTGTTTGTTCAGCATTATCATTATTATTACTAGCGTCACCCATAGAAGTTCCAGGAAATAAAACAAAAATCAAAAAGAGCTATTTAAGCCAGAAACGATCATTTGGAATTTCATGTCATATAAATCCTACTGTTGTCTTTGCAATGAATAATACAAAAACATGATTCGAAAAAATTAGTTTGCCTTGAAATTTGCCTGACGCTGGCTCGTTAAAATATAACGTAAATTAGGGCCGGATGCCTAGACAACATAAAATCAAAATTACGAAAATATCTTCCGTTATTCACAATTTCAATATTACAAATAAAACAAACATGTAACTCCATTTTTTTTTTTTCATTTTAATTTTATATTGGTCATTTAAGTGATGCAAGACCATTTGGAATGTTTCATTTTTAAAATTGGGTGAAATAAAATGGGACAAATAAGAAATCTGTGATTAAGTGACACCAGATAATCTGTATTCACTTTTTTGCATTGCATCTTGGACGGTCTCATTTTTAACCAGAGGGTGTTGCAGGATGATAATGGACGGAACATTTAGGAACAATTGCTGTTTTTTGTTCAGTGTGGTTTTCAGCCTTTCTTAGGAAATTACAAATCCAGTTCTATTCATGGTGGAGTGGTTTTTGTATTTGAAAATGGACACGACAACCAAGTTCCTGGATGAGGCTCTTTGCATTTCACTTTGTGCTGATATACTTGGGAAAGGTATGCATCCAACTATTCTCCCTCCAGTTATGGGTAAATAGTAGGGCAGACTGGGCTCTTTAATTTTGGCTAGGTAAGCAGTCTAGCAGAAGGAAAACTCTGAATTCAAACCTGTTAAATTCTGCTTAAACAAATTGACCATGTGTCCCATCCTGCTCGTGGTGGAGTCATTGGGTAAATACATGTTCATCCAGTAGTTTTTTTTTTTAACCCCGTCTTCATGTGGGTGCCAAAAATTCCTTCATTTAGTGGTAATTCATGGGTAAGTCTGAA
This sequence comes from Doryteuthis pealeii, assembly GCA_023376005.1. Taxonomy (NCBI): domain Eukaryota; kingdom Metazoa; phylum Mollusca; class Cephalopoda; order Myopsida; family Loliginidae; genus Doryteuthis; species Doryteuthis pealeii. Next base: position 28,124,301 of record CM042145.1, on the reverse strand, counting down.
AAAGTCCATCTAAATGTACTTGCAATTTTTGTAATACGTTCACAAAATATTGATAATGTCCCCTCCCCCCAGCTATGGGAACATAGCCTCTCACATTGGAATAATTCTAAATTGTATTTTCTTATGTAGCCTTTTTTGGGGGAGTTACCTCTCTACTCACCCAGGTGGCTGAGCAGTCCATGACATGCAGCATTCCACTTTGGCCCTTACTTGGGCTAGACGGGCGGTCGGAGTGGCCCCCTCCTATCAATCAGCTGGTCACGTCAAGCCCTAGCACCTATATGATTGCCCCAACCCTATTGCCCTTATGACAAGCACCAACCCTTTTTTATCATATGGGTGCAGAAGGCGGTGGCTGAGGTTCTTCATGTCCTGGGAATGACGTTAATCTCTAACTGATGATGAGGTTCCAGTTCTGGAGGTTTGGGAAATGTAGAGTACCCCTTTATCACCATTGCTCCCAGGTCCACTCTGACCGGGAGTGGTAGTACCTGTTAGTACTGACATGGCTACAGCTTGATACATCTAGTTATATTATTTACAGGTTGATACATGAATGACTTTTGCCTATAGAGACCAACATGTTTACATACAAAGAAGACATCAGCTGAAATGCAGGGATAAAACAATAAAGATGAGGATACTAGTCTGAATAACTCATTGAATTGTGATAATATTTAAAAAAAACTATTTAATGGCGTATATGTTGTACCCTCTTGATAAACAGGACTACTTGGAGCAAAGAAAGAATTTTAATCCATATAATATTTTGAAATCTCTAAGAGGCTTCAACTTTTGTTTTATATTAGAATTTACTTTGTTGGGTGGAGGGTAGATATCTTATATACATTCGTGGTGATAGAATATTTGCTTGATTATATATTATATTATGAAAAGGTGGAATGAAAACATCACACAATTCTGTTAAAGAGAAAACAATTTATAATATAATCATAGCTGATACTGATCAATGTTTCGATTTTACAAAAAAATATGGCGCGAATGCCCACATTGGTGAATAATGTAACAACTTTCGTTCGTTTTTGCAGAATTAAGGTTTTTTGTTTTTGTGAACTAATTTGACATTTTTCTCCGACCCAAACACCATGGAGTGAATGAGCTCTGATGATGATTTTTGTAAAATCGAAATATTGATCAGTGTCAGCTATGATTATATTATAAATTGTTTTCTCTTTAACAGCATTGTGTGATGTTTTCATTCCACCTTTTCATACTCATACTGTCGGATTCATTTCCTTTCTTTTAACTTATATTATATATAGTATATTGATATTAATATTGATTATATATATATAGTATTTGTCTTTTAGATTTAATAAAATATTTGCACCTCAAATATTGTTAGATAATATTGATAACATGAGGAGGAAATATGGCACAGTGTTTTTTTGTTTTTTTTTCTATAATGTGAATGAATCTGATTTTCTAGGGTCTTATTTAGATTGAATTATTTACAAATGTCATTTGGACTTTTCCGTTCCTTTTGTCGGAATAAAAGATATAACTGCCTTGTTATTTGATCAGGACTTGTGGTTAGAGTTGAAGATTTGACACTTGACCCCTTGTCTCACTTCTCTTTACTGAAGGGGGCTGATTTATTAGTTATTTAGTTTTAGGGGCTGTTTTCACCAGTTTAGTGTGAGGGTCACAAAACGACCTTTTAATTCTTTCCATGTGATGTGTGCATGTATGGATACAGGTTTTAAGATTTGACAAAAAAATAAATAAATAAATAACAACGCAAAAATAAAATAAAATAAAAAAAAAAATTTAAAAAATCCAAAAAACCAACAAAACAAACAAAAACACTCTTCCCTCATTTTTCCATTTTTTTTTTTTTTTTTTTTTTCAATTTTTTTTTTTAATTGAAGATTTTTTCCCCCACAAAAAAATCTCAATTTAATGTTGTTTTGTGTATCCAGGTGTTTGGCAGGAAAAGAAACTTAGCTGTTATTATAAACTCAAGAAATATCATTTCTTTTTTTTTATTAAAAAAAAATGAATATATATTGTTTCTTATTTGTCTGAATTTTTGAGGTGAGGCTTGATAATTATATTATTTAGATTTTTCGGACTGTTGTCCTCATCTTTATTATTATATACACTCTTTGGAAGCTTCATGCCAAATTCGGGAGCCTTCGTGTCATAATTGGGTGCCTTCACGGAACTTCGAACTTAAAATTTCATTGGGATAGATTGTTCCCATTCCGTTAACCACGACCGGTACAAGTGTTAAGCTATGTTAAGTATTCTGTTATTTTCGGCTGTAGTCAGGATTGAACCTGCAATCTCCAAATGATTGTCACTTAGAACTGTATAAACTCAACCCTTATATCCGTTGCGCCATGTGTCCAACTGAATTCGATGAGAAGGTTCCCGAGTTTGGCAAGAAACACCTGAAGAAGGGCGGAGGGCACATTGGCTGAAATGTTGTGTGTATAACAATAAAGATGAGGACAGCAGTCCGAAAAATCTAAATACATATTATTTTAGAATTTTTTAAATTTAAAAAAAAAAATTTTTTTATAGATATTTTTCTCAAGTTAATAAAATTGTAAAAACACAAAAGAATTCTTTAAGGAAAAAAAAAACCCCAACCTTGCTTAAGGGCAACAGTGCAAAAATTAAATAATTACCCCACCCCCCCAACAAAGTTAGGTTTAATTGATTTCACTTGAGTTTGGTGAGGTGAGCCAAACAATATATATCTATAACTGCCGGACTGAATCATCACTTAAAAAAGCAAAAAAAAAAAACCCATGCCCCTCTCATCTACCACCCCCCGCAACACCCCCTGGGTCTCTCCTCATTCCTTCCCAAGCACTAACCCAACAGATGCACATCTTCACTGTTCAATAGAAACAACTTTAATTAAATCAAATTTCAGGTGAGATATTTTCCTGCATGTGTACATGAAATTTAAAAAAAAAATAAACATCAAAAGAATATATATACTGATTAATAAATATTCATATTACACTCAAATTTTGTTGTTTTTATTTTTTCATCTACCAATTGGTATGGTATGTGTATACATATATTACAAGGGTAATCCTAAAAGTAAGGTCTCCAAAGCATCTCTCTTCGCATGCTAGAATATTGGGTCTTGGGAAAAATAAAAGACATTAAACTTAAAATAAGTCTTTGTGTTCCTTGATATGAACAAGAAATGGATGCGGAGATTCAACAATTGTACATTGTTTACAATATCTATATGTTCAAATATATACGAGAATAATCCCAAATGTAAGGTCTTCAAAGCATCTCTTCTCCGCACGCTGGAATGTTGGGTCTAGGGAAAAATAAAAGACATCAAACTTAAAATAAGTCTTTGTGTTCCTTGATGTGAACAAGAAATGGATGTGGAGATTCAACAATTCAAGAAACACCCAAACAGAAAACTGAAGACCAGAGAGCTCAACCTGGACAGTAACGAATATAATAAGAACTAGTATTTAACAATAGCTGAATCGGACTACTGTATATTGTTTACAATATCTATATGTTCAAATATATACGAGGGTAATCCCAAAAGTAAGGTCTTCAAAGCATCTCTCTTCTCTGCATGCTGGAATATTGGGTCTAGGGAAAAATAAAAGACATCAAACTTAAAATAAGTCTTTGTGTTCCTTGATGTGAACAAGAAATGGATGTGGAGATTCAACAATTCAAGAAACACCCAAACCAACCCAAGAAAACTGAAGACCAGAGAGCTCAACCTGGACAGTAGCGAATATAATAAGAACCTGTATTTAACAATAGCTGAATCGGACTACTGTACATTGTTTATAATTATCTATATGTTCAAATATATACGAGAATAATCCCAAAAGTAAGGTCTTCAAAGCATCTCTTTTCTCTGCACGCTGGAATGTTGGGTCTAGGGGAAAATAAAAGATCTCAAACTTAGGTCTTTGTGTTCTTTGATAAGAAAAAGAAATGGATGTGGTGATTCAACAATTCAAGAAACATCCAAACCAACCCAAGAAAACTGAAGACCAGATAGCTCAACCTAGACAGTAGCGAATATAATAAGAACCAGTATTTAACAATAGCTGAATCGGACTACTGTACATTGTTTACAATATCTATATGTTCAAATATATACGAGGGTAATCCCAAAAGTAAGGTCTTCAAAGCATCTCTCTTCTCTGCACGCTGGAATATTGGGTCTTGGGGAAAAATAAAAGACATCAAACTTAAAATAAGTCTTTGTGTTCCTTGATAAGAACAAGAAATGGGTGTGGAGATTCAACAATTCAAGAAACACCCAAGCCAACCCAAGAAAACTGAAGACCAGAGAGCTCAACCTAGACAGTAGCGAATATAATAAGAACCTGTATTTAACAATAGCTGAATTGGACTACTGTACATTGTTTACAATATCTATATGTTCAAATATATACGAGGGTAATCCCAAAAGTAAGGTCTTCAAAGCATCTCTCTTCTCTGCACGCTGGAATATTGGGTCTTGGGAAAAATAAAAGACATCAAACTTAAAAAAAGTCTTTGTGTTCCTTGATGTGAACAAGAAATGGATGTGGAGATTCAACAATTCAAGAAACACCCAAACCAACCCAAGAAAACTGAAGACCAGAGAGCTCAACCTGGACAGTAGCGAATATAATAAAAACCAGTATTTAACAATAGCTGAATCAGACTACTATACATTGTTTACAATATCTAAATGTTCAAATATATACGAGGGTAATCCCAAAAGTAAGGTCTTCAAAGCATCTCTCTTCTCTGCACGCTGGAATGTTGGGTCTAGGGAAAAATAAAAGATCTTAAACTTAGGTCTTTGTGTTCCTTGATAAGAACAAGAAATGGGTGTGGAGATTAAACAATTCAAGAAACACCCAAACCAACCCAAGAAAACTGAAGACCAGAGAGCTCAACCTGGACAGTAGCGAATATAATAAGAACCAGTATTTAACAATAGCTGAATCGGACTACTATACATTGTTTACAATATCTATATGTTCAAATATATACGAGGGTAATCCCAAAAGTAAGGTCTTCAAAGCAATGGAAATGCAGAGAAACTATTCGAGCGGTTACTGACAACATTGTTGTGCATGTCCATGCCACTGTCATCCTCAGTCTTGGCTTGGCAGCCATTTCTGATGGAGATCCGCAAGTGATGTAGGTAGTTTGCAACGACCACAAGGTGGTGTGCTAGTATGACATGGGCATACAAAAATGCAATAACCAAAATGGCGATTATATAGAAAAATAGATTCACATTCAAATTTTTGAATGATGTAAACATCATTGACAATAAACAAACGTTTCTGTGATTTCTAAATATTTTGGAGACCTTACCTTCAGGGTTACCCTCATAAGGAGGGTGTTGAAAAGTTGTTGACCCAGGAAAAGAATGAGAGCCACATGCTATTCGACATATTTACTCAACAGTTGGCACATTTTCTCCCAAGTCTTTTTTACCCCCCACCCACCACTAAAAAAAAAAAAAAGAATGGTCATTCTCTTGGTTGGACTAAGAACTTTTCAGCATCCTTTCATTTTATTCTGTCTGGAAAGTATCCGGCCATTTACTTAATGAACAAGAAACAAGCCTGTATTAATCCCCAAGGAGGATATACAGTATATTATTAACATGGAGTCTGATTGTTGATACACCCCTTATTTTGGATCCTGTACAGTGTACAACCTGCTCTTTGGGGTTAGGGTCTGGTGGCTGTTGATCGACTTATGTACATAAGTGGCCCCAATATCTGTAATGCCTTAAGGGGCTTTTGACTGTGGGACAGTCCTTGACATGACGTAAACAATAAAATGCGTATATTTATACACATGGGACTCTGAGTTATTTCTGCTTAACATGGTGTCAGAAGAGAAGCGAACTTGAAGATAAACTGAGTGAGTACCACTTGTTCTTTAAAAAAAAAGGGGGGGGGGTTACAAAATGATGTCAATTAACCTACTGAAAAGTTTTACACAAAACCTTCAATGAGTGGCTGGAAGAAGTGATCTTATTTTTGAATTTCAAAAATTTGAAGAAGGCAGAGATAATGCCGCTAAAGCTGCGAGTATTGTAAAAAAGAAAAAAAAAGTCTATTTATTTACCTCTTAGGAAAAAGAGGCCAACAAATATACAAGACAGTTAACAGTTAAAAACGCTGAAGGAAAGATGGTTGATAATGACGACGAACGAACCCTTGACATGGTCATTAACGCATTTAAAGATCACTGTAAACCTATGTACACATTGAAATTAGACATGTTACATAATTATTAGATTCCTAACACTTATGTACCATTAGTGTAGAAACCAAAATGGCTGTTATAATTTGCAGCCGGCGGCCTTGAAGGATTGAGTGACTCGGCTTGACCTCAGTCTGATCCTCCTTCTGGAGGATACCGTGAGAATCGGTGGAGAAGACCCTCTTCCGGTTTAGATTAGAAAGAGAGTTTAGTTCAGTATCGGCCAAACCACGAAGGTGATAAGTCGTGTTAAGCGCACGGCCGACTCAATCTGCGCAGGTAGTCTGGTGGGGATTTCTGAATATAATATGATCTAAAGCAAATCGAAGTCTTGGGTTATTATCTAAAAATTACCAATGACACAGGGCTTCTGATAAAGAGAAATCCCCGATGGAAGACCAGACACGAAATCCCCAAGACGAAGTCCAGACGCTAGAAAAAGAACGTAAGATACCAAAGATGAGCAGAAGAATAATAGAAGTAAAGAGAGTATACAACAGACAGAGTAGAATTTCTACGAAAAGAACAAAGTGAAAATGAGAGCTTCGAAGACTATTTGTTAAATTTGAAATCGAGTTCTAAAAACTGTGAATGGAACAACGTCACTGAAAATGACATGATTAAATTACTGATAATAAAAGGAATACACGATAGAAAAACGCGAGAAATTCTTCTGAGGGAACCAGACTTAACCCTATCACAGTGTATTGACCGATGCAGATCTGCAGAACAAAGTAAGATACAGTCGGAAAGAATTGAAAAATATGACAAATTAAATGTTGACAATGACACATATGATAAACATATCAATACAACAGGAAGAAACAAAAAATATGACTGCATTCATTGTGAGACAACCCATATGAAAGGAATAAGAAAATATCCGTCTTTTGGCCAGGAATACAAAAGAAAAAAACATTTTGCCACATCAAAAATTTGCAAGAGTAATTCAAACTACAGGGAACAAGGAGTAAATGAATGTTTTCATGTTGAAGGGGAGACAATTCATAAGGTTCGCGCGAATTTAAAAATAAACGGGAAACCTATTAAGTTTATGCTAGATTCCGGAGCAACTGTAAATGTAATTCCTGCAACATTCGTTAAAGATAACAAAATGGAGCATTTACTAGAAAAAGGTAAGAAACTTGACATTTCAGTATATGGAGGAAAAAAAAGGTTAGAACTGAAGGAACTATGAGGGTAGAATTTACCAATCCTGTCAACAAAAGAAAAGTAACAGCCTCAGCCATGGTTGTGAATGAAAAGGTACCACCGATTTTAAGCTGCAGTCTCTGCCAAAAATTAAATTTAATACGGTTCAACCTGGATCCGTTTGATTCTACGGTTTCAGCTGCAGAATGCAATTACCTCAGAAAACAAGCCCTGGAAAACATCAGAAAATTAGATATTGAGGATTCCATCAAAGGGATTTTACTAGAATTCCCGGATGTTTTTGAAGAGAAAGTTGGTGAATTCGAAGGTGAAATAACACTCCAAACAGAGCCAGATGCATTCCCTATACAACAACCCACAACAGGTATTTGCACTGGAAAAATAATTTAAACAGGAACTAAAAACAATGATGAGGGACGATATAATTGAGAAACTGGACCCAGCTCATGGCTTAAGAGCTGTGTAATTGAAAGAAAACAGTGAGAAACCCCGGATATTTTTAGACCCCAAATCATTAAACAAGGCACTGATTAACAACTACCACTGCCAGGTACCAAGCTTGTAATCCATCACACACAGGTTTGCAAATAAAAAAGCAATAAAATTTAGCAAATTGGATGTAAGAAGCGGATTCTGGTATTGCAAGCTGAACGACAAAGCAAGAGAACTGACCGCCTTCGGAACGCCCCAGGGTAATTACCGATACAAAAGATTGCCCATGGGTATCGCACTAGCCAGCAAGGCATTCCAAGCAAAAATGATCGAGCAATTCCAAGGGGTAAATGGGATCAGCATTATCCAAGATGACTGCCTGGTGGAGGGATTTGGAAACAACCCATACCAAGCCATCAATAACCACAACCAGAACTTGTGAGCATACTTGCAGAGATGCAGAGAAGAAAAAAATATCAAAATTAACCTTGTCAAATGCAAATTCCCCACAGAGGAAGTTACCTACATGAGTCATACACTGACTAATGCAGACCTGAAGTCTGACGAAGAAAAAGTACGGGCGATCACAGAATTCCCAGCACCTCACGATTTGCATCATTTGAGACGTTTCATAGGAATGGTCAAATACCTCTCAAAATTTGACCATTCACTGACAACAAAATGTGAACCTCTAAACAGGTTAACACGGAAGGACCAGGTCTTCCAATGGGCAAAAGTGCAACGAAAAGCATTTGAAGATATTAAGAAAGGTATAGCAAACAGCGCCTATCTTAGCATATTACGACTTAGAGAAACCAGTCACGATACAGACTGACATGTCTGATGTAGGTATAGGAGCTGTTCTCCTACAGAATATGAAACCAGTGTCATACGCATCAAGGGTCTGGAATGGCTATGAAAAGAATTATGCGCCAATCGAAAAAGAAATGAGAGCCGTTGTGCTTGGATTACACAAGTTCAGCGACTATTGCTATGGAAGACATGTAACAATAGAGTCGGACAATAAGCCACTAGAAGCAATCAGCAGCAAGCCTCTAAGTGAAGCACCAAAAAGACTATTACGAATGATGCTCTCAATACAAAAATTCGATTACAACATAACCTATAGGAAGGGCAGCGAGGTAATCATTGCTGATGCTCTTTCACGAGCCCCAGTAGAGGATGATAAATTCCAGTTTCACTTCAGTGAAGTGAACCTGTTAGAATTCCTCGCAGTAAGCGAACAGACCAGAGACAGTCTAATCAAAGCCACTAAGGAAGATGAAGATCTACAAAAGATCATAGAACTGATCAAACAAGGCTTCCTAATGTGATACAAAACCCTTGAACCTCAGTTGAAGCACTTGTACAAATTCAAAGACTACCTTTTAACCAAGGATGGTTTGATATTTTACAAAGACAGAGTCTTTATACCTGCCTCAATGAGAGATGATATGAAGAAAAAGGCACACACAAGCCACCTAGCTGTTGACGGTAACACGAGACGAGCCCTAGACACAATATTCTGGCCTGGAATGAGGCATGAACTCCAAGAGTATTACATGAATTGTGAACAGTGCAGCAGATATTCTTCAAGAAACAGCAAAGAAACGATGATCACAAGAACAGTGCCAGAATACCCATTCCAACGTATTGGTCTTGATACCATAACACTAGATGGAAGGAAATATCTAGTGTGCGTGGATTATTTCTCAAACTATACCATGGTTGATCGACTCCAAGGAACATCATCAGTTTGCACAGTCAAACTTCACGAGGTATGGCATTCCAGAAGAAGTTGTAAGCGATCGGGGTCCTGAATTTGACAACCAAATGATGAAGGAACAGGCTCGAAAATACGGATTCAAATGGAATCCCAGCTCACCAGAGATGCCAAACTCCAACGGAATGGTGGAATCAATGGTCAAACAAATAAAAAGGCATTATTAAAAAATGCAACAATGAAAATAGTGACCCTTGCCTAGCCATACTAGAGTTTACCAATACGCCATCAAAATCCATGGGAATGTCTCCAGCACAGAGATTCTTCGGAAGACAACTGAGAAGCATATTGCCAACGACGAAGAAATGCCTATCCCTATTCAATGCGGAAGAAACAAAAACCAAAATACGAAAGGCAAAACAACACCAAAAGAAACAATATGATAAGAACGCCCATGACCTGGCAGAACTAAAAAAAAAGGTGACCAAGTGACTGTACAGCCATACGGCAATGGCCAATATTGGAAAAGAGCGATCATAATAGAAAAAATGAATTGAACTGGAAAATGGGAAAAGACTAGTGAGAAACAGAAGACATTTTAAGACTCACATTTTAAGACCAAAGCACAGAAATATGACAGGAACAAACTGCAAATATGATATCAACAGTGTAGAGGCCTTGTCGTAGAGGTTCGCAAATGATATTAAAATGATGAATAAAATACGACACAGTTTAGGTAGAAAATACGGAGAAATGATAAAACAAATGCATATAATTATAAAATAACAAATAAATTTATTCAGAGAATAAATTTGCAATAATATGTGAAATGTTCAAAAGGGATAGTGTAGATATGATATGTGTAATGTAAAATGTAAAAGTTCGTATGTGTGAGTTTGGAAAAGTTCGTTTAGATGTGGACAGAAATGAGAATCAAGTTTGTATATATGACCTGCTGAAACGGATTCTTGATGTAGGTAGAACGAAGTGGTAAGAATAATGGTAGTAGTAGTAATTGTGTTGAGGCAGTGGAATCGTTCGTTCGAACACCTGTTTCTTGGTCGTTGTTCTATCTGGCAGCGAGACGAGATCTGTCTGTTTGTTTGTGGTCGTCGGATGTGTCCGGTTTGAACGTGAGATAAAGTCTGTCCGTCTGTTGATTTCTTCTCTGTCTATTTATGATATCTAGTCGGATCAAAAAGTAATTAACTTTTTGGCGCAAACGCACGTACGTAATAGTAAGCAATACTAACCTAGCCAATCGATTCTGATTTTTGTGTAAACATTTGTTTTAATCACTTTTCCTTAAATTTTTGGAAAAGGATTGTGTTCGTGTGTTCGTTTTAATCTCTTTTCCTTAAGTTTGGGAAAAGGATTGTGTTGTGTGTTTGTTTTAATTTCTTTTTCTTAAGTTTGGGAAAAGAAATGTATACGTGTATTTATTTAAAAAATATAGAATTGTATTCTATACCAGCAATGGTAGTGAAAAGAACACCAAACAACAGCAACTAGACATGGCTGAAAGGCAGCCACGTCTGAAAAGAGCCACTGCAGGCAAGACACCTAACCGCTATGGTGAATGCCAACTCACATAAAAATAAACATTTCAGACTTTTGTATGTATGGGGGATTTTGGTCGACTTATGTACATAAGCGGCCCCAATATCTGTAATGCCTTAAGGGGCTTTTGACTGCGGGGCAGTCCTTGACATGACGTAAACAATAAAACACGTATATTTATACACACGCGACTCGGTGTTATTTCTGCTTAACAGCGGCTTCTGTCACTGGACTGTTAATAAAATTAAAGACGTGATCTCGGGGGGGGGGGCTTCCTCCCAGGCAATACCTGCCCCTTGATTTAAAGGGCAGGGCTGGGTTTATTGCCCAGTGCCTGAGCCCCCCCCCCTTGAAGAGGAATGCCGACGGGATCCGCATAATTTTTGCACCCGCCATCCCATGAGCCTTGGTTCGTGGGTGTTCCCACATTAATAGGGCCTTGTGCCTGACCTGCATACGTGGGATGCGAAGTAAATACACATATACATGTGTATATTTAATCTGGAGTAAATTAAAACCTATTAAGTGTGTTGCAATTTTATTTTGACAATATCTCCTCTCTCTCTCACTTACGGTCAAATCACGCTGAAAGCACCAGTTCCTGTTAGATCATTCAAGGTAAGCAGAGATACGCCAGTTCAATACTTAGATGGGTGACCATTTAAGCAATAGAAGGTACTGTAAGTAACCACATATCAAAATGACTTTATTCCGCATTAAATGATCCGAAAAGGGTTGATATACCGTCAAACTACAAACAAACAACCCTCTCTCTCTCTCTTCTCTCTCTCTCTCTCTCTCTCTCTCTCTCTCCTCTCTGTATGTGTGTAAAATAAAAATATGAAAATTAAATCGTAAAGATGATTTGTCAACGTTTCAAATGTTTCGATTATTAATTATATATTCAGTGATGCTGATAGCTTTTTGATTTAGTGCATCCTGGGACGCACATATTTGCTTTGAATGAATCCACGGGAAATTTGATGGGTCCCAACTAAAGTTTCTTAATAAATTAAAGGGGTTTCCTTTATGATCTGGGGAAACAATTAAAACTATCTAACTCCTACCTTGTAACCTATCCCATGTAATTAATTTCTAAGAAAATATTGAAATGTATTTACAGTTAGCTTGAAATGGCGAGGAAAAAAATGAAAAACATTGGGACGAATGGATATTATTTTACTGCGTCATTTTAGATTTTTCTGTGTCAGGGACACAGGACGCGTACCTATCAGCATCTCTGTATATTAAATAGATATGTATAATCTTTGTCAGGACATTCGAATATCACCTGGTGATGTTGGCATATTTATTTGTAAAATGATACGAGAAAAAGGGGGGGGGGATAAATATGCCCATATCACCAGGCGATATATGAATCCCCTGATGAAGATTATAAATATATATTTAATGTGCAACAATGGATCACTGAATGGCAACTGATGCTGGCTGTGGACAAATGCACCACCATGCATTTTGGGAGGAAAAACCCATCCTACATATACTCCCCCACAACACTAATATCAAGGAATCTTCTTGTGAACGTGATCTGGGTATAACTGTCAGCAGTGATTTACGTTGGACAAAACACATCGCTAAAATTGTCAAAAAGGCCGAGGGTGTCCTGGCGTCACTCAGCAAGACCTTTGTCAGCCGCTCACCGGCTATCTATTTAAAGTTGTACAAAGCTATGGTGCGGCCACACTTGGAATTTGCATCACCAGTCTGAAACCCCTATCTTGCTCAGAATATTAACCTCCTAGAAACTGTACAGAGACGTGCAACCAAACGAATACCCTCCATCAGGCATCTACCATATTCTGAACGTCTCGCTGCCCTGGAAATGGATTCGTTGAAACTTCGGCGTCTGGCAACTGACCTGGTAAACGCTCATAAGGTCATTAATCATCTTAACAACAGCAACCTTGAGCACCTTTTTGATCTCCATGTTTCTAACACATGTGGGCATGCCTACAAAGTCAGAAAACAGCACTGCTCATGTGACTTTCGGAAACATTTCTTTACGCTCAGAATTGCGGAGGCATGGAATAAGCTTCCCACGTCTGTTGTAGGCTGCCAAAACTGAAACTTTCAAAGCCTCTATGCTTCCTGTAATCTGCCGACACTATACCTGATGACCCTCTCCACACACATATGCACACACGCACACAACATACATGCATATTACTACTGTAAACTGTTCAAGTTCCTGACACTAATACATTATTCTGTGTACTTGACACGCAGGACTTTGATGAAGTTGCTGCTGCACTGCAGCACTATCTCTTCTGAGATGCATCGAAAAAAGAAATGAGAGCCGTTGTGCTTGGATTACACAAGTTCAGCGACTATTGCTATGGAAGACATGTAACAATAGAGTCGGACAATAAGCCACTAGAAGCAATCAGCAGCAAGCCTCTAAGTGAAGCACCAAAAAGACTATTACGAATGATGCTCTCAATAAAAAATTCGATTACAACATAACCTATAGGAAGGGCAGCGAGGTAATCATTGCTGATGCTCTTTCACGAGCCCCAGTAGAGGATGATAAATTCCAGTTTCACTTCAGTGAAGTGAACCTGTTAGAATTCCTCGCAGTAAGCGAACAGACCAGAGACAGTCTAATCAAAGCCACTAAGGAAGATGAAGATCTACAAAAGATCATAGAACTGATCAAACAAGGCTTCCTAATGTGATACAAAACCCTTGAACCTCAGTTGAAGCACTTGTACAAATTCAAAGACTACCTTTTAACCAAGGATGGTTTGATATTTACAAAGACAGAGTCTTTATACCTGCCTCAATGAGAGATGATATGAAGAAAAAGGCACACACAAGCCACCTAGCTGTTGACGGTAAACACGAGACGAGCCCTAGACACAATATTCTGGCCTGGAATGAGGCATGAACTCCAAGAGTATTACATGAATGTGAACAGTGCAGCAGATATTCTTCAAGAAACAGCAAAGAAACGATGATCACAAGAAAGTGCCAGAATACCATTCCAACGTATTGGTCTTGATACCATAACACTAGATGGAAGGAAATATCTAGTGTGCGTGGATTATTTCTCAAACTATACCATGGTTGATCGACTCCAAGGAACATCATCAGTTTGCACAGTCAAACTTCACGAGGTATGGCATTCCAGAAGAAGTTGTAAGCGATCGGGTCCTGAATTTGACAACCAAATGATGAAGGAACAGGCTCGAAAATACGGATTCAAATGGAATCCCAGCTCACCAGAGATGCCAAACTCCAACGGAATGGTGGAATCAATGGTCAAACAAATAAAAAGGCATTATTAAAAAATGCAACAATGAAAATAGTGACCCTTGCCTAGCCATACTAGAGTTTACCAATACGCCATCAAAATCCATGGGAATGTCTCCAGCACAGAGATTCTTCGGAAGACAACTGAGAAGCATATTGCCAACGACGAAGAAATGCCTATCCTATTCAATGCGGAAGAAACAAAACCAAAATACAAGGCAAAACAACACCAAAAGAACAATATGATAAAACGCCCATGACCTGGCAGAACTAAAAAAAAGGTGACCAAGTGACTGTACAGCCATACGCAATGGCCAATATTGGAAAAGAGCGATCATAATAGAAAAAATGAATTGAACTGGAAAATGGGAAAAGACTAGTGAGAAACAGAAGACATTTTAAGACTCACATTTTAAGACCAAGCACAGAAATATGACAGGAACAAACTGCAAATATGATATCAACAGTGTAGAGGCCTTGTCGTAGAGGTTCGCAAATGATATTAAAATGATGAATAAAATACGACACAGTTTAGGATAGAAAATACGGAGAAATGATAAAACAAATGCATATAATTATAAAATAACAAATAATTTATTCAGAGAATAAATTTGCAATAATATGTGAAATGTTCAAAAGGGATAGTGTAGATATGATATGTGTAATGTAAAATGTAAAAGTTCGTATGTGTGAGTTTGGAAAAGTTCGTTTAGATGTGGACAGAAATGAGAATCAAGTTTGTATATATGACCTGCTGAAACGGATTCTTGATGTAGGTAGAACGAAGTGGTAAGAATAATGGTAGTAGTAGTAATTGTGTTGAGGCAGTGGAATCGTTCGTTCGAACACCTGTTTCTTGGTCGTTGTTCTATCTGGCAGCGAGACGAGATTGTCTGTTTGTTTGTGGTCGTCGGATGTGTCCGGTTTGAACGTGAGATAAAGTCTGTCCGTCTGTTGATTTCTTCTCTGTCTATTTATGATATCTAGTCGGATCAAAAAGTAATTAACTTTTTGCGGCAAACGCACGTACGTAATAGTAAGCAATACTAACCTAGCCAATCGATTCTGATTTTTGTGTAAACATTTGTTTTAATCACTTTTCCTTAAATTTTTGGAAAAGGATTGTGTTCGTGTGTTCGTTTTAATCTCTTTTCCTTAAGTTTGGGAAAAGGATTGTGTTGTGTGTTTGTTTTAATTTCTTTTCTTAAGTTTGGGAAAAGAAATGTATACGTGTATTTATTTAAAAAATATAGAATTGTATTCTATACCAGCAATGGTAGTGAAAAGAACACCAAACAACAGCAACTAGACATGGCTGAAAGGCAGCCACGTCTGAAAAGAGCCACTGCAGGCAAGACACCTAACCGCTATGGTGAATGCCAACTCACATAAAAATAAACATTTCAGACTTTTGTATGTATGGGGATTTTGGTCGACTTATGTACATAAGCGGCCCCAATATCTGTAATGCCTTAAGGGCTTTTGACTGCGGGGCAGTCCTTGACATGACGTAAACAATAAAACACGTATATTTATACACACGCGACTCGGTGTTATTTCTGCTTAACAGCGGCTTCTGTCACTGGACTGTTAATAAAATTAAAGACGTGATCTCGGGGGGGGGGGGCTTCCTCCCAGGCAATACCTGCCCCCTTGATTTAAAGGGGCAGGCTGGGTTTATTGCCCAGTGCCTGAGCCCCCCCCCCTTGAAGAGGAATGCCGACGGATCCGCATAATTTTTGCACCCGCCATCCCATGAGCCTTGGTTCGTGGGTGTTCCACATTAATAGGGCCTTGTGCTGACCTGCATACGTGGGATGCGAAGTAAATACACATATACATGTGTATATTTAATCTGGAGTAAATTAAAACCTATTAAGTGTGTTGCAATTTTATTTTGACAATATTCCCCTCTCTCTCTCACTTACGGTCAAATCACGCTGAAAGCACCAGTTCCTGTTAGATCATTCAAGGTAAGCAGAGATACGCCAGTTCAATACTTAGATGGGTGACCATTTAAGCAATAGAAGGTACTGTAAGTAACCACATATCAAAATGACTTTATTCCGCATTAAATGATCCGAAAAGGGTTGATATACGCGTCAAACTACAAACAAACAACCCTCTCTCTCTCTCTCTCTCTCTCTCTCTCTCTCTCTCTCTCTCTCCTCTCTGTATGTGTGTAAAATAAAAATATGAAATTAAATCGTAAAGATGATTTGTCAACGTTTCAAATGTTTCGATTATTAATTATATATTCAGTGATGCTGATAGCTTTTTGATTTAGTGCATCCTGGGACGCACATATTTGCTTTGAATGAATCCACGGAAATTTGATGGGTCCCAACTAAAGTTTCTTAATAAATTAAAGGGGTTTCCTTTATGATCTGGGGAAACAATTAAAACTATCTAACTCTACCTTGTAACCTATCCCATGTAATTAATTTCTAAGAAAATATTGAAATGTATTTACAGTTAGCTTGAAATGGCGAGGAAAAAAATGAAAAACATTGGGACGAATGGATATTATTTTACTGCGTCATTTAGATTTTTCTGTGTCAGGGACACAGGACGCGTACCTATCAGCATCTCTGTATATTAAATAGATATGTATAATCTTTGTCAGGACATTCGAATATCACCTGGTGATGTTGGCATATTTATTTGTAAAAGATACGAGAAAAAGGGGGGGGGGGATAAATATGCCCATATCACCAGGCGATATATGAATCCCCTGATGAAGATTATAAATATATATTTAATGTGCAACAATGGATCACTGAATGGCAACTGATGCTGGCTGTGGACAAATGCACCACCATGCATTTTGGGAGGAAAAACCCATCCTACATATACTCCC
>CM042145.1:28097108-28107021 GCA_023376005.1 Doryteuthis pealeii | reverse complement strand
GCACAACACTAGATATCCAGGAATCTCTTGTGAACGTGATCTGGTATAACTGTCAGCAGTGATTTACGTTGGACAAAACACATCGCTAAAATTGTCAAAAAGGCCGAGGGTGTCCTGGCGTCACTCAGCAAGACCTTTGTCAGCCGCTCACCGCTATCTATTTAAAGTTGTACAAAGCTATGGTGCGGCCACACTTGGAATTTGCATCACCAGTCTGAAACCCCTATCTTGCTCAGAATATTAACCTCCTAGAAACTGTACAGAGACGTGCAACCAAACGAATACCCTCCATCAGGCATCTACCATATTCTGAACGTCTCGCTGCCCTGGAAATGGATTCGTTGAAACTTCGGCGTCTGGCAACTGACCTGGTAAACGCTCATAAGGTCATTAATCATCTTAACAACAGCAACCTTGAGCACCTTTTGATCTCCATGTTTCTAACACATGTGGGCATGCCTACAAAGTCAGAAAACAGCACTGCTCATGTGACTTTCGGAAACATTTCTTTACGCTCAGAATTGCGGAGGCATGGAATAAGCTTCCCACGTCTGTTGTAGGCTGCCAAAACTGAAACTTTCAAAGCCTCTATGCTTCCTGTAATCTGCCGACACTATACCTGATGACCCTCTCCACACACATATGCACACACGCACACACATACATGCATATTACTACTGTAAACTGTTCAAGTTCCTGACACTAATACATTATTCTGTGTACTTGACACGAGACTTTGATGAGTTGTGGTGCACCTGAGCACTGTACACAATAAATTTCATTATTTTTATTATTATTAATATATATATTAAATAATTGAAACATCTTAAACATGAATAAAAAAAATTTCAAATATTTACTTTTAGTAATTAAGCCGACATGAAGAGGTGAGATAACAGTTTATTTTAGGCGTTATCTTGCTGTATTGCCCAGTATTTAAGCCAAATTGAAAACGTTTAAAAAAATCGATCTTCAATGTGTGCCTCTCCTCTGTTTCACACACACACACATATACTTATGGCTTTATGTCGTACTAAGTTAAGCGTAGAAAAATATCTATATTAATTCACATATGTTAGAATCAGTTGCAATAACAATAATTTAATTTTTAGTAATTTAATAATTTAATTTTTCATAATTTAATATTTTTTAAGGAAGTCTAGAAATGAACAAGTCATTGTGTCCCGATTACGCATTGGTCATACAAGACTAACGCACTCCTATATACTCAAACAAGAACAACAACCACAATGTGGAACATGTCAAACACCTTTGACAGTTAAACACTTATTCGTGGAATGCAGGTTATTTTAAAGCAAACAATATGAAAGATCTGTTTGAAAACGTCAACATGGAGGATATTCTCTCTTTTTTGAGGAAATAAAATTATACCATAGAATATAGATATGAAACAAATCAATACCATACAACATAATCCCCAATAATGCTAACACATTGTTAAAACTGATTACTAAAAAGTATAAATATATATACACGATATGTATAATTTCCTAACCGTTAGGCATGACATAACCCCCGACGGTTGATATGCCGTTAAAATCAGTAAACAAATAAGTTAATTGATCTAAGAGAAGATAACTATCTTAATTGTATGGACAGAGTTGCTTCCCTTATAAACGTTGCTTTTTTTTCCCGCCTCGAATGTGAAGCTAAAAATTACAAAAAGCAGTCCGGCTCATTTTGATCTGAATTACTCAATAATCGGAAAAGAAAAAATATATAATAAAAATTGACTTTTCTACATTAAAAAAAAAAATTCTAACTAAACTTCCATTCTTCATTATAATAAACTAGAAGCGGCTACCCGACGTCGCCTGGGTAGAGGGGAAATTTTTTTAAAAAGTTAGTCCCGCAGATCCATTATTACTGAATCATGAGTTGAATCCTCGTGGGATGCCCCATTTAAATCCCTATGTAAAAAATAGACCTTGCATTGATCCAGCTACCCTGAAAAGAAATGTTAATGTCTACTATCTAAAATATTAAATGAAAAAAAAAATCCATGCTGTTATCATTTAAATTTTATTTTTTAATTATCTTCACAAATATAAATCAAATCTCTATTATTTTTCCCCCAAAACCAAGCTCTGGTGATATTTAATGTGTATATATATATATATTTTATTTTGTCGTTAATTGTTTTATTTCAAAGTCTCCTCCGGACATACAGATTCACACAACTGCCCTTTATATATGTATATATATTGTAGGGTCACGTTTTGATTGTGTACATTCTAGAGATACAAGTTCATCATGCACACTTAAGTAATGTTTCCTTGCCTCACCCTTGAGATTATATAATTCTTACTTAAGTTTCCAGATAATTCCCTCTGGAGTCTTACTCTCCGCCGGTGGTTTTATGTATAAATCTCAGTCCAGGAGTTTTCCTAAGTCTCTTATTTCACTCTACACAAGCAATTCCTGTTTATACAGTTCGTAAGATTTGGACTTGTCTGGGTATTAATTTTTGTAGCCATCTTCTATTATTAATTTACCATTTCGTCTTTTTTTTTTAAATGTAGCTTTTTATTTGCTTAAATTTTGGTATCAATTCTCGGCTAAACTTGCAAATCGGTCAGAAAATTAGGATGACCCAGAAAAAACAGAACCCAAATTATTTATTTATTTTAGTTAAACCCTAAACCCAACTCTAACCCTAACCATAACTCTAACCCTAAACCCTCTAGTTAAAATTAACAATTTTATTACAAAATTTGTGGGTTCTGTTTTTTCTGGTTCACCCTGTACACAGTGACCCAGAAAAAGCAGAACCCAAATTATTTATTTATTTTCCCATTAAACTAACCCTAAACCTCAACCCTAACCCTAACCCTAAACCCTAACCCTAACCCTAAACCTAAATCCCCTAGTTAAAATTAATAGTTTTATTACAAAATTTGTGGGTTCTGTTTTTTCTGGTTCACCCTGTATACAGTGACCCAGAAAAAACAGAACCCAAATTATTTATTTATTTTCCCATTAAACTAACCCTAAATCCCAACCTACCCTAACCCT
Organism: Doryteuthis pealeii; assembly: GCA_023376005.1. Lineage (NCBI taxonomy): Eukaryota > Metazoa > Mollusca > Cephalopoda > Myopsida > Loliginidae > Doryteuthis > Doryteuthis pealeii. Next base: position 28,103,985 of record CM042145.1, on the reverse strand, counting down.
AACCCCAACCCCAACCCTAACCCTAAACCCTAACCCTAACCCTAAACCCCCTCGTTAAAATTAACAGTTTTATTACAAAATTTGTGGGTTCTGTTTTTTCTGGGTCACCCTAATTTTCCGACCGATTTGCAAGTTTTGCCCAATTCTTTTCTGTACGTATCTGGCTTCAATATCAAATACTTAAGTGAAAAAAGAAAATTACATAGAGCTGATCTGTAGTTATGCAAATCAAATAAACTAAAAAAATTCCCCAACCAATATTTGTCAAATTTAAACTCATCAATTTCGGCCCTTAGTAAAATATTCAACTACATTTTCTGCAATGTTAATGGTTAGTTTTTGAGATATTTGAAATAATGGACGTTGTAGCTTCGGTTCTGGGCAAAAACCAAACTATATTTTTGGTTCAGATAATATTCAATATTTTATTATAATGGAGATTTAGTGTCTGTCTGTAACCACAACTACCTAACTGCTTACATCCCAATACCTTCAGGAATTGCATAAGTTTATCAATGAGTATTTGATTTATAGTCAAAATCATTAATACATAAAATAAATCTTATTTATTAACGAGGTCTATATGAACATTTGAGTTAGATTTTCCCCAAAACAGCCCTTTAGTGCTATTAGTGTTTAAAACCCTGCAATGTGTCTTATATATTACTAAGAAATAAAGGTCTAAAAATACGTTATGTATGGTGAGGTTAATTTGCATACTGGTTTTAACGAAACAAGGTTCAATAAATAATTGCTTGATGATTGATTTCAACTATTATTGTATTATTCTCCAGTGTATTAAAATCAATCCGATGAATGATTTAATATAGAAACCAATTAATAATCAAAATAAGTGTACTCTTTTTATATGCATTCTTATTTAATTTTGTTAGTATTTCTAGTATGTAAAATAATAATAATAAAAAAATTTGTTATTTATGCAGTGCCATATGAGGATTTTCTCTCCTATTGATATTGCTATGAAAAAAATCAAAAAATCATTAAAAACTTAAAATTGGTTAATTCTAAGACTGTTTTGATAGCTTTTTTGGATTTCCTGGACCAACAAGTATTTATAAACCAATTTTTAGCAGTAGGAAACCTCTAGAACTCATTTTTATAGACAAAAATAGATTAGACAAAGTCGCTATTTTTCGTATATCCCCCCAAATTTGGACCGCCCTGTCGGCTGGGGCGTTAGAATGAACCGACTGCACCTCTGCAGAGGGGTAAGACTCCACCAATGGGGCCACCTGTTGGCCGTGGGTGGTGACCCGTGATGCTTAAGGATAGAGCCCAGGTGGATGAGCAGTTCATGACGTGCAATACTCCACTTTGGTCCTATCTTGGGCTAGACGGGCGGTCGGAAAGGCCCCCTCCGATCAATCGGCTGGTCACGTCAAGCCCTAGCACCTATATGATTTTCCCAACCCTATTGCCCTTATGGCAAGCCCCAACCCCTTTTTATCATATGGGTGCTAGAAGGCGGTGGCTGCGGGTCTACATGTCCTGGGAATGACGTTAAACTCTATCTGATGGGGAGGTTCCAGTTTTGGAGGTTTGGGGAATGTGGAGCATCCCTTCATCACCATTGCTCCCTGGTCCACTCTGACCCGGAATAGTAGTACCTGTTAGGGTCCCATCTATGGGTTAAATAGAAAAATGTATTTAAAAAAAAAATTGTATTATCCATTAAGAATTGATTTATTTCAAAACTTTATCGGCATTAAATGACCCACTGAGGTTGATATGCCGTAAAACAAAACAAACCAAAAAAAAAAAAAAACCCAAAAAACCCCACAAATTTGGAGAGCTAAAAATCGACACAACTCAGCTAATTTTTGGAACTAGGGCCACAAACAATTTGGGGATTGTCTTACTTTAACATAGTCCTCACCTGGACAAAATTGATGTGGGTGGGTAACAATTTTACTTTTTTCAGGGTGATTTGACATGGAATTACCCAACTTTTAAATGCACTTATGTCCCATGGATTCTATCACTCGAACAAAGGGAGATAACTAAGGTTTTCATAAGTCAGATGAAATTTGTTCAATGTTGAGGCTGCTTTCATTTCGCCTAGCACTAATACTCTTGGGAAAGGTATGCATCTACCTATTCACCTTCCAGCTATGGGTAAATAGCAGGGCGGACTGGATTCTTTAACCTTGGTTTGACAATAAGACTAGGAGAAGGAAAACTGAATTCAAACCTATTAAACCGCAATTAGAAAATTGACCATGTGTCGCATTCTGCTCGTGCGGAGGTGTTGGTATATATATATATATATATATATATATATATATATATATATATATATATATAATAAGTTGTAAACAAGGTATGTTTGGAATGGCTTTTTTTTGCCGACAATTTTTGGGAGAATATGTGCTTAATTAGAGTCGTACCTAATTTTGAAAATTAATTAATTAATAATGAATTAGGCGGGAATGCCTATTTTAAATGTATGGCTAAACAAATCGAGAAAAATCAATCTCTGTATGTACATTTCGGCCTATTAGGCCTCATCAGCAGAGCTATAGATACGCACAGGGCGGCCTTCCTATCTATAGCTCTGCTGATGAGGCCTAATAGGCCGAAATGTACATACAGAGATTGATTTTTCTCGATTTGTTTAGCCATACATTTAAAATAGGCATTCCCGCCTAATTCATTATTAATTAATTAATTTTCAAAATTAGGTACGACTCTAATTAAGCACATATTCTCCCAAAAAAAAAAATATATATATATATATATATATATATATATATATATATATATATATATATATATATATGGGGTGAATAAAAAGTAATGCCATTTGCTTTATTTCCTGTGAAGTTTTTATTTATTTATTTTATAAAACCAAGGCCTACATTGAGACCCTAACGAGGCCCAGAGCAAGAATAAACAATTATAGCTTCAAGTAACTATTGCTACAAATAATGCTGTCTTAGGTATGACGTTAAACTGCATCTAGTGGTCAAGTTTTGGAACTTTTGGGAGTGTGGAGTACCCCTTCATCGCCATTACTCCTAGGTCCACTCTGACCCGGAGTGTTAGACTCCCACCTGTGTGTTAATTGGATTAAAAAAAATGAGTTTTAAAAAAATTGAATACCCAACAAGAATGAATAAAACACATCTTCAGAGCAAGAATCCGACGAGTAAGACCCAACTTTCTAATCGACAATGTCCCCCTTCTGCTTGACAATGCTTGACCACACACAAAGATCAGGACAAGGGAGAAAATCGCCTCATTCTGGTGGACAAATTTAAGGCACTAAATCTGGTGAGTATGAAGGATGCCTCCATACTTACCAGATTTAGCGCCTTCAGACTATCCCCATGAAAGAGGGTTTGAAAGGAAAACATCATTCCAGTGACGATGAATTGAAACCTGTAGTAAAGAAGTGGCTCAAAGAGCAGTCAACAAAATTTTACGGGACAGGGATACATGCTCTCATTCGAAGGTGGTACATTGCTATTGAGAGAAATGGTGACTATGTGGAGAAGTAGGGATGTAATCCACAGAGGACCAGCTTCCATTTGATGTATGATACATGTTACTGTGTTGGGAATTATACCTGTCCTAAACAAAAGGGCATTACTTTTTGACTCACTCTAGTATTTCTAAAATTAAGAAAAATATGTGTTTATTTCCTATAAGTCTAATATAAACAAAGGGAACGACTCTTGACTGATAAATTATTTATTTATTTATTGATCTACTAGGAAAAAAGAAGACAGGGTTAGGGTTAGGGTTAGGGTTTAGGGTTAGGGTTAGTGTTTAGGGTTAGTTTAATGGGAAAATAAATAAATAATTTATCAGTCAAGAGTGTTTCCCTTTGTTTATGTTAGTCTTATCGGAAATAACCAAATATGTTTTGAGAAGCGCATTTTGTCATCTATATTCTTCTCCGTTGATAAAAATTATAGAAGATCAGCTATATTCTGTAGTATGTGTGTGTGTAGGCATGTGTGAGTCAGATGCTGGGTTTGGCCCACCGTTAGGCATTGAAAAGGCTCTGAACAGTAGGGCAGGTCGATTTTGGAACTGAAACATCACCCATGTAGCGAAAGCTGCAAATTAACATAAAGAATTGCCTCACAAAATATTTTCTTCAAAACTTTGCCTTCATTTGAGGAAATAGATTTCAATCTTTTAAAATGTTATCATTGTTACAGCTTACTTATTAGGTAAAAAGCAGTATATCGCATGTGTCGGTGGCGATGGGGGCATATTTTCAATTTGAATTCTAGTTATAACATTTTATTAGTTTAGTTTAAAATGACAACCTTTTCTGTTTTAAATATAGAAAATTGATAAATTTTCTAACCAATTTCTAGGCTAAATGTTGCAAATTTTGGTGCATTTAGTAGACGATATTTGATGGTATTTACTCAAATAATGGTGCAAGTAAGAGATCTAGTTTTTGGTATCCGTATTTATTATAACAACACACAACTTTCGATGCTTGAGAGAATTTGATATTTAAAAAAAAAGTGAAAATCAAACTACCCTACTGAATAGTGCTGGATATATTTTAATTTTTTGTAGACAATTTGATATCGTATGATACGGGAAAATTGCCCTTGTGTCAAATACCCAACCCTTTTTATCATATAGATGCTTGAAGGCGGTAGCTGGGGATCAGCCACCACTTTATTAATACGCATGAAATTATTTCTTCTTAATCTTGAATAAGAGTATTTACGGGATTCGAAGGAGTTCTTATTTCTCCGTAATTGTAGGCAAATTGTCGGACAAAGAAGGAACAAACACGAAAGTAAATGCAGACACTTGTATTAACAAAAATTACATAAATGTTTTTGCAAATTTTATTGGCATTTGCTACGAGACTTATCTGTGAGTTATGCAGAGTTCTTGGAGTAGTGGTGATAACAGGGGTATTTTGTTCGTCGGTAGGAAATGTTGATAAGACGCTTCGTCTCGGTAGTTTCTCGTCCTTCGGTAAGTGTGCTATTGTACCCGCCTTTTAACGTTGATGATACAATGCCTTAGAAGGGAGCTGGTTGTAGAGTTATGTGATAAGTGGGCCCTGTTTTGGGCTTGGTGATGAGAGCTTTATTTTTTACGTCTCTCCTCCAGTAACTGCTATGCGATAAGTGAAGTTTTTGGTTTTGGCGCCAACATACGATGTTGGCGATCGCCCCCTAGCGGCAGGGGGAGATAATTAACTATGGAATTTCCAATATAAATTGGCTTCGGTTTCTTTGTTTTAATGGCATATAAACCTTCGTGTGTTATTTAATGCCAAAGCCATTCTTGTAGAGGAGGTGGGGTAGGAAGAGCTCTCAAAGTTTTGACTAATGAAAAGAAAGCCCCTTTGATTTGAATTTCCTTCTCTTAGACTGGTTGCCATACTAAGGTTAAAGAGCCCAGTCTGTCCTACTATTTGTCCATAGTTGGAGGGATAATAGTTGAACTGGTACATTTGCCAATGTTATTAGCGCTGTGAAATAAAAACAGCCGCGTCCAGGATTTTAACTCGTGTTGCCTCGTCCATTTCTTGCGACGGTAACCATTCCATCTTCTAATTTATCAATACACAAGAATTTAATGAAAATTATTTCTACCAATTTATTAATGCACATAGAATTATATATACAATAAAGAAAAGAAAAAAAAAGAAGCAAAAACAAAAACAAACAAACAAACTTTGGCATTGAATAGTCCTCAAGGGTTGATATACCGTTAACCTCTTTCCTGATTATCACAAGTATTCACGGGATAGGTATTCTAAACATCTTCTTTACTATCCCGAGTATTTGCCCTTAATAAGTTCCTGGAATCAGACGCCGGGGAGTAGAGCCTAAAAATCATGGAACGGAATCCGCAGGCACAGAAGTCGGACCGGTTTTAGCAGCAATCGAATTAAGGTCAGCATCACTTAGTCTAAGCATCCACAGGTGCGTAAGACTAGACAAATTCAACGAACAGAATTCAACAGGCAGAGATCGGTAGCAGCAACCACAGAACAACCACAGAACATTTGCTGAAACACTTCAACACGAGCTAAGTTACCTAATACAATATAACAATATTTCCCGCCGAGCGAACTTCTCTGGAAACTTACGAACTCTTACACGAACACTTTTCCCTGAAAATACATTTTGTAAACTTAAACATCTTCTCATTGCACTCAATTTTAACCCGAATATACACAATATATTCGCCTTGTACCTTTCCTGAGTAGCAGAAACTACTATTGTTACTAACTTGTTTACTTTATTTCTGTTAACTAGCCTGAGATGCTTCGTTCGCCGATAATTCCATCTTATTTCTAAATACAAGTCACTAATTTTTTTTTTAGCAATTGTGGTGCATTTTAGTTATTATTTTCAAAATATAAAAGAATATTTTTCACTAGTTTATTTCTGTATTGTGTTAAAAATTTCAAATTGAAACAGATACTGGGAAAAGTATAACTTTTTTTCCTAATGATTGTAAATGATTTCATTTAAAAGTAAAGAAATAACAAAAGACTTAGAGATTTAGCTTTATAGTCTATTTCAGGGAGCTTAGACTAATAGTCTAACTCTCCCGACTCATCAGATGCGAATGATGAAATTTTTTATTACTTTAAAGGCATTTGAAAACAGATTTTTATTTTTTATTTATTCTTTTATTTTTTAAAATTTTATAGTCCTGTGATATGAATTCCAAATGAAATCCTTGATGTTGCAAAAAAAAATGTTGTAGTTGTGTGTGTGTGTGTATATATATATATATATATATATATATATATATATATATATATATATATATATATATATAATGGAAATTAATCCGACAGTATGAATATGATATAATGAAAAAACAAAAGATGTTTACAACAGAAATAGGCTCA
>CM042145.1:28079608-28094608 GCA_023376005.1 Doryteuthis pealeii | reverse complement strand
AAAAGATTAAACATAAGGGAGGTAACCAATAACAACCTTTTTAATATTTTAAAATCTATATTCAACTTCCTTTTTTTCGTCTTTGAATATAAAATCTTGTATAAAATAATATTCCAATATCTTTCTTTAACGTTTTGTTTGGGAAACAATAAAAAGAAAAAAATCCCAATCTGTGCTTTGTATATAAACAAATATTGAAAAAAAAATGTATTTGTGTATTCTGGCTTATGAAAACAATTAAAATTGCCGTAAAATACTGTGGTCCATGCTAATCAACGGAAACTAACTCAACGAATATATTCTGAAGTTATCTCCCTTGGTAGAAAAAACCGATCTAATATGAGCAGTAAGAACGCATACGAAAAAGAGTTGGTAGGGCGTCCGCCTGGGATCCACAAAGTTCCTGGTTCGATACCGGCCCTTGCTAACTCAGCCTACAAGTAGTACAGGGAACTATGTGGTAAAGTAAAGAGCTGATGGTAGGTGTAGCGCTAGTGAAAAAGGGATAGACTCCCTCGCGGTCTGTCCGACTTTAGGCCACCCCGACGATTTTTAAAAATTTTGTACATTCAAAAACCGAATAACAGCCCCGACTTCACACTTGGCGGTAGTGTCAACCAGGATCTCCATCAGAAACGACTGCCAAGCCAAGACTGAGGATGGCAGCTAGGCATGCACAGTCTCATGGACATGCACAACAATGTTGTCAGTAACCGCTCGAACAGTTTCTCTGCATTTCCATTGCTTTGAAGACCTTACTTTTGGGATTACCCTCGTATAAATTTGAACATATAGATATTGTAAACAATGTACAGTAGTCCAATTCAGCTATTGTTAAATACTAGTTCTTATTATATTCGCTACTGTCCAGGTTGAGCTCTCTGGTCTTCCGTTTTCTTGGGTTGGTTTTGTTGTGTCTGGAATTGTTGAATCTCCACATCCATTTCTTGTTCTTATCAATGAACACAAAGACCTAAGTTTGAGATCTTTTATTTTTCCCTAGACCCAACATTCCAGCGTGCAGAGAAGAGAGATGCTTTGGAGACCTTACTTTTGGGATTACCCTCGTATATTTTGAATATATAAATTTGTTTGACCAAAGGTGTAATTTACCTTGCATCGATAATTTCTACACAGAAACCAGATCTTATTAAATTTTACGTGGGTTATACAAAATCAGAATTTAAAACTAAGTTTGCAAACCATAAACACTCATTTTCAAATATTGAACTAAAAAATGTAACAACCTTAGCTAGCTATGTTTGGAACTTAAAGAATCAAAATATAACACCAATTATTAAATGGGAAATTCTAAAGTGATCCAATATCTGCCGAAGTTTGACTGATCCATGCTTTTTGTGTTTACAAGAAAAGTTGGCGATAATTAGATTCCCGGATAAGAAAAATCTTCTCAATAAAAAAGATGAATTTCTGGGGAAATGCTTCCATAAGATTCATAACTCATTAATGTATTATTAAGATTATTATAGATATAATAAAAGATATACATTAATCATTAATAATGAAAAAAAAAACTACAACTACAAAGATTTACCATAAGATTTTAACCCCAGTAGTATACTCAAATAAGATATAAACAAAATGAATAAAGAAAAAAAGGGATGGGGGATGAAGATAGATGACAGATATAATTACAAATTACTTTTCCCTGATAAGCGTATGGAAAACTAATCTTTAATTTCAAAGGAAATAGTTTAGATATAAAAACTAAAGTTCATACTAATTAAAAGACAAATAAGAGAGAGAAATAAAAATAATTCTAAACCAGACAAGTATATATAAAATGTAGCTACCTATATATTTTAGTTCTCCTGAGGAAGGTGTACCTTCAACACTGAAACAGTGGTAGAGAGGTTGTATGTGTATCTGTTTATATGTATGCGTACATTTGTAGTGTACATGTATACGTATATATGTATGTATGTAAAATTTCATTTTTCATGTGTGTATTGAATTTTTTTTCAAACACAATTTTTTAAAATAGATGTTTTAAAAACTCATTATTTATCTATTGAACACATAGATGGGACCCTAACAGGTACTACCACTCCGGGTCATAGTGGACCTGGGAGTAATGGTGATGAAGGGGTACTCTACACTCCAGAGTTGGAACTTCACTACTAGATGCAGTTTAACATCATACCTAGGACACTAAGACCCTTAGCCACCGCCTTCTAGCACACATATGATAAAAAGGATTGGGGTCTTGCCATAAGGGTAATAGGGTCGGGACAATCATATAGGTGCTAGGGCTTGACGTAAACAGCCAACTGATGGGAGGGAGCCTCTCTGACTTCTCGTTGAGCCTAAGTCAGGGGCAAAATGTAGTGTTGCAAGTAATGGACTGCTCAGGTACCAGGATTACACTCTTAAGCACCAGGGGTCGTCACCACGACCAATAGGCGGTCCCATCGGGTGGAGTTTACCTCTCTGCAGAGGTGCAGTCGGGTTATTCTACAGCCATAGCCGCCAGGGCGAGAAATTGTGTTATTTAACATATTAATAGTATTTTATAATTTGTTTGAAGCATTGCATAAAGTATGTTATATTTCATTTATTCTTTTATTTTATTTTTTAATGCTATTGCAATGCCAAAGTAATTGTCTTATCAATTTGGAAGTATCTTCATCTTCAGGCAGATGAAGATGAAGATGCTTCGAAATTAATAAGACCTTAGACAATCACTTTTGCATTGCAATAGCCTTAAAAAAAATTAGATATAATTTGTTTTGTTTTTTTGTTGTTTTACGGCATATCAAACTCGGTGGGTCATTTAATGCCGACAAAGTTTTGAAATAAATTAATTCTTAATGGATATTCATTCTTTTATAAATACATTTTTTTATTTGACCCATAGATGGGACCCTAAAAGGTGCTACCACTCCGGGTCAAAGTGGACCAGGGAGCAATGGTGATGAAGGAGTTCCCCAGATCACCAGAACTGGAACCTCACCATCAGATAGAGTTTAACGTCATTCCCAGGACATGAATACCCTCAGCCACCGCCTTCTAGCACATATATGATAGAGAGGGCCTTTCCGTCCACCCATCTAGCCTAAGTGGAGTGTTGCATGTCGGGGACAACTCATCCACCAGGATTCCGTCCTTAAGCATCACGGGTCGCCACCCACAACCAACTGGCATCCCTATTGGGGGGGGGGTCTTCCGCCTTTGCAGAGGTGCAGTCGGGGTATTCTAAAGTCCCATCTGAGAGGGCTACTTAGATGGGTGACTATTTAAGCAACAGCAAATACTGTAAGAAACCGAATATCAAAATGAATTGATTCAGTATTAAATGACCCGAAAAGTGTTGATATGTCATGAAACAAAACAACCAATCAACATGCTGAGGGGTTACGGAATCGCCTTTATTGTACGTTTATATTTACATTTTTGTGTACTTGTTTTTTTTTAATTTTTAATTTTTTTGCACACAGTCCTATCAAATAGCAGGAGTTCAATTCCCGGACGAAGTCACAGTTCACATAGCGCTAATACTCTTTCTTGGGAAAGGTTTGAAATCAACTATTCTCCTTCCAGCTATGGGTAAATAGTAGGGCAGACTGGGCTCTTTAACCTTGGTTAGGCAACCGGTGTAGAAGAAGAAAATCTCTGAATTCAAACCTGGTCACTACTAGAATAGACTCAGGCCTACTTAGTGATCTATTTCAATAAAAAGAAAACACGAATAATCTATGAACAGATCTATTTTACATATAGATGGGACCATAAAGCACAAAAGGGTTTCCAACCGCGGTGAAAAGTTAGCATCTTAGGAGCGAAGGATTCTTACGTCTGTTCCTTCTAACTAACGGCCAAATTCTGACTAACTGAAATTAACTTCCGCTCTCACACTCTCCCATTGGCAGGAAACCAAGGGGTCAAGTAAGGGTCATTACCTATCAATAATATAACCCCCCTCCGATTTTGAATCTTCAACGAATTTTAATTCAAAATCTAATTACACTTACAAACATAATTCGCAGGCTACCCACGAATTATGTAACATTTAGTGTCATACCAAAGAAATCCCATTTTTGGGGGGTGGGGAGGTCTTACCCCTCTGAAGGGGATACAGCGTATTCAAAGTCCTGCCACCAGAGCTAGATAATGCCAGAAGTAAAATTAGTATGGCCATTTAAAATACGGCTGTAGCTCCCAAAGTTTCTAATTCACTCACGTGGTCACAGTACTATCTCATAGTCTATTAGGGGTGGGGAAATCAAAATCGCTCCCGATTGGGAACCGTTTAATTATAGGCTTACCCGAAGTCTTTAGTCGAGGAATCTTTTGGACTTGAAAACTCGACCTATACACGAGTATGTGCGATAACATTTTGATAAGCATCTAAGTTGAAATTTTACATATCCTGATTGCACGGACAGTCGAATGAGTCATTTTATATGCGATCCGACCCGGTAGAAAAGCGACGTTGATGCCATCGTTGCAAAACACGCAGACAATTCGGCAACGAGCGAGACGTGTGATCGATGCTAAAACTTTTCGGTGTTAGAAATCAGTATTTATTTGATACTCTGTCCTCTCAACGAAAATGGCGATATCAGCTGCATTAGCGATCACTGAGCTGATCAAGATTGCGTCTGCCATTACAGATAAGGACGCTTAATAGGGATTTATTCACACACACACACACACACACACACACACACACACACACACACAAAAAAAAAAAAAAATAAAATAAAACAAAAAAAAGCAACAAAAAACAAATACTTACCGCTGACCTCTGTTCAAGAATAATGTGCGGAGATTTGTCTCGAGATTTGTCTGCTTTTGTAAAACCCGATGGCCAAGTCCATGATAAGGTTTTAAAAAAAAAAGGGTCATTAAATGTTAATGGGCACCCGATTGACAAATTCTGACCGCTTATCGATTTTCAGGAATGGCAGTTTAGGGGGTGAATGTAATCGCTTCGTCTCCATACTGTGGAATAAAACAGACCACTCTGCGATGGAAGAAATGATTGTTCACCTTTTCAATTTAGCAAATTGGAGGACACCAGTCTCATATTTTTTTATATATTTTTAGACTGATATAGATAGATAGAAAGATAGATAGATAGATAGAAAGATAGGAACAGACTGATATAGATAGATAGATAGATAGATAGATAGATAGAAAGATAGGAACAGACTGATATAGATAGATAGATAGATAGGAACAGACTTAGATAGATAGATAGATAGATAGATAGATAGATAGATAGGAACAGACTGGGATATATTGATAGAAACAGACTGGGATAGATAGATAGATAGATAGGAACAGACTGGGATATATAGATAGGATGGGATAGATAGATAGATAGATAGATAGATAGGAACAGACTGGGATATATATATAGATAGATAGATAGATAGGAACAGACTGGGATATATAGATAGATAGATAGATAGATAGATGGGAGATAGATAGATAGGAACAGACTGGGATATATAGATAGATAGATAGATAGATAGGAACAGACTGGGATAGATAGATAGATAGATAGGAACAGACTGGGATATATAGATAGATAGATAGATAGGAACAGACTGGGATAGATAGATAGATAGATAGATAGGAACAGACTGTGATATAATAGATAGATAGATAGATAGATAGGAACAGACTGGGATATCTAGATAGATAGATATATAGGAACAGATAGATAGATAGATAGATAGGAACAGACTGGGATAGATAGATAGATAGATAGATAGATAGAACAGACTGGGATAGATAGATAGATAGATAGGAACAGACTGGGATATATAGATAGAACAGACTGGGATAGATAAATAGATAGATAGATAGATAGGAACAGACTGGTATATAGATAGATAGATAGATAGGAACAGACTGGGATAGATAGATAGATAGATAGGACAGACTGGGATATATAGATATATAGATAGATAGATAGGAACAGACTGGGATAGATAGATAGGATAGATAGGATGGGATATATAGATAGATAGATAGATAGGAACAGACTGGGATATATAGATAGATAGATAGATAGGAACAGACTGGGATATATAGATAGATAGATAGATAGATAGATAGGAACAGACTGGGATATATAGATAGATAGATAGATAGGAACAGACTGGGATAGATAGATAGATAGATAGATAGATAGATAGATAGATAGATAGGAACAGACTGGGATAGATAGATAGATAGATAGGAACAGACTGAGATAGATAGATAGATAGATAGATAGATAGGAACAGACTGGGATATATAGATAGATAGATAGATAGATAGGAACAGACTGGGATAGATAGATAGATAGATAGATAGATAGGAACAGACTGGGATAGATAGATAGATAGATAGATAGATAGATAGATAGATAGCAGACTGGGATAGATAGATAGATAGATAGATAGATAGATAGATAGATAGATAGGAACAGACTGGGATAGATAGATAGATAGATAGATAGGAACAGACTGGGATATATAGATAGATAGATAGATAGGAATAATATCTTTAGGTAAAGCATAAAAGAATTTAAAGATATGATTGAAATGTATCGAAAAGTCGATAAAAAAAAAGAATAAGACAGAAACTTTTATGACACATCGACTCCTATATAATGGTCACGCAATATAATTACATTTATATTATCTTAATTTTTCGGACTGTTGTCCTCATCTTTATTGTGAAATACACATACACTACGTTTCAGCCGATGTGTCGTCCGGCGTTCTTCAGGTGTTTCTTGTTATCCATTGGGGGTAGATTGTTCTCATTCCGTTACAAGTGTTTTTTGTTTATCCGAGTATAATAAGGATTCAACTTAGGAAATAATTTTGAATAATTTGATCGGAGGGTACATCGGCTAAAACGTTGAATTTCACAAAAAAGATGAGGACAGCAGTCCAAAAAAAGAAAACAAAACAAAATAATACATATTATCAAGCCTAAAAATCTAAAAAAAAATTCAGACAAATGATTAAATTTCTTCAAATATATTCGTATAGCCCTAGCTATGGTTAGCGGAATGAGAACAGGATATTCCCGTGGACTGAATAAAGGGTTAGGTTCAAAGTTCCGTGATGGCTCCCGATTACGACAAGAAGGTTCCCGAGTTCGAAATGAAGGTTCCCAAGTCCGAAAAGAAGGTTCCCGAGTCCGACAAGAAATACCCGAAGAAGGCCGGAGGGTACATCGACCGAAACGTTGTATAGATAACAATGAAGACGAGGACAATAGTCCGAATAATGCAGATAATTCTAAAAATGCGCAATTTAAAAATGCAATTGTATATTGAACATATCGTTATGGTTACATATTTATCAGCCCCTCTGCACGAACAATATACGACATAGGTTCAATTTCCTAAGCGGAGTTTAACAGGTTTGAATTCAGAGTTTTCCTTCCCCTAGGCTGGTTGCCTAACCAAGGTTAAACGGGCCCAGTTCGTCTTACTATTTACCTATAGCTGGGGGAAGAATAGTTGGATACATACCTTTCCCAAGGGTATTAACGCTATGTGAAATGCAAACCACCTCATCTAGGATTTGAACTCGTGTCACGGTCTCCATTTCCTACGACGATAACCATTACACCACACACATCCACATTGTTATGATTACATTTAATATGGATCAAATTTCGGCATTAAATAACCCATAGAGAGTTGAAATGCCGTTAAACAGATAAACCAAACCTTAAACGCCAATGCTTATTCTAATTTTCAGTCTAATTTATGAATTTGATGTTTGAAACAGCTGTACGGCCACATGCCCCATATCATACAAACCATCCGTGTGAGACGAACAAGACACGCTGGGCACTGCTGAAGAAGCAAGGATGAACTCATAAGTGACGTTCTTCTGTGGAAGCCATCATATTGGCACGCCAGAGTAGGCCGTCCAGGCGTACATGGACCAACTCTGCGCGGATACTGGATGCTGCGCATAAGACCTCCCAGAAGCAATGAATGATGGGGACGGCTGGCGAGAGATTGCCATGGATATCCATGCTGCTAGCGCGACATGATGATGATGATGATGATGATGATGATGAATGTTTGTTTTAAATTTATGAATTTTCACTAACATTGAGGGGAGTAGGGAGATCCCAGATGTAGGGTACTAAATATGCCACGACGATACCGGGTAGGAAAACTATGTGCTATTTTTCTTACTAAAAAAAAAAAAGAATAACTAAAAACGTTAGGGTATTTTTTTGGGGAGGCTAGAACGGATTAATAACATTTTAGTTTATTTCAATGGGGAAAATTGATTTGATATACGAGGAAATTGAGTTACGAGCAGGACGAATTAAACTCGTAAGTCAAGATACCAATATGTTTTGAATTGACTGCCTCAATCACAACTCTGGAGACATTTAAAACAGTAAGATCAATTGTAGGCACATCTTGTAGGCTTATTGGTTCATCTTTATTTCTGAGCTGGCACAAATTTCAAAAGTTAAAACGAATTCATTGTTTCGTAAAATGTCAACTGCACTGTCATGCGTAGTAAAAGGAAATATCGTTGTTATGCGACGTTATGAAATCGAAACAATGGCGGTGCAATTTTCGAAACGGAAAACTGGAAACAGATAATGAAATTGAGAGTTTGAGCAAAATTTAGCTGTCAAATCTATCAAATATAATTTCCAGGCCTTTTTTTAAAATTTTTAAATTTTTGTTTTTCTTTCTCCTTCTTCCATTTGAATGATGATTCTTGTGCAGATTTTTAATCAATATAAAACACAATGAAAGGAAAAAGTTTTGCGAAAAATTGAATGTGAATGTGACGGCATTTGTTATCACGGTTTTCAATGGAAAAGGTGTGATTGCCGTAATGCTGCATACAAAACGGTTCTGTCTTTGATTATTTTGCATCTTGTACGGAATTGGATAATTTGCTGATCACCAAACTCTGAAACCAGAATCGTAGCAGAAATAAATGTTTTTTTTTTTTTGGGGTGGGTGGGGGGGGGAGTGCAAATAAAATTTAGAATTTGGTCGTAAGTAATCAAAGTGCGTCAACACGGTTAGCGGCAAGTATATATGGGGTAGCAAGCAGTTTAATATTTTAGGTTTAAAAGGTAGCTTGTTATTCCTGGTGCGTGTTCCTAGGGTTTGCTTTTAACCCCATCTTATTTGGTGGTCACGCTGAAAAAGAAGGAATTCGAAGAACGAAAAAAAAAAAAAGAAAAAATGAGACAAAAGGTGATTTTATGATTTAGGCTTTATTCACTGGTCATAGCCACCACGTAGCAAAAAAATATCTCCCTGGTCAGTGGTACTGTCTTGTCTGAGTTAAGGCCTAAACTCGAATGGCCGAGAGATTCTCTTTGGGGTCCGAAGTGGGTCCTTTTCCCCGCACATGCGCGGAGGGTTCTTCCGGTGAAGACTCATAGAGGTTTGTTATTTAAAAATGTTTTTTATTTAATTTTAATTTTATTTTAATTTCTACATACATTTAAAATTACCTGTACCTCTAGATTGGAAGAAAACAGTAATGCTTTGAAATAATAGAGAGCCGTCTGTGTTACGAATGAAAGAAAAGGATCCTCTATCACCTACAAATATGTTAATACTTTGTTATTTGTAATAACAACACAGCTGAAATAATTACAAAGAATTCTGTCATCGGAGTTTTATAAAAAAGATATATTCCTCCTGGCTTTGTGTTGTAACTTGAGTATCAGAGTTAGTAGAGAAATAATAGAAAGAAACACATGTATTAAGGATAGGGGGGAATGTTTACTGAGCAAAGATACAAGGTGAAAAGAGTAATTAGCAATTAGGATCGGAGTTTTATAAAAGTTATATTCTTCCTTACTTTGATAGTTTTTTTTTCCTGTAGTATTTTTTCGACCTCCCACCCGGCCGGATTGACACAAGGGTTTTTTTTAACGTGGGGAGCCACGCATAAACCGAAGCTCATGTTCGACTCCCCCCCCCCAAAAAAAAAAAACAAACAAACAAACAACAAAAACAAAACAAGTCCCAGGTACCTTTTGAAAACCTCAACTGATTCATTTGGGGTTAGGTGGGTGGTTACTTGTTTCCTCTTTAACCTCAATACGCGTAGTCCTTCTTTTTTTAAAAAATAAAATGAAAGAAGGCAAAAGAGACAAAGAGATACAGGCATATTTTCAAAGTTCAATTTCCAGGTTCACAACTATTTCTTTGAGTAGAATTTTCTTTCTGAGTTAGTTATAGTGTATGTCCCCAGTAACAGTCTTCGTCGAACTTCCAATGTTTCTTTTTAGCACCTCCTTTTTCTGAGCATGCTCAGTCGGTTTTTCCCGTCACGTGCCTCTTGGGATTTTTTTTGTATTTATCTATTTGATTTTGTGTTTTTCTTTTTTAATTTTTTAATTCTATTTGGTTTTATTTATTTTTATTCTATTTGGTTTTTACTTATATTTCAACCCCCACATTCTCTCTCTTTACCAAGTAAAAATTTTCAACTTTCCGTCTTCAGGGGTAAAATTGATTTTGAATGTATCATAAATCTTTATATAAAATTTTATGAGAAATCCGGTGGAGGTATTATACTTACCCTTGATGTCATTTGAGGTCACAAGCGACCAAGTAGGTAACTAAAACTTCGCCAAACTATTTACCAATGTTATGTATCTTTTATTTTCCTCATTCGACAGAAAATTCTCTTGTAGAAGGCTGTATCTTTTAGATTTTTTCAAAACTTGTTTCCCCGAACTTGGTAAAAAATGTCAGGTAATGATGATACATCACTTGAGACTGCCAAGTTTGTATATATAGTGCGCTATAACCATACGATTAAAATGCATTTAGGTGTAAAGAATTGACGGAGACTTGAGAAAGAGACGCTGGATCCTTACCTAGGCCCGAGTCTATCTATCTATCTATCTATCTATCTATCTATCTTTGTCTATGACACTCTTACTATCTATCTATTTTGCCTATGACACTCATATCTATCTATCTATCTATCTATCTATCTATCTATCTATCTATCTATCTATCTATCTATGACACTCATACTATCTATCTATCTATCTATCTATCTATGATACTCATACTATCTATCTATCTATCTATCTATGATACTCATACTATCTATCTATCTATCTATCTATGACTCTCCTACTATCTATCTATCTATCATTTCTATGACACACTCATACTATCTATCTATCTATCTTTTCTATGACACTCATACTATCTATCTATCTATCTATCAAATCTTCATAACTATCAATCATTGTTAGTCTTCATATCTATGTTGGTCTGTTCATTATATATATATATATATATATATATATATATATATAATATATATAATATATCTTTATCTATCTATCTATATATATAATATATATATATATATATATATGCCAATCCTTCTCTCTCTCGCCCTCCCCCTCTCTCTCTCTACTTGTGTGAATTTATTTTCCAATTTTACTGTAAAAACTTACTAATATAGTGAACATGTTTTTGTTACCCGTTTGTATTTTATAATTGTATTTCTATTTATCATCTTTTAAGATTTTAATCCTTTTCCTTTCGGTGTTATCCAGTGCAATTTATTCAGCGCCTCAATTAACGTATCCTTCTCTCGCCTCATTGATAATGTTTATCGATATCTATTTAATACGTTACACTTGGAAGAAGTCGGTGTTTTCATCAGTCGATCCCAGGCCGTCTCTATTTCGAGAACCTAATCCCATTCTGGCCTTGACAAGAGACAATTCCATTGACCCCAGTTCGTTTAAACGAAAATGAGTGGGAATATTTTATATAACCGGCTTCTCATTTGTTTACGAGTAATGGGGAAAATTATGGCTAAGTTTCTACGTTGTATTGATATATCAAATGGTTTAGTATCTTTCAGTGTTTATTAGTTGGGAATTTATTACATTTTTATGGACCATATTACCTTTAGGCACCCCTTTTTGATCTCGATTAAGAAAGGACATGTTTTTCATTTACACCGTCAATATCCGGTTGTTTGTTAGGGGTTAGGGTTAGGGGTTAGTTTTATAATTTAAAAAAAAATCTAAAAATCATCTGTTAAAACAACCGGATATTGACGGTGTAAATGAAAAACATGTCCTTTGTTAATCGAGATCAAAAAGGGGTGCCTAAAGGTCACGTGGTCCATTTTTATTACTAATTTAGCACTGTAGCGGTTGTCTTCCCTTGCTGAGATGGACTAGAGTCCAAAAGGTTTATCTCCCCTATCGCATTACCATTAAGTTTGCAAAATATGATGTTTTCGCGGGGACTCATATAATTTCCCAGGTTATAGACAATTCGGATAAAGAAGACGACAACAACAATTGAAGATAAAAATGACAACATATATTCAAAAAGGTACAAATTGCAAACTTAATGGCATTTGCGACAAGACTTATCTGCTGAGGGTTTGAATGTATAGGGATCAAATGGAAAATACGTCTCGCTGTTGACTGCTCAACACTATAAGTGGCTTTAGTCATAGAATTCAATTTAGGCACCAATATCGTATATTGGTAATTCGCCCTCTGGTGCCAGGGGCAGATAATTTATCTATACCTTTTCCGATAATACGTCAGTTTAAGTTTATCAATGGCGACATCATCTTGTTTGCTGAAAACATTGAAAGAATTATCTATTTGTTTGTCATCCGGAAAATGTCGACCGTTTCACGGAACAAGTAACCTTTCCACGGCATGATTACGTATGAAGACATTTTCACTATTGTGTTTGTGGTGTATATGGCATGACTTACCTGTCGAGAGCTGGTCTTCTCAGTCATGTGCGGTTCCATGATGGCAGAAAACCACGCGAAGAGCATGTGTGGGCACGAGCGGAAACCAGGGGTCTCACGTGTCATCTATGCGACAGGAAGTGCAAAAGTAAAGCTGGACTTCTGAGCCATTAACGTGTCCACAATTGTGCTCCTTGTAGAAATGGCTTTCTTCAATTATGTAATTAATGAATTCTGCACAAACGTTTATATAAAACTGTTAATAGTAAAATAAACAGTGAAGTAAGCATGTACAAAAGTGCTGCAAATATTTAATATTAACTCAATAACTTACCAAGGAAGCACATTTCCTAATGTGATGGGTGAAGCTGATGACTTTTGATAAGTTCATGAATATTAGGCTTGAACCTTTGAAAATATATCAACATGAGCATGTTCTCCAGGATTCTTGTGGAATTAAATTCTTCTAATTACTAAGAAGGCTTAGTAGTTTCCATAGACCCCCGAATACTTACAGACCCCTAGAATTGTTGCATAGACCCCAAGGGGATTTATGTAGACCACTTTGAGAAACCTTGGATTAGAGCATATTGTAATTACAACATTATTCCTTTAATTCTTGGACAAAATGTCATAGGTTGAAAGTGCATATGGTATTAAAAAAATGATTTGGCAGTGATAAGGTTATGGGTTTCATACTGGAACATTTTTATTGTTCAGGGAACAAAACGATTAGTACGCTGCTAAAGAAAAAAAAAAAAAAAGAAGAAATTTCACGAGATTTCATGAGATCTTTAGCTAATACTAGCAAATATATGCACCCTCCAAGTGCAAGTATTTAAGTTTGAATGTAATAAAATATTATATTAAATTAGAAAGGCTAACGAAACTAAATAAAAATGCAGATAAAAAGGATTTGAAACAAAATAATCGAAAAGTAAAACAACAAATTTACTCCCGTCTTTCATTGCTAATTTTTACTAATTTAACTATTTAGTTAAAATAGGAAGTAAAGAATAAGATTACAGTTATTTCTTCTTGTTAATGGATTTCTTTTAAGAGTTATCCACGAGATTGTTGCTCATATTCATTAAGATAAAACCAAACAATTAGAAATCAATAATATCAAGCTCATGTTTATTAAAATCAAATTTTTGATATCCATATGCAAATTAGCCTTCCCGTTCACACTGTAAACCGCTATTTTGTTGTATATATAAATACAATTGCATGTTATTAGTATGTAGATTTGGTCAACAGAATTGATAATGTAAAGCAATTTTATCTATAATTGAGGTTTAAATAAAAATAAAATCATGAAGAAAGTGACGTTAATAACTAAGGGAATTGTGACTTGAGTAGTGATATAGTTTCGGTTACAGACAGAAAACATACAATATCCATTATAATAGTATATAGAATTCCAGGAATAATGTATAAAAATAAACAAATAGAAAAAAATGTATTTTGCTGATAGCGAATCTAAGACAGGACAACTGTAAATTCGGCACGTGCTGAAAAAAAAAAAAAAGAAAAAAAAAGAAGAAAATCGTTCATTAGCGTTCAATCCTCCCGATTTCTGCCAGATTTCAACAGAGTGAAAGGTTAGTTCTTTTTTTTTTGTGTTCGTGCGAATTATCTAAATTATCAGATGTTGAAAAAATGTTGGTAGTTATAACAGGACTCTCGTTTTTTTTTTGTTTTTTTTTAAAATTTCCCTCTAGACAAACAAAAAGAACTCAATATTAATTGATATTATCAAGTCCCATTGAGTTGATAAAAAAGTCAGTCAATTCAAAAAGGGAAAAAATCCATTAACATGCGACATATCATTCTAGCCATGCATTAAAAGGAAGCGGGGATAGAAAAAACATTTTATATAAAAAAAATTTTCTTCTTTTTCTTCTTCTTCTTCTTAGTAGTAGTAGTAGTAGTAGTAGTTGTAATATAATAATAATAATATAATAATAAATAATAATGAGAAGAAGAAGAAGAAGAAGAAGAAGAGAAGAAGAAGAAGAAGAAGAAGACTCGTAAAATTCTCTGGGACTTCGAGATACAGACGGATCACTTAATCCAGACCAGGAGACCAGACCTAGTATTGATTAACAAGATCAGAACCTGTCATCTGGTGGATTTTGCCGTCCCGACCCCGATCATCAAGTGAAAGTGTAAAAAAGTGAAAAGATAGACAAATACTTGTACCTTGCTAGAGAACTGAAAAAACAAACAAAAACAAACAAACGAACAAAAACAAAGCAAAAAA
>CM042145.1:28019608-28074608 GCA_023376005.1 Doryteuthis pealeii | reverse complement strand
AGTGACAATATCTCCGTAGATTTTTTTTGTTAAGTCCTAAATTCTGCAATTATATCCTACCAATGAAATTATAAAAGGGGACCTTCGGTAAAATAGTGTCAATACCGTTCGAAATTTTCTGTGAAAAAAGCTCTCATTTTCACACACAGTAGCAGGGATTAACCGTTATCATCTTGCAACACTCACTGGTTAAAAATGAGACAGTCCAAATTGTACAAGATGCAATGCAAAAATATAAATTTAGATTATCTGGTGTCGATTAATCGCAGATTTCTTATCTGTCCCATTTTATTTCACCTAATTTAAAAAATGAAACATTCCAAATGGTCTTGTGTCGCTTAGATGCCCAACGTAAAATTAAATTAATTGAAAAAAAAAAAATGAAGTTACATGTTTGTTTTATTTGTAATATTGAAATTGTGAATTACGTAATATATTTTGGTAATTTTGATCATATGTTGCCCCATCCCTAAGTTACGCTATGTTTTAGCAAGCCAGCGTCAGGCGAATTTCCGGCCCAACTTAGATATTTTCCGAGTCGTGTTTTTATCACTTTTTTTTGTCGGCAAATTAATGTAGATATTTTAAACACCTCTCCCAGATTTTTATCGGCA
The DNA here is from genome assembly GCA_023376005.1 of Doryteuthis pealeii. Classification (NCBI taxonomy): domain Eukaryota; kingdom Metazoa; phylum Mollusca; class Cephalopoda; order Myopsida; family Loliginidae; genus Doryteuthis; species Doryteuthis pealeii. Next base: position 28,073,994 of record CM042145.1, on the reverse strand, counting down.
AATCAATGGAGGGGTTGGGTAAATACATACATGTCAGTGTTTAACCTCAGGTAAAACTAGAACTTCGAAAACTGATTTTCAAAACGGTCATCGATATTTGGACAATGGGCGTGTCCTGGGTATGATACTGAACTGGGTCTGATTGTTCAGCTTCCATTCTGGAGATCTGGGGAGTTTGGAGTGCATATTCGTTGCCAATAATCTGACCCGGAGTGGTAGTACCTTTTAGGGTCCCATCTATGCATCAAACAGATCTGTTTAAAAGTGTAATGACAAACGATAACACCGATAGACTTTGGAAAACTGTATTCTACTTAGAATAATTGGTAGACTTATTAAGAGTTTATATAGTCTATTATTCACTAGAGAGTTCTCCAAAGGGGAGGTAATCATAGAATATGGGAGGTAACTCTCGATAGTACCACGTACAAAATAAAACCTTGAAGAAACAACTACACAACAAATGTAAATATGAATGTACAATTAACACGATTCCCTCACACAAGAGCATAAAATAACCCTAAACGGGTTGACATGCTGTTAAAATAAATAAATCAATCCATTAATAAAGGAATAAACAATCTTCTAACATTAATTTCTCTTCAGTTGGATTTGTTCCGTAGTTAATAAATGTATGAACGATCTATTTGAAAAAGTCAACATAGAAGACATTCTGTCCTTTTTGAAGGAAATAAAATTATACCATAGAATATAGACATGAACCTAATCAATACGATACAACATGGTCCCCAATGACGCTAACACATTGTTAAAAGCCAATTACTACAAAAGTGTAAATATAGATACACAACATATATCACTTCCTAACTACTAGGAATGTCATAACCATAGACGGGTTGATATGCCGTTAAAATCAACCAACCAACCAACCATCCAGCCAACCAGCCAGCGCACCAACCATAGTTGCGTATTTTTTTCATTGGTACAAGAATATGGTGTTTGATGTTATGTAAAAAAGCATGGATTTCGAAAGGTGGTTTTCAAATGGCCTTTGATGAGCATTTTTTTTCAAATCTCAGTATATATACAGAGGAGAAAATGGAGAAAACGAAGATGGCGGGAAAATAGAGATGACGTAAAAGTGAAAAAAAGTGAAAGGAAACATCGTTTAAGCAAAGAAGAAAAACAGATAGAAAAGAAAAAGAAATAAAGAGGAAGAATTCCAAGAGAACAAAACAGGCATATATATATATATTATATATATATATATATATATATATATATATATATATATAGTGAGAGTGAATAAAATTGTTAAAGAAGATTAAAAAAAAACAGTGAAAAAAGGAATAAACAAAACAGGAAGAATTATATAAAACACACACACATACACACAGAGAGAGAGAGAGAGAGAGAGAGAGAGAGAGAGAGAGAGAGAGAGAGAGAGAGAAGAGAGCAAGAAATTCGTTAAAGCAAAGAAGAAAAACAGATAGAAAAGAAAAAAGAAAGATAAATAAAGAGGAATAATTCAAATAAAACAGAGGGATAGATAGGTAGACAGACAGAGGGATATATATATATATATATATATTATATATATATAATATATATTATGGTTATCTCAGTCGGTAGAGCGTTCGGCTAGAAATCACAAGGTTCCTACTTCGATACCGGTCCTCGCCAACTCAGCGTTATGAGTAGCACATGGATGTTTGCGGTAAAGTAAGGAGCTGATTGTAGGTGTGGCGCTTCACCTTAGATGCAAAAACAATCTCCTTGGTCTAGCGCTAGTGAAAAGAGGATAGACTCCCTCGCTGATTGGCTGATACCGACATTTAGGCCGCCCCCACGACATATATATATATATATATATATATATATAGAGAGAGAGAGAGATAGATAGATAGATAGATAGAGAGAGAGAGAGAGAGAGAGAGAGAGAGAGAGAGAGAGAGAGGGAGAGAGAGAGAGGGTGGGGGTGGGGTGGTTGAATGGTTAACAAAATATCACATTTCACAAAATGCTAAAAAAAAAAAGAAAAGAAAAGAAAAGAAAGAAAAAAAGATTGTCCAATTTGGGTCAATGTAAACATTTAAGAATCTCTAAGGAAAAAGACCTTCGCGAAGATGGAAGTAAAAAGATGAAAAAAAAAAAAAAAAAAAAAAAAAAAAGAAAGAAAAAAAAAGAAAGAAAAGAATGACAAAAATCGTAATGCAAACAGGTAAACAAGAATTGGCAAGTGTCATCTATTCCAAGTGAGATTAATGTTTGTAGAAGATTAAAAAAGAAAGAAAAAAGAAAAAAGAATCAGCTGAGAAATGGACGGTCCAGTCTTGTGTTGTGTCAAAAATACGTACAACCAACAACAAACGTTACTCGTACTTGTCAACGTTGTAATCTTTCTAAAAAGAAATCGGCACATTAAAATATGAGGGTTTACCAAATTATTAAGGTGTTGGTCATTTTTGTTGTGAGTTTGAAAGCAACGTAAAAGATAAGTGGTAATCATTTTAATATAACAACAAAGGAATTTATCAGCAAACTAAATCTAAAAAAAAAAAAAAAAAAAAATAATAATAAATATAGAAATAAAAAGAAAATTAGTGAAATAGATCACTAATTAGGACTGAGACTATTCTAGTAGTGACTAACCCAACCTAATGCCTCCAACCCGTCTTTCGGGACGGGGGTCCGGTGCGCTTTGGCCACTGGACCGGTGAGATGGTAAATTATTAGCGTCGATCCCAGAAGGCCATCCCTCCAGGCAAACCTGCCCTTGACTTAAAGGGCAGGCTGGGTTTATTGCCCAGCGCCTGAGGCGCCCCCCTTGAGGGCGAATGCCGACGGGATCGACGCAATTTTTCTACCCGCCACCCATGAGTCTCGGCTTGTGGGTGGTCCCACATAAATAGGGCCTTCGTGCCTGACTCGGTACGAGTGGGGTACTGGGAAAATAAGACTAACCCAAGCGGAGTTTGACAGGTTTGAATTCAGAGTTCTCCTTCTCCTAGACTGTTTCCTTAACCAAGAGATAAAGAGTCCAGTCTGCTCTACTATTTACTCATAGCTGGAGTGAGAGTAGTTGAATTCACACCCTTCACAACGGCATTAGCGCTATGTAGTCTGTAGCTTCGTCCAGGATTTGAACTCTGGTCGACGAGTTCATTTCCGACGACTCTAACCATTATACCATGGACTCCAATTGTATAATAATTCAAACTAACCAGGGAGATGCCAAAAACAAGTTGGTTCTTGTGCTTTTTATGCAATAGTATCTTGACAGTAAGGAAAAGACTATTGCATATACTATAAAAAACAACAACAACAAAAACAAAAAAAAACACCCTCCGGGCGGTGAAAAAGTTAATTTTTGAAAGATATTGCCGGGTGAAAATTCAGTGTCAATAAACTAAATTTTATTCTGTAGAAAAAAAATAACTTACAATTTTTTCGACAAATAAAATTTTAAAACATGTTTGTACAATTAACGCCTGAATATAACATATATTGTTTTACGATCTTAATTCATTTTATTAGAGATTTAATAAATTTCATATTTATCAAAGTGTCAGAAAAATGCATGCACTTACTTACCTGCAGTCTTCGAAGAAAAGCTCAAAGAAGGCTTTAACTGGGTTTATATTTATTGTCGTTTTTGATTGGTTGAATGGGTAATAAATACCTCGTTACCTGCTAGTTTCGGTGTGTACAGCATACACCATAGGTCCTTCTAGTTAGGTGGCTGAATGATCATGACCCCAATTTTTTCATATAGGACATATCCAGGACCCCAAACCCAAGTTTTTTTTTTACAAAACTACCCATCTTTACCTTAGCATTTTTTTTTTATTCCTGGAGAGTCAGCTCTTTCTAAAGTAGACCCAACCCACCCGACCTACAGAGAAACCCAATTTTTTTCGCCAAACACCCCTCTAAGGACACCCACCTCCAACTTAGAGGAACCAACCGGCTTACTTTCGAACCTTGAAAAAGATCGGAAGACAGTCGGCGGCCCTATACAATAGCAGAGAGAAAGGGGGCAACCAAAATGGCCCACAATTTCAATTTTATTTTGTTACACTTTTTTAGTTTCTTGGGGATTTTTGTTTTGTTACCCCAACCCCTCCACTTCCTTCTCATACGAAGCTTATGCTTTAAAAACTTTTCCAATCACTCGAAAGGGATAATTTTAAGTAGGTTAAAGCCATAGAGCGAAAGAGGCATTTTGGTTTAAGTAGGCTGCGAAAGGAGAGAATGCCAGGTTTATTTTTGAATGGATCGGTTAGTGAGTGAACCTAGCTAAATAGATCCATGTAGTGGTATGGCCAGCTTTGTTACCCCCCCCAAAAAAAAAACAAAAACAAAAAAAAACAAACTAAACCTTCCGGCTATATGCTGAGTTGTGATGACACACTCATGTATTCACTTCTTATTTTTTGAATAAAGAATTTGGAGTGAGTACATGAGTGTGCTCACTTCAAATATAGTGTACAACTATCGTAGATTGGGAAGTATTCCTTTTATAACATGTGGATGTTATATTACCGTTGGAAGGCTTAAAGTAACCCCCCAACGTGTTGCATGTGTATACATAGAAACCATTCTGACAAAGGTCAAAATATAATATATTTATTCCGTAAGTGACGGAGATACACTCAGAGAAAAATATACAAAAAGGGCAGATGTACGAACAGAAGGTGTATAAAACAGATACAGGAATGTAGAACGACTAGTAGTGGGTAGGTAGGGGGTAAGACCCCCTAACCTAAGATTAGGGTAGCAGCTCTCTAGACCATCTTTACACGTCGCCGGTCTGAGTGAAAAAGGACTAGGGAATTGAAGTTCCCTCCTGTGGTCCGATACTAACGCCACCTCTCGACACACGAGACGCATCAAGGGAAGATAACTCAGATCTTGTTTACCAACCCAACACTTTGATTCCGGTCTCTAATCTTACCAGACCTAAGAGGTTATTTACTTCATACTGCCATCAAAGTCGCAACAAGGCATTGATGCAAATTTTCTATAAGTGAGGTGAATCAAGTTTTGTTCGGCAGGAATAACTCCGAGACTCGTGTGTATAAATATACGTGTTTATTTGTCTACGTCATTTCGACGATTGCCCCACAATCAAAAGCCCCTTAAGGCATTACAGATATTGGGGCCGCTTATGTATATAAGTCGACCAACATCCCCCACACATACAAAAGTCTGAAATGTTTATTTTTATGTGAGTTGCCATTCACCATAGTGGTTAGGTGTCTTGCCTGCAGTGGCTCTTTTTCGGACGTGGCTGTCTTTCAGCCATGTCTGATTGCTGTTGTTTGGTGATATCATGTCTACAGTTTGTTCCTGACATATTTCTGTACTTTGGTCTGTTTGTGAGTCTTAAATGTCTTCTGTTTCTAGTCTTTTCCCATTTTCCAGTTCGATCATGTATCGCCGGAATTCAATTTTTTCTATTATGATCGCTCTTATCCAATATTGGCCATTGCCGTATGGCTGTACAGTCACTTGGTCACCTTTTTTTAGTTCTGCCAGGTTATGGGCGTTCTTATCATATTGTTTCTTTTGGTGTTGTTTTGCCTCTCGTATTTTGGTTTTTGTTTCTTCCGCTTTGAATGAGGATAGGCATTTCTTCGTTGGCAGTATGCTTCTCAGTTGTCTCCCGAAGAATCTCTGTACTGGAGACATTCCCATGGGTTTTGATGGCGTATTGGTAAACTCTAGTATGGCTAGGCAAGGGTCACTATTTTCATTGTTGCATTTTTTAATAATGCCTTTTATTTGTTTGACCGCTGATTCCGTCATTCCGTTGGAGTTTGGCATCTCTGGTGAGCTGGGATTCCATTTGAATCCGTATTTTCGAGTCAGTTCCTTCATCATTTGGTTGTCAAATTCAGGACCCCCATCGCTTACAACTTCTGGAATTCAAAAAATAAAATCACTTCTTCCAGCCAATCATTGAAAGCTTTGTTTAAATTTCTCGCTGCTCAGTTAAACTTTTCCGGTGGGCTGATTGACATCATTTTGTAACCCTTTTTTTTCTTTCTTTCTTTCTTTTCTTTGAATAACAAGTGGTACTCACTCAGATTATCTTCGAGTTCGATTATCTTCTGATACCATGTTCGGCAGGAATAACTCCGAGACGCACGTGTATAAATATACGTGTTTATTTATCTACGTCATTTCAAGGATTGCGGACCCAATATCTGAAATGCCTTAAGAGGCATTTCAGATATTGGGTCCGCTTATGTATATAAGTCGACCAACTATGGGTAAATAGCAGAGCAGACTCGGCTCTTTAACCTTGGATAGGTAACCAGTCTAGGAGAAGGAAGACTCTGAATTCAAACCTGTTAATCTCCGCTCGTATGGAGAGGTTGATATATATATATACACACACACACACACACACACACACACACACACACATATATATATATATATATATAATATATATAATATATATCAGATTCAGAATTGATTCACAACACACATACACACACCACACACACACACACACACACACACAGAGACACACACACACACACATATATATGTGTATTTATCTTGAGGGTACTGTTAGGTAAACATCATTGTTAAAAACAACATATTTTACACAATAGTAGGACCCATGTGTATGGCTAGCAGCACTGATCGAAACGCATATTTGACACATCGTTCCTAACTCGTTGGTGTATAACGCAATTGTCTGAAACTCACTTTCTCGCCCCCCCCAAACAATTATGCATCTGGTAACGAGGAGATGCTGTGCACAAATCTAAACGACTCAGCGTCCATTACACACCTGTGAATATTTATCTAAGAGGGAATAAGTAGATGGTCGTTAAAGCGAGGGGTCGAGGAAAGAAAGTGCGCTGAGATTGCAGATGAGACCAAGGTCTGTGTAGAGTAAATAGCCGCGAGTTTATCGGGAGATCGTCTATTGGTGTGACGAACAGAGCGCGCGCGAAAAACTATATATGCGCATGCGCATTTGTTTCATTATTGCGAGGAGGAAAATGTTGACATTAATGGAGGATCTGAGGATGTTGAACCTTGGGATAATTTTTTTCCCAGTCCATGCAGAGAGGGGTAGCACACACACACTACACATCACATGCACAGACACACACACACAGAGAGAGAGAGAGAGAAGAAGAGAGAGAGAGAGAGAGAGAGAAGAGAGAGAGAGGAGAGAAAGAGAGCAAAGAGAAGAGAGAGAGAGAGAGAGAGAGAGAGAGAGAGAAGAGAGAGAAGAGAGAGAAGAAAGAGAGAGAGAGAAGAGAGAGAGAAGAGAGAGAGAGAGAGAGAGAGAGAGAGAGAGAGAGAGAGAGAGAGAGAGAGAGAGAGAGAGAGAGAGAGAGAGAGAGAGTCATTGTAGAAGAGAAGAAAAACTGTTGGAAACGAATGAGAAATAAAGAGGAAGAATTCAGAGAAACCACACACACACACAAGAGAGAGAGAGAGAGAGAGAGAGAGAGAGAGAGAGAGAGAGAGAGAGAGAGAGAGAGAGAGAGAGTCGTTGTAGAAGAGAAGAAAACTGTTGGAAACGAAAGAGAAATAAGGAGGAAGAATTCAGAGAAAACACAGAGAGAGAGAGAGAGAGAGAGAGAGAGAGAGAGAGAGAGAGAGAGAGAGAGAGAGAGAGAGAGAGAGAGAGAGAGAGAGAATACCATAATCATTGCTATTCCTGATTTAATATTTTCAATATTAACTATTTGTTTATCCATTTGATTTAACCTGAATGTGTTTCAAACGATGCTGTTGGGAGAATGATATTTGTTGTGGATGCTTCATTAATAAATCATGATTATTTCCTTGTGAATTTTACAGAAGGTGTTGTGCATAAATCATTTCCTTAATTGGTGTAAATATCTAAGAACAATTCACAACAACGGTGGTAGCAATGATACTCTATTGCCTGAGCAAACTTAATAACCGAAGAATGAAAAAAAACCCAAACAAACAAACAAAAAAGCAAGATAGAAGATGTTGTGAGGTTTTAAGGGATCAAATAAGAACACAACAACGGGTAACGAAAAGTAGAAAATGTATTAACAGAAAGTAGACAATACAATAGAGAGATGTGGAAATTACGTCCGATGAACAGAGTTTTTGGCACTCGCATTGGCTTGCTGTAAGCCACAATTATCCCTGTTTATTTATAGTAATCTGCTGGCGCATTCCATTGGTCTTATAGGGTGTGTCACCTATAACAGAAGATATACAGAATATTTATTTATTAACAATCCTCATGTGTGGTGTGGGCTGGTGGCTCAGTGGTAGAGTTTCGACCCTGAATTCTGTGGTCACTGGTTCGATCTCCAGTGGGGGAGAACACAGGATACACTACTGAGGAGACTTAATAGGTTGAAACAACTGTCCAATATTTCCATATGTTGCATTTGCCAGATTTTCTGGTTGGGGTAATTTAATTATAAATCTTACACTACATCACAAAAATGATAGGCTGTGACTATTCATTATGTGACAAAAGGGTAGCATGTCTGTGTAATTTACTTTTCTCTATCCACCATTATTGCATTCCAATGAAGGCTACACTTTATAGCTATCACCATAATTGTAGATATTACATGTCTTAGTCATATCATACATTAAATATACAGAGTTGAATAAGAAGAAATATCATGAATTCAGATTCTTCTATGAATATTTTTTGCATCGTTAAAAATGTCTCATTTGACATTTGCTGAATCTTGAATGTGATTATATAGTTTCAATCTACATAAATAAATATATTTTGTGATCATTCCTTTGAAATACAACAAATATATTTTACGTATTTTCACTGAGAGGTATAAACATATACAAGATGTGTCATAAAAGTATCGAGATTGAAGCTGTATTTACCAAGATAGAAATGAACAATGAATGGAACGTTGATGTTTTTCAGAATACAAGGTGTGTCATAAAAGTGCCGAGTTTGAAGCTGTATTTACCAAGATAGAAATGAACAATGAATGGAATGTTAATTTTTTCAGGATACAAGGTGTGTAAAAAAAGTACCAAGTTTAAAGCTGTTAGGCCGGGTTAGCTCAGGCGGTAGAGCGTTCGGCTAGAAACCACAAGGTTCCTAGTTCGATACCGGTCCTCGCCAACTCAGCGTATGAGTAGCACAGGGATCTGTGCGGTAAAGTGAGGAGCTGATGGTAGGTGTGGCGCCCCACCTCAGACGCCAAAACAATCTCCTTGGTCTAGCGCTATTGAAAAGGGGATAGACTCCCTCGCTGACTGGCTAATACCGACTTTAGGCCGCCACGACGACTTAAAGCTGTATTTACCAAGATAGAAATGAAGAACGAATGGAACGTTATTTTTTTCAGAATACAAGGTGTTTCAAAAAGTACAAAAAATCTCGATACTTTTTGACACACCTTATATATTTTATCATGTAAAAGGACACAAACATAATCTTTATAAATTATAACAATCAACTTCCAAGATCCTTTTTCAATCTCACGCACTTTGATAAAGTTGTTTCTTACTGGATATTTTAAAGTGTAACCTTGTATAAGTCTATAGATTATCATCATCATCATCAACATGTCACGCAATTAGCACGGATATCCATGACAATCTCTCGCCAACCTTCTCTATCATTCATTGTCCCCGGTAGGTCCTCTGCGCAGCATCCAGAATCCGCGCAAAGCTGGTCAATGTAGCTAGGCGGCCCACATTAGAATGTCCTTGCGCTGGTTTCCACAGGAGAATGTCGCTTATGAGTTCGCCCTTGCTTCTCCAGCAATGTCCAGCGTGTCTTGTTCGTATCACTCGGATGGTTTGTGAGATAGGGGCAAGTGGCGTATAGCTGTTTTCTTGTGGGGTGTTGTTTCCACGAGTTGGCATAGATTATAATCAAAACATTTTTTGGATAATATTGAATATTTTATAAGTAAAGGTAGATATTTAATTATTTTTTTTAATCATTTTTATTATATAATTTAATGATTATTGAAACTTTTATATCTAAATCTTGGTTTTATTTAAATAATTATATCTATTTTATATATTTAATTTTAATCCTATCTTATTCTAAAATTTTAAATGGAATTCATGAAATATTCTCGTTTTTTTCTTGCATATGTAAAATATGAATATATTTGAAGTATTCAAGTTATTCTATATATCAATTTTTTTTTATCTAATTGATCTTTTTAATTAAAGAAAACAAAATTAAATTCGATTTAGAAACAAATTATTCTTGACATAGCTGTTGATATAAATTTATGCTGTAGTTTTTGTTATTTTAAAAAAAATATTTTAAATAATTTTAAACAGTGAAAGGTCCGTGTAAAGCAATAACCAGATTCTTATTCAGATTTAACCATTTAGTTCTTAGCTGTTATATTCAGTCTAAAATGATTTTTTTTATTTCATTGATTTGTTTATTTTAAGGACTATGAATTATCGATTATTTAAATTTCGAGAACTTTTAAAGGTAAGGTAAAATAAAACAAAGACAGCAAACTCAAGTTCGATATAGATTTAGATAAGAAAAATTGTTTTATTTATATAGACAAAAGACGCAAGTTGTGCGTGAAGCCGAAGGATGAAAAGGCTCTCGTTATCATGTACACAGAACCCGAAGGGAGGAAGTCCCCTGTCCTATAAACAGGTGACATAACTGGAGTGTGTTACCTCTGAAGGCTGAAGGGATTAAAAGAATTGACTTTGATGCTTCCGCCTTTTACCGGTTGCAACGCCACCTAGTGCCTAATGGAAAAACCAAGGCAAGTAAGGAATATAATATCTACAATGCTATGAATATTTTTGCATTGTTAAAAATGTCTTATTTGAAATCGACCTTTGCTGAATCTTGAATGTGATTACATCGTTTCAATCTACATGAATAAATGCATTTTGTAATGTAATCACACCCTCGAAATTCAACAGAAGTTTTTGTTTTTCATTAAAGTCTATGAAGATTTTATTATGTGAAAGACAAACAATGTAAGAGACAAACAAACTCTACGACGTTCTGTCAACAATGATTTTACATTACCAAATTTGGGAGTAAAATGAGGAAATGAATCCGACAGTATGCGGAGAAATGTAGAACAAACACGGGATGTTACTGTTATAGGTGATATAACCTATCTATATAATGGAATGATCCTACTACTACTATAAGTAGCAAAGACAATTGTATCTTGAAGAACAAGCGGCGCGATTCAGTTCTAGACTGTATTGTCGGACGTAACTTCACCTTCCTTCTGTAAATTCTATTTTCTCTGTTCAATACACTTGTGTCAACTTTCACCAGTTTATTGTCTTTATTTGTGACCCTTAACAACCCCACAACAGTTACAATGGGTGGAAATTTATTAGTCGTAGTGTCGATGTTCGAACATTTCGGTTTATAAAGAAACCTTCTTCAGGACATTATTAAACTAGTCAACGAAAAACAGATTTATGTAGTTAAAAAGATGATGGATGTTTTGAATGCGTTGGGTTTGGAAAAAGTTTACAAATTACAAAAAAATTACCAAATTTACAAATTCATTGCTTTTGTAGACGTGTGGCCTCGTGAATAAAGCCTCTTATTTTTTTAAAAACGAATACTAAATGAGAAGTATAGGAGGTGCCCGTGGTGTAACAGTTATCGTCGTAGGAAGAGGACCCTGTGATTCGAGTGGACCATATTACCTTTAAGCACCCCATCTGCGATCTCGATTCAAAAGGACATGTTTTTTATTTACACCGTCAAAATCCGATTGTTTGTTAACAGACGATTTTTAGAAGTTTAAAAAAAAATTATAAAACTAACTCCTAACCTCTAAAAATCGTCTGTTAACAAACAACTGGATTTTGACGGTGTAAATGAAAAACATGTCCTTCTGAATCAAGATCGCAGATGGGTGCTTAAAGGTAATATGGTCCTTCGAGTTCAAATAGCGCAAATACTGTTGCAGCGTAGTGGGTCTATTTGAAAGGGGATGATGATGAGTTAGTCGTCATCGTAAAATACTTATCTTCTATTTCTGTTTTATTTCTCGAGGCTGGAAACTGGTTGTTCGATCTGATGTTGCGTTGGATAACGTTTCTCGCTGTTTGAGTCTGGAACAACTTTAGATTTGCTTGAGGATATCTTGCCTTGTGCCGTTCATGGTTTTTAAATAACATGAGTTTCTATATAAGGTCACATTGGACATCTCACGTAGTGTAATGGTTAGCAAGCTCGGTTCGCAAACCATTGTTAGTGAGTTCGATTCTCACTGGGTGTCCCATACTTCTGAACTTGTGCCACATCTAAGTTAAGCTTAGTAAATAATTATATTACAGGAATTCGGATCAAAATGTAAATGCAATGTTCTCTCTAGATCCCCGAAGTTAAGCAGGAATTAGCCTGTTCAATATGTAATTGGGTGACTATTTAAGCAACAGCATGCAGATATGTTAAGTAACCTGAGTCCTTGCTTTATCAAAATGACTTGATTCGGCATTAAATAACCCAGAAAGGGTTGATATGCCGTAAAACGTTTTTTTTTAATTTTAAAAAAATTTTTTTTTATAAAAGAAGCTTGGAATAAGACTTGTATTTGTTTAACCTACCATGAAACCTTACCATCTGTAGAATAAAATATTAAACTCAACGTAAGGTTTCCTTGTTTAGTTTGAATGAAATGTTTATTAAAGAAAAATCATGTGGTAATGAATAAGAGGACAGTTGATTTAATCAAATGATTAAGTTACGCACTTGTAAGTTATACACTTTAAAACAGAACGCACTGCAAAACACACACACACACACACACACACACACACACACACATATATATATATATATATATATATATATATATATATATACGCATACATGCAAATTTCTTTTTGTTGTGAAAATGCCCCCCCCCCTACCGGTTTCGAAGAGAAAGAAGCAAACAGAGCGAAAACAAAAACATTAATAGAAATGAATTAATTGACAGTTTTGATATGAACAGTTCCAATATTCGAATGAATGATTTGTTTGCATTTTCGCATAGCTAAACACAATTTAACCGCCATTAAAACATATTTGAATCTTCGCACAGGCATTGATTTCTTTTTCTTTTTCTTTTTTTTTTGGGGGGGGGGAGGAGGGGAGGGAGGGAGCGTAGGCGGGAAATAAAAATGTCTGACAAGCCATCAAGAACTTAAATACTCGCATCCTTCCAGAGTCAACGATCAATCACATTTGTCAATAACAATTCCCTGACTAAATCAACAATGCATTCAAGCCACATTAAAATCAATTATTAAAAAAAAAGAGATCGAATTTTGAACAGAAGGACCATCATATTATTATATCAATTGATTCCTGTAAATCCTGGACGAGGCTGTTTGCATTTCTCATAGCGCTAATACCCGTGGGAAAGGTATGAATCCATTTCACATTGCTAAACTATTTCAAAATAGTTTAATAATTATGCAGTTATACAAAATAAACACACCAGCAATTTATCTATGATTTCAGGTTATATCAGAAAAAAATAAAACCTTTTCAATGTGAAATGTATTCCATTGTCATGGTAGGCAATGATAGTGATGATACTACAGAGAAACAGTATTTCTGGAGGAGAACTTATGGTTCCATCTTGTGACTTAATATTTTTCGAAACAGACATAAATTGACTATAAAACGAATCGGTCTGTTATAATTATGCCTACTTACGTGGTATGTGAGGCCGTATATATTAGTAGGTCATATTTGTCAATAACAATTTCCTGACTAAATCAACAATGCATTCAAGCCACAATAAAATCAATTATTGAAAAAGAGATTGAATTTTAAGCATAATGAACAACATATTATTATATCAATTGAATCCTGTAAATCCTGGACGAGGCTGTTTGCATTTCCCATAGCACTAATACCCGTAGGAAACGTATGAATCCAAATACTCTCCCTCCAGCAATGGGTAAATAGTAGAGCAGACTGGGCTCTTTAAACTTAGTTAGGCAACCAGGCTAGGCAAACCTATTAAACTCCGTTTGAGAAATTGACCTTGTATCGCATCCTACTCGTGCGGAGAGGTTGGTAAATATATACAATATATTGATTTTAACGACATATCAACCCGTCTAAGGTTATTCTATGCCTTCAGAGGATTTTATGCCACTATTTTCTGTACATTTGGAGAAGACCGTAGAATGGATCAACCGAAGCCCAAAAGAAACATAAACATTGATTTTAGTAATTCGAATAATCTTTGGGGATGATAATAACTCTTCTCAAAATTATAGAGCCCCAATCCCTTTTTATCATATGGGTGCTAGAAGGCGGTGGCTGCGGGTCTACATGTCCTGGGAAACTTTATCGGCATTAAATGACCCACTGAGGTTGATATGCCATAAAACAAACCAAACCAAATCAAAATTATAGAGGAGTCTATGAAAGAGCAACCATGCTAGTCCCCTTGTGTGGATCGAACTCACTCCAGTAGCAATGATCTATGAGACTTGTTTACTAACCATCGTTGTACGGCAGGGCACCTTAAAATGTCACTGGATTGATGAGCGATTGTCACTTATATAAACGAGTAGACAGCCGATTAAAGAAGGAAGCGCGACCAATAGAAAGAGTCACTTGGAGCAAAGAGATAATTTTTAATCAAACGCGTCCAGATTACAGTGCATTTACCAATGCACAATGACGTGCATTGATAACAATGAAGGGGGGGGGGGGGGTGAAACCACCGTCAATCCCCACCGGCCAGCCAGGTAGGTCACGTGGTCTCATTTGTAAGATTGAAGCCCTTGGAAAGATCGGTTCTAACAGGTAATCAAAACGAGAGACGACTCCGTATAGTTCACGGTGAATAGTATATGATGGCGATGTATGTATAAATAAAATGACAAAAACCGAGCCATTACTGATTGAAGAGCTTTTCAAAGTTGAATGCCGCTGGCTGACGTCGATGTATAAGTGGCTAGTAAAACTAACAATAGAGACTGAACTGTTAAATTGTTAAACTTATGACGTGTGGGTCAGAGATTTGTGTGAATGATGCCCACTAGAGGCAGAGGCGAGAAGAAGAAAAAAAAGAAGGCGCGTTGAAGTGATTAATTGGATATATGAAGCTGAGAGATGAATAAATACAATAAGGAAATAAAACTTTAAATACTTGAAGGCGGGAAATTTGAGAGATTTGAATACAGAAAGCCATAGTGTGCGTCCATAGAATATATGTATATATGTTCATCTATTACACAGGATGGGACTTTTGTATCTGACACACACACACACACACACACACACACACACACACACACATATATATATATATATATTTGGTAAAGAAAAAAAGCTTAAAAATCGGCCATTTTGTGGTTATAGATCGATTTATGCCCACAGGTATAGTATATGCTCTGTTCAATTATATTGAACATCGAGCTCACAATATGGACCTAAACTACTCTAACATTATGCCGTTGGAAGAAAGGGCCAACTTAGAATCATCCTAATACCAACTTACCTGGTAACCCATCTACGGATATATATATATATATATATATATATGAAGAATAATCAAAGTTCCAATTACCGTCGAATTGGGAAAACATGGCAACAAACGGTTGTAACCCGATACAAACCCGAATAGTTGCAAAGTCTACTGCAGAATGACAGGGTATTTATAAAACTCCACAATATCATTCAAATCAAGCAGCCAATCAGAACTCAAGGAATGGAATCACCCAAATCACACAAATTCATGAATGGATCATTCTTGATTTCTATATATACCAACTGTCTTGGACACTGCTTCAGGGGTACTTAGCTAACTGCTGTTATTCAAACCAACAGTAGACTAACTGACCTCAATAATATATATATATGGTAAAAATTTGCTCATGACCGCCCTCGATGGCAGCAGACTCTTCGTAGCGGGCTATTCATGTCTTAAGTCACCCTGGCGCAACACCATGAAGCCAAGAGGTCCAGGAGAAAGTGACGGCAACAGAGCACCAGCACACCAATATTTTCAGGACCGGCCTTCACATGTGACATCTGTCGTCGAAAATGTTTTTCGAACATTGGCCTTCACAGTCACGAAAGGTGCTGTGCTAGAACACATCTTTAGGACATGAGAAATCTATGGTCTTCCAAGACTGCAATGCCAATGAGAACATGATCTCAATAAACAGACCAATTTTTTCATTCATTATCAAATTTAAAGCACAGTTTGCCCCAACCCTATTGCCTTTAAGGCAACCCCCAATCCTCTTATCATATAGGTACTAGAAGGCGGTAGCTGAGGGTCTACATGTCCTGGGAATAACGTTAAACTCTATATGATGGTGAGGTTCCACTTCTCGAGGTTTGGGGAATGTGGAGCACCCCTTCATCACCATTGCTCCCTGGTCCACTCTGACCCGGAGTGGTAGTACCTGTTAGGTTCCCATCTATGGGTTAAATAGAAAAATGTATTTATAAAAAAATATAGGAAGGACGATAAAATAATAAGACACAGTTTAGGCAGAAAATACGGAGAAATGATAAAAACAAAGTAAATGTATTTATAAAATAACAAATAAATTTATTCGGAGAATAAATTCGCAGTAATCAACAAATATGTGAATGTTCAAAAGAATGTGGAAAAATTCGTATATAGAATTTAGAGAAGTTTTTTAAGAAGTGTGTAATGTTCAATGTAAAATGTGTATGTAAATTCGTCAAAGTTCGATCAGACGTGGACCAGAAATGAAAAATGAAGTTTTGTGAATATGACCTGAGAAATGGATTGGTAATGTTAATTGCTGTGGCCGATTATGATAGACAGTAGTAAATGCTGACAGTGGTGGGGATATGTTTTGGTGTTCATAAAGTTGAATCGTTCGCTCGGACATCTGTTTCTTAATTCTTGTCGTCTTGGAGCGGCGTTTGGTCTGTTTGGCAGTTAAATGGAATCTGAGTTTGTCATTTTCATTTTTTTATTGTATTTTATAATTACAAATAGGATCGGATGGTAATCAATTTTTTGACGCTTACGCGCGGACGTAGTTGGAAACAACCCTATGATTTGTCCTATCAAACTTTGACTATAAACATTTGTTTTAATTACTTTTACTTAAGTTTGGAAAAACGATTGTGTTTGTGTGTCTGTTTAAATCTCATTTCCTTAAGTTTGGGAAAAGAAATGTTTATTAAATTCAGATTTCGCCTGTGGAATTTGTGTGATATTTAAACATGCCTGGTTACACGTACTTTTTTTGTACTTATCTATGAAGAACCTTGAATAAATTGATTCTTGAATTATATCATTTAATCGGTAAAAATCAAAAAGTGATTTTGGTACTTTTCTTTTATTATAAACTTATTAAAGTGCATGCGCGATTTTAATGCTCAATGACATCTTTTCTGAGTAATACATCGACACTTACATTCCAAAAAAGACGTGACTCTTATATATATATATATATATATATATATATATATATATATATATATATATATATATATACTAGCAAAAATATGCACACTCCGGGCGCAACTATTTATGTTTTAATATAATAAAATATATTAAATCAGAAAGACTAATGAAACTAAATAAGAATACAGATAAAGGGATTTGAAACATAGGGGGTATAATCGAAAAATAGAAAACTCTATCATAATTTTCCATCACTTCCGTCTTCCATTGCTAAATTTTCCTAATTTAACTATTTAGTTAAAATAGGAAGCAAAGAATAAAATTACAGTTATTTCTTCTTGTTAATGGATTTCTTTTAAGATTTATCTGTGGGATTGTTGCTCATATTCATTAAGATAAAACCAAATAATTAGGAATCAATAATACTAAACACCTATTTATTAAAATCAAATTATGATCAATATGCAAATTAGCCTCCCCATTCACACTGTAAACCGCTATTTTGTTGTATATATAAATACAATTGCATGCTATTAATATGTAGATATGGTCAGCAGTTTTATAATGTAAAACAATTTCATTAATAATTGAGGTTTAAATAAAATCATGGAGAATGTGATGTTCATAACTAAGGGAATTGTGACTTGAGTAATAATATAGTTTCGGTTACAGACAGAAAAACGCACAATCTCCATTATAATATATATATAATATATATATATATATATATAATATATATATATATATATATATATATATATTGTTCTGGTTCCGACGGGAGAAAATTCAATATTTTATAAAATAAAGAAGGTCCGCAAAATGTATTTTGTTCTCAGAAAATTAAAAAAAAATTCTTTTTGTTTTACATAGAAGAGGGAGTGAAATACTCATGTATATATATATACACATGAGTATTTCACTCCCTCTTCCTGTTTTTGTGGGAGTGGAATATAAAGGAATTTCATTTTTAACATTAGTGTTTTAAACAGGTGTTTTTGTTGTTTTGGGTGGCTTGCTAATAAATTCATTAGCTGAGTTTTATAACTTTTTTATTAAGGTTGTCTTGATAAAGTTCATCAGATGTTGATTTGATATATCAGGTGTGTGTGTTTGTAATTTGTTTTTTGTTCTGAAGAAATTCTGTGTTTTTCTACTTAAATTTATACTTTTTGGGTATGTGTATGTGTCTGCCTACGTATATGTGCCTATGTTTACTTTTTGTGTGTGCGTGTGTGCGTGGTTGTTCATGTATATATATTTACCAACTCCTCCGCACGAGCAGGATACGACACAAGGTCAATTTCTTAAGCGGAGTTTAACAGGTTTGAATTCAGAGTTTTCCTTCTCCTAGACTGGTTACCTAGCCATGGTTAAAGAGCCCAGTCTGCCCTGCTATTTATCCATAGTTGGAGGGAGAGTAGGATTCATGCTAAGTGAAATGCAATTACCACGTCCAGGATTTGAACTCGGGGCGACGAGTCCATTTCCCATGACTTTAACCATTACGCCACCCGCTTCCTACGTATATGGTTGTATTCGGTGTGCATATGTGTATATATATATATACATACTTAACAGTTGAATTTTGAATTAAGAATTAAATTTAAGTCTATTCATAACTATCTATCTATCTATCTATCTATCTATCTATCTTACTTTGTTTATATCTATCTATCTATCCATCTATCTCAGTCTGTTCATATCTATCTATCTATCTTTCTATCTATTTCAGTCTGTTCATATCTATCTATCTATTTCATTCAATTGATATCTATCTATCTATCTATCTATCTATCTATCTATCTATCTATCTATCTATCTTTCATTGATATCTATCTATCTATCTATCTATCGTTTCAGTCGATATCTATCTATCTGTCTATCTGTTTCAGTCAGTTGATATATATATATATATATATATATATATATATATATATATATATTGTATTATTTGCATCACCTGCCTATGTGTGTATATGTGTGGAGGGAGAAGGAAAGAGTCTAATGATGCCCATGGGAACTAGAAAATTACTTGAGCAGGGATAATTGTTTTTGTTTGCGTGGATGTTGCAATAACATTGCAATTTAAGTGCTGCAGTTCCTCAGATGTCGTCTGATAAAAGAGAAGTCCTTCGACATTTTGACTGATAAAATCAAATGAGTGTGGAAAGAAGTCTTGAACCAAGATGTCTTCCACAGAAACCAAAACCTAATTAGTCTACAATGGCTGGTGACACAAAGTAAATATATACGTTTACATTATGTATGTAAGTACAATGGTAATCGACACGGGAAATGGAAAAGGCGAGACGAGTTCAAATTCCGTCTGAGGCTGTTTCCGTTCACTTCGTGCCAATGTCATTGAGAGAGGCATGAAGTCATCTGTTCTTCCGCAATGTATGAGTAAAGACAGACTGGCCCCCTTTGCTTTGTTAAAGCAACCTGTATATATATTTACCAACACCTCCGCAAAAGCAAGTCAATTTCTTAAGCGGTGGTCGGCACCAAATAGTATCTAACCCATTAACTACTCTAAATTGAATACTGTGGTTGTAGTTAACTTTTATAAACAAAAATAAATATATAAAAATAAGACATAACTAACTGGTCGGTTTAGCGGCAGTTACAGCCCCAACGGACGAGCAGGATGCGACACAAGGTCAATTTCTTAAGCGGAGTTTAACAGATTTGAATTCAGAGTTTTCCTTCTCCTAGACTGGTTACTTAGCCATGGTTAAAGATCCAAGTCTGCCCTGCTATTTACCCATAGCTGGATGGAGAATTAGATTCATACATTTTCCAAGGGTATTAGCGCAATGTGAAATGCAAACAGCTTCGTCCAGGAATTGAACTCGGGTCGACGATTCCATTTCCTACGACTCTAACCATTAGACCAAGCAACCTGTATAAGAGACAGAAAACTCTGATTTCAGCCTACCTGTACTTAAATTTGATCTTGTGTCACATCCTACTTCTATAATTTACAAGAAGGCGTTTTAGTATACTGTTGTATCAATTTCGCGATTGATCTACTTTATTTCTTCAACTGCGTTTAATTTATTTTGGTGTTTTTTGTTTATTATTATTATTATTATTATTATTATTATTATTATTATTATTATTGTTGTTGTTGTTGTTGTTATTATTATTTGCTTCATATCTATCTATTTTATTTTTGTTTTTATTTTTAATGGTTTTGAAAGTTTGTAAGAATTTATTTTGTCTTCGGAGTCGTTAGTTTTTAGGTGGTTTAATAGGGGCTTATTTTCCTGCCTACATTTGGATATGAATTCTGATCGTTTTAAAAGTAGTTTGTTTTGTTCTGGAATTTTTGCAGTGTCTTGATATTCTGTAAGCTAGTGCTATTTTCCTTATTTCAAGTTTATGTGTGTTTTGGTTTGAATGTTTGAATTCCCAAATATGTCTAGAAGTGTTTGTGTTTTGTTGTTAAATGATGTTTGTATGCGTAACTCCTTTGTTTCCAGGTGTTTTCAGTTACGCCAATGTATATATTTTCTGTTTATTTTAGATCTTACGGTGGCTTGGAATACAACGTTAGTTATGAGAACATTTCCGTTTAAGGGATATTCGTATTTCATTATGCAATTACAGTTGTTTTTTTTGTTCCTTGAGGTGTGTTATATATTTTTATTGTTCTTTTTATTATTTGTAGAATATTTTTGGGCAGTTATAAGTGAGTTTTAGTGTATTCCTACTGAACATTTATTAGTAGGTCAAGTTATTAGATTACGAAACGATATCAATTTTTCTGAAACAACCTGTACATTTTAAATTTTTTTAAACACCTTATATATATATTCTTGTTAGATTAAGCCTCATCCCCTCTCTCTCTCTCTCTCTCTCTCTCTCTATCTATCTCCACACACACACACACACACACACACACACACACACATATATATATATATAAACAGATTTTTGGTACAGCTGAATTAATATATATATATATATATATATATATATATATATATATATATATATATATTCTGTGGATTACTTATTTATCATATATATACTCCCATTAATGGTTGAGTTCTCTGAATAGGGACTTAATTGCAGATTCACCGTTATGACGTCTAGCTAACCCTCGTGTTTGTTTACAAACGTTTGAGGACTCTAGTGAATTTCATTTCCGCTTAGAAATGTAGCGATTAATTATTCTCCTATATTTGACAGCTGCCTCTGGCCGTACGGGTTAAAGGTTTGGCGAACGAAAGTTCATTCAGGTCTCGAACCCGGCCAGAGGTAACTGTTACGGTATAGCCACACTGATGAAAGGTGAAACGTTGAAACACGTGTCTGTGGATTACTTATTATATATATAAATTACGACTTGAACAGATTAAGACCAGAATATGTATACAAAAGATGTTTATACTATTTAATATATATTTAATCATCAGCTCGTACTGGCAGTATGGATATCCATGACATTCTCTCACCAACCGTCCATATCGGTCATAGGTTCTCTGTGCAGCATCCAAAATCCGCACAGACATGATAAATGTAGGTCCTTACTGGACGGTCTACACTGGCGTGTCATGCATGAGTTCGTTCTTGCTTCTTCAGCAGTGTTCAGCATGTTTTGTTCATCTTACTCGGATGGTTTGTGCGATAAGGAGCAAGTGGTCATACAGCTGTTTTCTTGTGGGGTGTTGTTTCCAAAATTTGGATAAGACTGCATGCAGCATTCTTGTGCAACTCCCATGTAGCTTATTCTCTAGGCACTTTGTTAGGGTCCAGGTGGTGCAATCATACAGTAGCATTGGCACAGCTTCATAACGTTTTTACACTTTCAGTCTTGGTTTTAATTTTATTGTTATCCAAAATCAATTTTTCTCTTGACTAAAAGGCTTTACAGATTTATGGGCAAATTTTGTGTGTCTAAAGGTTTTGAGAAAACCTTATGTTAATTGAAAATACAAAAAAAAAGAAAAGAAAAAAAAGACAAAGATGCGTATTCCATTAAATCTGTAGAAATATATACTGACAATGTTTAATAATAAATGCATTATATAATTTTTTCTGCAGTCAGAAAATAAATGAGATTTTTGACAGGAAATTAATTGACATTGGAAAAAAAGTTATTTTCAAATAAATCATATTTTTTAATACGAACATTTTAGTATCTTAAAATATAAGGGAAAAGTATTCTTGAATTGAAGCCGTTAAAATCCATTCAATATCTAAAAAAAAAAATGTTTTTTAAGATGAATTTTAGATTAGTTCATATTTAATATTTTTGTTTTAATTTCTACGCCCATTTAATCAGATTTGATCAGAAAAAAGTATAATAAAACTTAAGTACAATACATTTACTATTTCTTGGTGTAAACAAACAATATGGTGCGGAGAAAATTAGAGGAAAAATGTGACAATATATATTTACCAAACCCCTCCAAACGAGTAGGATGTGACACAATGTCAATTTCTAAAGCAGAGTTTAAAGGTTTGAATTAAGCATTTTCCTTCTCCGAGACTGGTTGCCTAACCAAGGTTAAAGAGTCCAGTCTATCCTACTATTTACCCATAAGAAATAAAATTATACCTAGAAATATAACAATAAACTTGAACTTTACCCTCAAAGCGATTCTCTTGGTTGCCTAAACCAGGGGTTCCCAACCTTTTTCAGCTCATGGCCCACTTTGAAACCAGAATTCTTTTGTGGCCCATGAAATTATTATAATAGAAAAAATATTTCTATTTCACATAAAATATTTATTCAATCAAGATACAACCATATTGACGCACACACTTTATCTCAAGCATCTAAACTACATGTACTTTTCAGTTCCAATTTAACGACTATTTATTATCAATATTTAATTTTGCAATTTTCCTAGATATGTATATGTATGTGCAAAAAACGACAAAATAAGACTTGAAGAAACAATTCTTCACCTTTTAAAATAATCAACCAATTTCAAAATATTTTAACAGCTCTAAGTTCATTATCTTATTCAATTAGCATATATAGAGCCAATTTATATAAACTATAATATAGGGGCGTATCAGGGGCATACATCTCTCCCCACTCACCCCTACCGTGAATTAGTTGACATCTTACTTTCTAGAAAATATAAATTTCCTACATATATATGATTGGATTTTGTATATAAAAAGTATGCTCTGAAATCATATAGAATTATAATATTTCCTTGGCCCACCTGAAATTTGCTGTGGCCCATTTTAGCCATGTGGCCATAGGTTGGGAACCACTGGCCTAAACAATGTTAAAGGACCAATTCTGTCCTACTAGTTACTCTTAACTTTAGGAGACGGGGAAGAAGTGATGGATACATGCCTTTCTCAATGGTATTAGCGGGAAGTGAAACGCAAACAGCCTTGTTCAGGATTTGAATCGAATCCATTCCCTACGACGATAACGGTTACACAAAGCGCGCCTCCTCGCATCGGAAGTATATAAAATAAATATGTACAAATATAATTTCTCGTCAATATATATATATATACATATATATATATATATATATATATGTAAACAAGGTTTGTTTAGAATGGCTTTTTGCCGATAATTTTTTGGAGAATAAGTGCTTAATTGGAGTCGTACCTAATTTAGAAATTAATTAATTAATAATGAATTAGGCGGGAATACCTATTAAATGTATGGCTAAACAAATCGAGAAAAATCAATCTCTGTATGTACATTTCGGCCTATTAGGCCTCATCAGCAGAGCTATAGATCGGAAGACCGCCCTGTGCTTGATTTGAAACCGGACTGCCAAGCTGACATTTGTTTAGCCATACATTTAATAGGTATTCCCGCCTAATTCATTATTAATTAATTAATTTCTAAATTAGGTACGACTCCAATTAAGCACTTATTCTCCAAAAAATTATCGGCAAAAAGCCATTCTAAACAAACCTTGTTTACAACTTATCATATCGTCGTGTCATAAAAGTCACTAGAAGTGGAATGTTAACCTACTCTAAACAAATCATAAAAATCTAAGAAGTTCGTTTAGTGTTGAGGTTATGGATCGGCCTGTCAGCTTGGCAGTCCGGTTTCAAATCAAGCACAGGGCGGTCTTCCGATCTATAGCTCTGCTGATGAGCTAAATAGGCCGAAATGTACATACAGAGATTGATTTTTCTCGATTTGTTTAGCCATACATTTAATAGGTATTCCCGCCTAATTCATTATATATATATATATATATATATATATATATATAAATAGTTTGAAGGCAATTACAATGCATATAAAAAATAAAAACAAAAAGATTTTATTTAGACAAAAATAACATCTTTTTGTTTTATTTTTATATGCATTGTAATTGCCTTCAAATCATTAATATATAATAACATACTTAACAATGCTTCAAGCAAATTACCAATTACTTATATATATATATATATATATATATATATATTATATATATATATATTACAAGAAAATGTCTCCTTAGAGAAAGTAAAAAAAAAACGAGTGAGTCAGTATATTGACTCCGTCGGAAAAATAAACTGAATGAGTCGCAACAACAATACCACCACCAACACCACACACACACACATACACACACACACACACACACACACACACACATAATATATATATATATATATATGTATATATATATATATGTGTGTGTGTGTGTGTATACTAAATCTTTCAATTTATTTTCTACTTTTTGAGAAAAGAAAATGCCTCATCGATGAAAGAAAAAGAAAAACCGACTACATTGAAAATACACACACACACACACACACACATATATATATGTGTGTGTGTCTGTGTGTGTGTGTGTGTGTAAGTTGAAAAATGGAAGTGAATCCGACAATTATGTTGAAAGAAAAAAGGAAAGAAAATGTATGGATAAAAATTATTTATTGGAATGCCGACATGTGTTTCGACCAAGAGTTTGTCCTTGTATTCATTGTGTTCTATTTATTATTATTTTAAATACAAAATGGAATAAAATAATAATAACAGAGAAAGCATAACAATTTAAGTATACAAAAAAAGCGGTCATCATCAGGGCAAGATATTTTGATATTTGAAAATAAAACGGTACAGAGAATTTGAACGTGTTCGAAAAAAGAATCTTTTTTGAAAAATTTGAGAGACGCTTATGGTTGGAAGGTTTACGGAGAATATTCAGTGACATGTAACACTTATATAATATATATATATATATATTATATATATATATATATATATATATATATATATAATAAATAATTTTATCTGTATAACATTTCTTTCCTTTTATCTTTCAACACCTCCCCCCCCCACACACACATATATATATATATATATATATATATATATATATATATCAGGGATTGCCATTTTCTCGATTTGTTTAGCCTCACATTTGAACATATATGCCTGCCTAAATTCATTTAATTATTAACTAATTAATTTTCAAAATTAGGTATGACTTCAATTAACCACAAAAGAATCTCGGCTAAAAGCCATATCAAATAAACACATTGTTTGTTTACTTACTCTCATACTGTCGTGTAGCAAGTCAATAAAAAGTGGAATATAAATAAGTTCAAAACAAACGAAGAATCTGGGAATTGCCATATATATATATTATATATATTATATATATATATATATATATATAATAATGCCTGTCAACTCGTGTTCGAGTAAGACCATTTCATATTTTTCTTTTTTTTATCATCATAGTCAGGTGCCAGTAGCATTTGACACTCTATCCTTGTGTTTTCTCAGATGACATCAGGCCAGTCCTGGAGAGACATACTCTTCCACATAAACTACATGCTGGAACTTCTCCCCTTTGAATGTTGCTGGGCTAAAAATGACCCTTTCTAATTTTCTAATAGCCCGCTTCAATTTTTGGTGTTTATTTCGGTTGGACTCAAATTATTCCACACACACACACACACACACACACACCACCGACTGCACCTCTGCATAGGGGTAAGACTCCCCCAATGGGCCACCTGTTGGCCGTGGGTGGCGACCCGTGATGCTTAAGGATAGAGCCCAGGTGGATGAGCAGTTCATGACATGCAATACTCCACTTTGGCCCTATCTTGGGCTAGACGGGAGAGGCCCCATCCGATCAATCGGCTGGTCACGTCAAGCCCTAGCACCTATATGATTGTCCCAACCATATTGCTCTTATGGCAAGCCCCAACCCCTTTTTATCATATGGGTGCTAGAAGGCGGTGACTGAGGGTCTACATGTCCTGGGAATGACTTTAAACTCTATCTGATGGTGAGGTTCCAGTTTTGGAGGTTTGGGGAATGTGGAGCACCCCTTCATCACCATTGCTCCCTGGTCCACTCTGACCCGGAGTGGTAGTACCTGTTAGGGTCCCATCTATGGGTTGAATAGAAAAACATGAATTTATAAACAAAACTGTACTATGCATTAAGAATGAATTTATTTCACAACTTTGTCGGCATTAAATGACCCACCGAGGTTGATATGCCGTAAAACAAAACAAAACAAAACAAAACACACACACACACACACACACACACACACACACACACACACACACACACACATACACACACACACACACACACACACACACACTCTCTCTCTCTCTCTCTCTCTCACACACACACACACACACACACACACACACACACACACACACACACATATATATATATATATATATATATATATATATATATATATATATATATATATTCTTGATAGAGCTGGAAAGACAAATTTGTTAACATGATTGTGATTCTGGTCAGTGTCATTTACTAAGAGCTGTGTAAAGACCAAACTATGTCGAGTGACACTCTCTCTCTCTTACACGCAACTGGCTGTTCAATTCTTGAGTGTTTCCTGGCTAACTTGTCAGCAGATACTTGGATAACAAATTTGCCATGTGAAGTTGCTGCTTCAATAAGTACGCCCTAAAATCTTTCTATCTCCTGGGAACGTTCTCGTAAGTACGATGAACAGCCAATCAAATTAAAGGAAATTTTCGACTCTGGAGACGACATGGCCTGTCACAGAATAAATTGACCAGCTGCCTTCCTGTTATCATTCACGACCAAAATAAATAAACTAGTAACCGATAGTTTGCTAGTTTGGTTCTACTCTATTTGGAAATACTTATTGATTTGATTCGATGTACTTAGAGCAGTTATAAGGATTCAGATCTTGAAAGTTGCTGGCAGTGAGTTTTTTTTTACACGTAAGTAAAAACATAAACATGACTTGACATGTCTTGCAAATAATTGAGCAGCTTACGAGGTATGTCAGAAAAGTTCCAGAACTGGTGTCACAAAAAATTATTTCATATCTAAACTAAAAACTACAAGTTATCACATTCAAAGTAATCCCCCTGGAGTCTAATGCACTTTCCCATCCTTCTCTGCCATGCTTGCATGCACTTCTGGTAGGATTCTTCCGGGATTCTCCGTAGCTCTGTCATCACGGCCTTTTTATGTCATGCACATCCTCAAAACAGGTTCCCTAGATGATCCCCTTAAGCTTGGGGAAAAGGAAAAAAGCACATGGAGCCAGGTCAGGCGAGTAGGGAGGTTGCTCCAGTACAGTGATGTTCTGGGCCAGGAACTCTCAGATATTCAGAGCAATGTGGGCATGTGTGTTGTCATGGTGAAGCACCCACGAGTTGTCCTGTCGCATCTTTCGCCTCTTCTCGCGCACTGAACGAAGCAAACGCCGCAATATCTCTTTGTAGACATGCTGGTTGATCGTCTGGCCCTGTGCAAGAACTCACAGAGGACGATGCCCCTTACATCGACGTTTTCTGACATATCTCGTATTTGTCTTACCCAATGAGATACTTTTCAAAATGCAAATTCTGAACTTTAAAATGATAAACGCTGTTGTGGGGTTGTTAAGGGTCACAAATAAAGACAAAAAACTGGTGAAAGTTGATACAAGTGTATTAAACAGAGAAAGTAGAATTTACAGAAGGAAGGTGAAGTTACGTCCGACAATACAGTCTAGAACTGAATCGCGTTCTTCTTCAAGCTACATTTGTCTTTGCTACTTATAGTAGTAGAAGTAGGATTATTCCATTATGTAGATAGGCTATAACACCTATAACTTCGGGGGCAGGAGCTTAGAATAAGACTGTATCCCCTGCTGAGTGATTAGAACCCCACCCCAAGGGATACCCTGGTTATATTAGTGTATTAACCAGGACATAACTGCATAAATATAACTGCATTTGGTAGAGAGGTTCTAGTTCTGGAGATCTGGGGAATGTGGCGATGGGGTAGGGGGCATATTTTAATTTGAATTCTAGTTATAATATTTTATTCATTTTGTTTGACAATATTTTCTATTTTAAATATCGAAATTGCTAAATTTTCTAATCAATTTCTGGGTCAAATGTTACCAAAACGAGGATTTTTGGTGCATTTTAACCGACGATCTTTGATGCTATTTCCTCAAATAGTGGTGCAAGTAAGAGATCTAAATTTTAGTATCAGTATTCAGTATACTATTGCACAACCTTTGCTGTTTGAGAGAATTTGATATTAAAAAAAAAGTTATTGAAGTCAGTAAGTCAGTAAGTCTACTGTTGGTTTGAATAACAACAGCTAACTAAGTACAACTTAAGCAGTGTCCAAGACAGTTGGTATATATAGAAATCAAGAATGATCCATTCATGAATTTGGGTGATTTGGGTCATTCCATTCCTTGAGTTCTGATTGGCTGCTTGACTGCTTGATTTGAATGACATTGTGGAGTCTTATATATATCCTGTCATTCTGCAGTAGACTTTGTGACATTCGGGTTTGTATTTCAGTTACAACCGTTTGTTGCCCTGTCTTCCCAGTTCGACGGTAATTGGAACTTTAATTATTCTTCAAAAGTGAAAAATCAACCTACCCTATTGGTGAATAACATTGAACTTTTCTATACCTTTTCCTGATATTTCCTTTTCTTAAATGTACGTATTTGTTAATACCTAACCTTTACGCTATATTTACTAGGGACTGGCAAAAAAATCGGATACTACGAGTTTTAAAAGCGAATTAAGAATAATTAAATCTATTATTTAAGGTTAAACTTTGTCTAAATCGATAAGTAGTAACATAATAACCATCATTAAAAAAAGAAGAATATAATTACATATGCAGTTTATTTTTAAAAGATTTAAAACTATTTGTTTTGGTCAATTTCGACGCGATCCGCCATTTTGGCTGTTTTTCAATGGTTTTAGGCGCTTGTTTACAATTTTAACGTAACATTTGGGATGGAAATTTTTTTTTTACCAAAAATCAGGTAATTATCCGATTTTAATGACATTTTTAGTATTGATTTAACAATTGATGAATTTTATAATGCATCAGTTATTTTATTGCAAAAGTTTAATTTAGTATTTTTGCTATGAAAAATTAATATATAAAATTCATTTAAAATAGAATTTTTCGGATTTTAAGTTTAAAATGTTATATTTTTAAATTCTAAAAATAAATATCTACTTAATGCAAACCTTATTTTTTCGAAAAAAGTATACGTTTTGAAGAAACACTCTATTGAAAATGTACCCCCTCCCCTTTTTAAGCAGAAAAAAAACATCGATGCATAATTTTTTCTTTTATAAAATAATAGCCAATTAAATAATTATCGAAATGAGTAAAAAAGAAATCTCCAAAAAAATAATTATTTATTATTTTTTTATATTTTATTTTTCGATTTTCGGTACTTATTTTCTCATAGAAGCGCAACCGTAAAAAAATTTTTTTTTTTGTTTCTATTCAATATTCGGTCTTTTATCTCATTATTTATACTGTAATTAGTACAGTATATGACCAACTTGAAAAACTTTTACGCCCCCAACATAAGGGGGGTCAAAATTAAGCGACCTGAAAAAAAATGAGAAAGTTTCGAAATAAAATAAATAATGTATTATAAAGATCATTCATTGATAAATAAACACTGAAAATTTCATTAAAATCCGATAATTCCCTGATTTTTGGTAAATTATTTTCTGTAGGGGGCTAAAGTCATTTTGTCAAAAACGCATTTTAGGCTCAGTTTGCCAGTCCCTAATATTTACTGTGTCCAGATTTTTTAAATTATTTTTATTTCATTGTTTTATGTTACTTCACCGTCATTTAGTTAAGTTACTGCCCGATTCCTTCACACAAGTGAGAAGGCAGAATACTTGGTTTGGTTTGGTTTGTTTTATGGCATATCAACCACCGTGGGTCATTTAATGCCGATAAGTTTTGAAATAAAGTAATTCTTAATGGATACACAATTTTTTATAAACATTTTTCTATTTAACCCATAGATGGGACCCTAACAGCTACTACCACTCCGGGTCAGAGTGGACCTGGGAACAATGGTGATGAAAGGGTGCTCCACATTTCCTAGACCTCCAAAAATGGAACCTCACCATCAGATAGAGTTTAACGTCATTCCCAGGACATGAAGACCCCCAGCCACTGCCTTCTAGCACCCATATAATAAAAAGGGTTGGGACTTGCCATAAGGGCAATAGGTTGGGGCAATCATATAGGTGCTGGGGCTTGACATGATCAGCCGATTGATGAGGGGCCACTCCGACCGCCTGTCTAACCTAAGTAAGGGTCTAAGGGTGTTGCATGTCATGGGCTGCTCATCCACCAGAATTCCGTCCTTAAGCATCCTGGGTCTCCACCCACGGTCAACAGGGAATCTTATCCCTCTGCAGAGGTGCAGTCGGTGTATTGTAACGCACCAATCGACAGAGCGGAGAATAATTGGTACACAGTTATAACTTCAAGCATCTATTAACCTAACCGTGACAACTGGAGTCACCGGCAGCCACATATTGATAAGGGATCTTGCTAATTAGCACCGCGTCGTTTTTTTAAATGTCCACTTCAAAAGGTTAGTATCTGGTCAGCGTATCAATCCTTGTAGCTCAGTCGGTAATGCGCCAGACTAGGAATCACGAGGTTCCGGGTTCGATACCGGCCCTCGCCAACTCAGCGTATGGGTAGCACAGGGACCTGTGTGGTAAAGGGAGGAGCTGATGGTAGGTGTGGCGCTCCGACTCAGACGCCAAAACAATCTTCTTGGTCTAGCGCTAGTGAAAGGGGGATAGACCCAAAGCAGGCAAGTGTTTTGAAGTCGAATTTTAAAAGATTGAAGAAGAACGAACTTTATTCCAGTTGGTTCAATAATAAAAAAAAAAAAAAACAACAAAAACAAAAACAAAAACAAAAACAAAAAAACTAGCGGGACCTGAGAATATACCACAGTACAATAATTTAATCATTTCAACAACGTTTGATGTGTTTACTTAACGGCTATCTATCTATACATATATAAAGGACCGCTGTGTGTATGTATGTATGTATGTCCGGAGGAAACTACAAAAATAAAACAATTAACGACAAAGTAAATATATATACATTTCGTGTTGAAAATTATGAAGATTTGATCTATATTTTTGAAGACCGCTAACATTAGAATTACGATAAAATAACATTAGAATGGCGGAGCAGATATTGTTAGGCGTTCCTAGCTAAAACGTCATCAGATAATTTGTTTAAAAAAAATTATTATTGGGTTTCAAATATTAAATATACAATTATTAGATCTTTAAAGAATTATGTTGGTTTGTTAATTTTTCATATTTAAATGAAAAATAACGCAGGAACAAATTAGATAAAATTTCAATAATAAAGTTTTAATTAAATCTACGTTTTTACTGATTCAAAGCTGTCGTAGATATTTCATTGAAAGTATTATATAATTTAAAAAAATCATAAACTTCAAAAATAAATAAAACATAATTTCATTGAAAAATTGTTTATTGAATCTGATTTTTTTTTTATTGTTACGCAGCTTTTTATGGACCGTTTGAGAATTAAATTAATCACTTAGTTTCACTTTTAAACTTCCGTACAAAAAAAAAAAGTCATTTTTTATTTACCTTTAAACAAATTCAAAATTCTCTTTAATAAGATAAGTTTCGATTTAAAAAAAAATTCACTTACTTTTTTTTTGCATTTAATATTCTAAACAGGAAACAGTCATTTTCTTTTGGTTTTAATTTTAATTTTAATTTATAATTTAAAAAATAACATACAATTCGTCTCGACTTATTTATTCACTAAATTTTACATAATACAAAAAAAAATTAAAGAATATTTTCAATTTAAATACAATTGATTCATTTTTATGCAATTATTTAATGCAATTATATATATATATATATATATATATATATATATATATATATATATATATATATATATATATATATATTGAATGTTTTTTTTTCACTTTAAAATATGATAATAATGGAAGAAATATTTGGCGTCCGTCGCTCGAAAAATCTAAGCAAATACAAAACAGTTACTGTTAGCCACTGCTTATAAAATAATCATGTTATATTTATTTATTTTAATATCAAAATATACAAATAAATACTTATGCAAAATAGCACGCAAAATTATATCATTAGATTACGTATAAAATGCATTACGTTTCAATACATTTCACGGAAAGCCCCCAAACAGCTCCGGTAAAGGTTACTTCGGGAGTTTCCGTAATCTAATGGTATTTACACGTAAAATGCGATTCTAATGATATTATCTCTTGCGTGCTATTCTGCATTTGCATCAAAATCAGTACACTTAATATTATTTAAAAAAAAGTATGTTTCATTTTTTTTACCATAATAATTTCATATTTGATCGGCTGCGCTTTGAATTAATAATGTTATTTCTTAAATTATTTATTGAATTTTATATATTACAAAAAAATCAAATAAATAAAAATAAAAATAAAAATAAAAAATAAAAAATAAAATAAAAATAAAAATTGAATAATTATTTTAAATTTAGATACTGTATTTATTTAATTAAAAAAAATATCAGTTTAACAAATCGCCTCATTTATATCTTATTTAAAAAAAATATAGTTAATTATTGAATTCAAATTTCTTACTATATCGTTATATGTGACGTCTTTTCCTCTGCCTTGACGAAAACAAAAAATTGCCCCACTCTCCCCGACCATGCCGAATTAACAGAAGTTTTAAAAAAAATTATTATTGGGTTTCAAATTTTAAATATACAATTATTAGATCTTTAAAGAATTATATTGGTTTAATTTTAATTTAAATGAAAAATAACGCAGGAACAAATTAGTTGGGGCATCCTGCGAGGGTCAAACTTGCTAATTCTGTAGTAATGGATCAGCAAGACTAACTTGCTAATAATTACTCACGTTTATTTTATTATTCTATTTTATTTTCCCCCTCTACCCAGGCTTCGCCGGGTAGCCGCTTCTAGTTGCAAAATAATTCAGTATGTAAAAAGTATAATAATCTTGATTTAATTCTCTCTCACTCTTTTTTCTTTTCCATCTTTTCATTATGTTCGATTGAAACAGGTTAGCGCTATCGCTTCCGCACGCTCGTCCATCTCTATCTTTCCCCTACTTTCTTTTTTTCTTCCCTTCTCTCTTATATTTTTCTGTGTAGCATATTGTTCTTCTTGTCTTTTTTGCTATTGTTGTCTTCCCCCTTCTTCTTCTTCTTCTTCTTCTTCTTCTTCTTCTTCTTCTTCTTCTTCTTCTTCTTCTTATTATTATTATTATTATTATTATTATTATTATTATTATGAGAGTTTTTCACATCAGCGTCAGCTGATGGCATTTCACTGGAGTCTGAGTGACAACAAGTCTCCTCAGGTCTCCAGGACTCTTCTGAGTATTCTAGCCGATTACATCAGTGCAGTAGTCTGGATGGTCTCAATTCTTCTCTGATTTCTAGATCCTCCAGTCTTTTTTCCAAGTTTATTGGGACCGTTCCAAGTTCACCAACTACAATTGGTATCACTTTCACTTTCATGTTCTACAGCTTTTTCAATTCTCTGGCAAGGGCCAGGTATTTATCCATCTTTTTATTTTCCTTCAGCTTCACCCTGTGATCTGCTGGGACCGCAAAGTCCACCAGTTGACACGTTCTCTTTTCTTTGTTAATCAACACTAGGTCTGGTCTCCTGGCTGGGATAGGGTGATCTGTCTTTATCTCGAAGTCCCAGAGAATTTTATGCGTTTCATTCTCTATTATTATTATTATTATTATTATTATTATTATTATTATTTACTCCTTTTGAGTTTTTACATCAGCATTAGCTGATGGTCTTTCACTGGAGTCTGAATGACAGCAAGTCTCCTCAGGTCGCCAGGAATCTTCTGAGTATTCTGGCAGATTGCAGCAGTGCAGTGTTCTGGATGGTATAAATCCTTCCTCTGATTTCCAGACTTTCCAAACCCTTTTCCAATCCTTTTGGGACCGTTCCAAGTGCACCAACTACAATTGGTATCACTTTCACTTTCATATTCCATAACATTTTCAGTTCTCTGGCAAGGTCCAGGTATTTGTCCATTTTCCTTTACCTTCACCCTATGATCTGCTGGAACTGCAAAATCCACCACTTGACAAGTCATTTCTTTTTTGTTAATCAACACTAGGCCTGGTCTTCTTGCTGGGATAAGGTGATCCGTTTTTATTTCAAAGTCCCAGAGAATTTTATGCGTTTCGTTCTCAAGAACAGATTCTGGTTTATGCATATTCCATTTTGTTATATGGTCCAAATTAAATTTTTTGCATAATTCCCAGTGGATCACCTTCCCAACCCAGTCCTATCTAGTTTTGTACTCCCTTTGTGCTAATTTGCTACACTCGCATAGTACATGGTTTACAATCTCATCTCTATTACCGCATAATCTACATTTACTATTTTGTTGGGTCTTATCAATTTTTGCTTTGATATAGTTTGTCCTTATGGCATTATTCTGTGCAGCAATTATAAGTGATTCAGTTTCTCTTTTGAGGTTTCCTTTTCTTAACCATGTCCAAGTCTTTTCATGTGCAACCTCTTCAATTTGTCGGTTGAAGCGTCCATATAATTGTTTTTCTTCCTATTTTTGTTTTTTGGTCTTTGTTGTTTTTCTGATTGTCCATCTGTCGCTTCTACTATTGTTGGCTGCCATAAGTAGTTTGTCTTTGCTCTTTCTTGTGTAATCTTCAAGTTGTTGGATTGTGGTTTCTACGCATTCCTCTATGTTGGCAAGACCTCTTCCCCCTTCCTTTCTTGACACATATAATTTATCTCTATCATCTCTAGGGTGGAGAGCCTTGTGCATGGTCATTAATTTTCTCGTCCTTTGGTCAATCTGTCTGAGTTATTCTTTTGTTCATTTTAAGAATGGTCCTGAGTATCTTATAATGGGGACAGCCCAAGTATTGATTTCTTTGATCAGATTTCTGCTGTTAAGTTTGGTTTCTAGAAGTTTTCTAGTTCTCCTGAGATATTCTTTTTTAACTTTTCCTTTCATTTCTGCTTGCATGATATTGTCCGCTTCTAAAATTCCTAAGTATTTGTAACTTTCATTTTCATCAAGTGATTTTATAGTTTCCTGATTTGGCAGTTGTATTCCATCTATTAGTTTTCTTTCACCCCGTTTTATTTCTAGCATAGCACATTTTTCAATTCCAAATTATTACTAGCATAGCACCTTTTTCAATTCCAAATTATTATTATTATTATTATTATTATTATTATTATTATTTACAATTTCTTTGTACACTTTCATTTTTTAAAAACTGTTATCCTTTTCTTTTATATATTATTTTCTTTCTTTCTTTCTTCCATTTTCTCTTAATTCTTTCATTTTTTCCAATATGGACCAAGCCATAAATCCACCAATAAATTCTATAGAAGAAAACATTCTTAACGGGACATGAGCATCAATTGCGACGCGCAAGATTACGCTAAACGCAAACAACTGGAAATATGGCCGTCTTCAACTTTTTTTTTGGCGTAGACTACACAGCAAAATTTTAGCTAAAAATGTTTTTTTCTAAGCTTTGATTCTTTTACATGACTTTATTTTTGTATTATAAACAAGACTCTTTCATGGTTTGCGAATATCTCCTAGCTTTATTTTGAATACTTACATCAGAACAATTTGTCTTTTCCTTGACAGTTTGCCAACATATCGAAGCAAAAAAGACGTGGCTATTCTTGCCTCCTTTCACTGGAGAGTGAATTGTGGTATTTACTAAGCGGAAGAAGATGGCGAATCTTCTGCGGAGTTTGAGCGAGGATTCTTTTTAGATACAGGCATTTCACAAGAGGCAAATATTCTTTTTTTTTCTTCTCTGTGTTTTAGGTTATGTACAGAGGAATAAACGGTCGTATAAACGCACTATCCGATTTCAGCCAACAATATATGGAAGAAAAATCACAAGCAAAAATGCTTCATCGATTGGATACGCAATCATTTTGTGTGTATTTCTAGAAGAGAGAGAAAAACACCTTTATGTTGTTACTTGCAAAATACGCACATATGTTGGATAAAAATGTATATTTGCATGTATGCATAGAAAGATAGTTATCTATCTACTTATTTAATAATCATCAGTTTACCCCACGTTATATTGTCTTTAGCTCAGTCGGTAGAGCGTCTGACTAAGGTTCCAGGTTCGATACCGGCCCTCTCTTTCTCGCTCTGTGTCTCTGTCTCTGTCTCTCTTCCTAGAATATATTGACACTATACATCTAATTGTGTAAAGCGAAGAGCTGATGGTAGGTGTGGCGCTCCGTCTCTCTCTCTCTCTCTCTCTCTCTCTCTCTCTGTCTCTCTACTAGAGAATATATTGACACTAAACTACATCTAATTGTGAGGATCTGTGCGGTAAAGTGAAGAGCTGATGGTAGGTGTGGCGCTCTCTTTCTCCCTCTCTCTCTCTCTGTCTCTCTTCCTACTATCTAAAAGTGAAGAGCTGGGGTCTCTCTCCCTACAGCCAGTAGGTGGGGCTTAGAATATATTGACACTAAACTACATCTAATTGTGAGGATCTGTGCGGTAAAGTGAAGAGCTGATGGTAGGTGCGGCGTTCCGTCTCAGGCGCTAAAAACAATCTCTTTGGACTAGCGCTAATGAAAAGGGGTCAGGCTCCTCGCTGTCTGGTTGATACCGACTAGAGGCCACCCCGGCGGCTTTATTTATATCAGTTTCTATCTTCCTCTCTCTCTCTCTGTCTGTTTTCTCTCTCTCTCTCTCTCTCTCTCTCTCTCTGCATCCAGTTGGTGAGGCTTAGAATATATTCACACTAAACTACATCTAATTGTGAGGCTTAAATTCAGAAGCTCTGGGGAATCTGCAGCATGTATTTACCTAACCCCTCCGCACAAGTAGGATGCAATGATTTTTAAGCAGAAATTAACAGGTTTGAATTGAGTTTTCCTTCTCAACCGGTTTCCATACTAAGGTAAAAATAGTCTAGTCTGTCCTATCATTTTACCCATAGCCAGAGGGAGGATAATTGGATTCATATCTTTCCCGAAGGTATTAGTGCTATGTGAAATAAAAATAGCCCCATTCTGGATTTGAACTCGGGTGACTGTGTCTATTTCATACGACGATAAACATTACACTACGAGAGACTCCACTTTATTGTCAGTTCTGGTCTACATTGGCCCGGTGTGTAGTACCCGTTAAAATCCCATCTATGGGTCAAATAGGTCTGTTTAAAAATTGATCGCAATTGATTGGACTGTATGAAAAAAAACAAAAAACAACACACTCTTAAGAAACAACTACACAGAAATGTAAACCGTCTTGTTGGTTGGGACAGTAGAATACACCAACGGCAGAGTGGTAGGTGTGGCTCTCTCTCTCTCTCTCTCTCTCTCTCTCTCTCTGTGTCTCTGTGTGTCTCTGTCTCTCTCCCTACAGCCAGTAGGTGGGGCTTAGAATATATTGACACTAAACTACATCTAATTGTGAGGATCTGCGCGGTAACGCGAAGAGCTGATGGTAGCAGTGGCGCTCCGTCTCAGGCGCTAAAAACAATCTCTTTGGTCTAGCGCTAATGAAAAGGGGTCAGGCTTCCTCGCTGTCTGGTTGATACCGACTATAGGCCACCCCGGCGGCACTCCCACCAATGGGGCCACCTGTTGTCCTGGGTAGCGATCCGTAATGCTTAAGGACGGAATCCAGGTGGCTGAGTAGCCATGACATGCAGCACTCCACTTTGATCCTTACTTAGGCTAGACGGTTGGTCGGAGAGGTCCCCTCCGATCAATCGGCTGGTCACATCAATCCCTAGCACCTATGTGAATTGTCCCGACCCTACTGCTCATATGCGTCACTGGAATAATCACTATCATCTCATCGGTCCCATGAAAGAGGGTTTGAGAGGAAAACATTATTCTAGTGACGAGGGAGTGAAATCTATAGTGAAGAAGTGGCTCAAAGAACAGTCAACAGAATTGTACGGGACAGGAACATGCTCTCATTCGAAGGTGAAACATTGCTATTGAGAGAAACGTGACTATGTGGAGAAGTAGGGATGTGATCCATAGAGGACCAGCTTCATTTTGATGTATGATAGATGTTCCTGTGTTGGTAATTATACCTATCCTAAACAAAATGCATTACTTTCTGAATCACCCTCGTAGTTTGTCCGTTGTCAATCAAAATAAGATTGATGTTAAAAACACACTCTTTTATGGCGGTCTAAAGCCCCCTCCCTCCTAATAAACCCCAAAATGGTCCTTAATTAAGTCCTTAATTTAGATTGTCTTTCTATTTTACGAGTTTTCTGCTTCCTGTTTTTGTGGGCGGTTTTGTCCCTCCTCTGTGAGCTGTTTTGCCCCGCCTACTTCAATGCCGACAATTTCCATAATGGGCTTCGTATTTGTTTATCTGAAATTTGTTTATCTTGTTTCTGAAAAGTAATTTTAATGTCTTTAACACACATTGGATGACGGAAAGTTACTTCAAAAGTGACAGATTTAACAGGTGGTCAGATATACAAGGTATGTCAGAAAAATTTCCAAGACTGGTGTCACAAAAAAAAAAAAAAAAAAAAAATATATATATATATTTCAAATCCAAACTACACACTACAAATTATCTCCTTCAAAGTCATCCCCATGGAGTCTAATGCACTTTCCCACCCTTCTCTGTCACGCTTGCATGCACCCCTGAAAGGATTCTTCCGGGATTCTCCATAGCTCTGTCATCACGGCATTTTTGATGTCATGCACATCCCAAAACGGGTTCCCGTGATGACCCCTTAATCTTGGGGAAAAGGAAAAAATCACATGGAGCCAGGTCGGGCGAGTAGGGAGGTTATTCCAGCACAGTGATGTTCTTCTGGGCCAGGAACACTCGGATATTCCGGGCAATGTTGGCAGGTGTATTGTCATGGTGAACTACCCACGAGTTGTCCTGTCGCATCTTTCGCCTCTTCTCGCGCACTCAACGAAGAAAACGCCACAGTATCTCTTTGTAGGCATGCTGGTTGATCGTCTGGCCCTGTGACAAGAAATCACAGAGGACGATGTCCCTCACTTCGAAGTTTTCTGGCATACTGGAACTTTTCTGACATACCTCGTACCACCCATATCTGTTAACTCGCCTTAAATTCAAAAAGTAATTTAACTTAAGAATGTCTTTAACTCGATCAAGTGGTTATTAAAAGGAACCTACCATCCCTACTCGTTAATGGTTTGAATATCATGTCTCGCTATTAGCACGGATATCCATGACAACCGTCCCTATCACTCATTGTTCTCAGGAGGTCCTCTGCGCAGCATCCAGTATCCGCACAGAGCTGGTCAATTTACGTCTTTGCTGGACAATCCACACTGGTGTGCTCATGTGCTGGCTTCCACAAGAGGACGTCACCTATGAGTTTGTCCTTGCTTCTCCAGCAGTGTCCTGTGTGTCTTGTCCGTCTTACTCGGATGGTTTCGGTGATATGGGACATGTGACCGTACAGCTGTTTTCTCGTGGGGTGTTGTTTCCACGTTTTGTTCAGGATCGCACGCAGCATTCTTGTGCAGCTCCCATCTAGTTTATTCTCTGGCACTTCATTAGGGTCCAAGTGGTGCAGCCATACAGCAGCACTGATAGGATAACGGCTTGGAAGAATTGTCTCTTTAGCTTATCTGTGAGTTCGGATTTCCATATTTGTTTACAATTTCCACTAAAGCAAAAAATAAAAAAATCATCTAGACTAGCCTACTGTCGACAAGACAAGAATTGTCCGTTGAATTCAACAAAACATGTTTAAAAGAAAAAATGCAGCCAAAATATACTTATATATATATATATATATATATATATATATATATATATATATATAAGGTATCCAAATGACTGGTAGTAAGGGATGATTCTATTTGGGATCATAAAAATCTCACTGTATAACCATACTGTATGCTCTGGTAGGTGCAAACATATATTCATGCAAGGATTTTTATAAGTCCCTAAAGAGAGCTCAATGTATAATAATCAATAAAATAGATTAAATACAGAGCAATATTTAACTTTCAAAGAAAGAAAAAACTTAACAACCCGTCATTCCGTAATAAATTTATTTCGACCAGAAACTCAAAAGGTTCTCAAAATTAAAAAAAAAATCTAGAAAACCTTAAGAGGCCAGCCGCTTCAGACGGATTTTACAAAATGAAGGAATTCACCTAAAGACAGTCTCACCAGAAAATTCACAATTTAGGCCAGACAGCAAGTATAAATTTAAAATTCTATGTCTAAGGGAGCGATACAATGTATAGAATGTATATTGTATAGTTTCCTGTTCAACTGACTTCCTTAAAAAACAAATAAATGAAAAAATAAGATATGTATATTTTATAATAAGTAAAAAAAGGAAAAAAATAAAAAAATACAATTTTTTGTCTAGACTTTTCTATAAATTTATTTTTTGAAATGATAAAAGCGGTTTTATCTTCAAGTTAATCTACGTTATAATTTAATATTTAAATCTAATATTTAATATTTGATATGAAATAGAAAAATGTAAAATATAAAGAGATAAAAATATAAAAATATAAAAAATAATAAAAGATAAAAGATTAAATATATATATATATATATATATATATATATATATATATATATTATATATATATATATATATAGCACCTGTCTATCAGACTAATTAAAATGTAATGGAAAACAGACAGCCAATCAATCATGGCCGTGTACCAACCACTACAAATCTAAATGAACCTAATTCTAATACCTTCAGGTTTAAAGAGGCGGGGCTTTCAAATTGATAAAAAATGAGGCACTTTTTTTTTCTTAGACACGTAATAGTTCTGAAATTTATTCTGGTCTATTCTTTTGGTTTTATTCACTGGTTGGATATCGCTTGGCAACGAAGAGAAGACATAAAAGTCTCTTGTCATTGATTTTG
Source organism: Doryteuthis pealeii (assembly GCA_023376005.1). Lineage (NCBI taxonomy): Eukaryota > Metazoa > Mollusca > Cephalopoda > Myopsida > Loliginidae > Doryteuthis > Doryteuthis pealeii. Next base: position 28,032,433 of record CM042145.1, on the reverse strand, counting down.
CTATGTTTTACTTTCAGTTTTCAAACATTGAGATCTTTGTATTCGCACTGGTTTTTATGGATCTTGAAAGCTCACGTTTTTATTGGCTTGCTTTCTCTCTCTCATATTTATTACCAACAATGATTTTCTCAATTTCAGTCTCAATATCTAGCCTGATTTATATTCTGTGACATATCAGTCTACGCACCTTATGGTATTTCTATACATATACCAGTATATATATATATATATATATATATATATATATTATATATTATATATATTATATATATGGTAGTAATGTACGTGCATATATATATACATATATATATATATATATATATATATATATATATATATATATATATATATATATATATATATATGTTTCTTCGTATCAATTTCAGTCAACTCATCTAAATATGTTTATTTCGATATGTTCCTCTCATTGTTTGTTTGTTTGTTTCTTTATTTCCCAGACTGTCTACACACACACACACACACACACACACACACACACACAATATATATATATATATATATATATATATATATATATATATGTGTATGTGTGTGTGTGAAAATAAAATGGAAATTAATCAGACAGTATGAATAAGATATATATATATCTTATTCATATATATATATATATATATATTATATATATATATATATATATATATATATATATATATATATATATATATATATATATATATATATATATATATATATATATATATATATATATATATATATATATATGATATTAAATATATTGATATTGATATTGATATATATTGATATATTGATATTGATATATATTATTTGATATTAAATATATTGATATTATATATATATATATATATATATATATATATATTATATATATATATATATATAATATATTTAATATCAAATAATATATATCAATATCAATATATCAATATATATCAATATCAATATCAATTGAAGTCTGTTACCGGAAGTTTCACGCATATACAATCATCAGATGATATATAAACATATGGAGGCGCGTGGTGTAATGGTTACCGTCGTAGGAAATGGACTCGTCAAACCGAGTTGAAACCTTAGACAAGGCTGTTTGCATTTCACATAGCGCTAGTAACCCTGAAACAAACTGAAATGAAATTAGTGCGTTCCAGTCCCCCTAAAAAAACATCCTAATTTTTTGTTACGTTTTCTTAAATAACAAAAACAGAACTGTATTGTAAAAAGAAAAAAAAAAGAAAAAAGTAAACATCATAAAATTGAATGTAACGAATTAATATATACATTAAAACATATTAAAATATGGTTTAATGTTTTTTTTTTTATAAATAATATTTTTCTTTGATTTAATAAATTTCGAAACTTAGATGTTTTTAGTGAACTTATTAACATAAGCGTATCTGAAGCTCGTTCGTACCTTAAATTTTAGCTCACAACACAAAGCAAATTATTAACCTAATGGAAACTTGTAACTAGAAAAAAACTCGTAAGTTGGGTCACTCATAAGTCAAGGCACCACTATATATATATATATATATATATATATATATATATATATATATATATACTAGCAAAAGTACCCCGCCATGACCAGACTATAAAAAAATTAGGAACGCAGACAAGAGAGAGAATATGATTTATTAAATTTTAAAAAAAGAGAGGAAAATGATTAATCAAATTTAAAAAATCGCTGAGAATTCGTATAATAGAATGTTTGTTTATTTTAGGAAATATATTTCTTTTTGTTTACATTAAAAATATCATTTTTTTAAATGTATTCCTAAACTTGTGTTTTGAAATATTTTTTTTCAAAATTTTTTTGTATATATGACAAAAACTTAAATTCAATTTCTTGTTGCGTTAAAGTGATAAAAATAAATTCGTTTAGTTTATTTTCTTTTTACCCCCCAAAAAGTAACAATTTAAAGGAGCTAGGTATTAAACTTCCTTATTTATTTAGGTCTGTCGGCTGGGACTGTATAACACTCCGACTGCACCTCTGTTGAGAGGTAAGAATTGAATATTTACAATTGTCCATATTCTATTTTTTTTGGTTTATAATAGTGTTTTATTTTTTTTTTTTCATATTTAAATTCAGTTGGACAAATTTAAATTCCTTGTTGGAGAATTTATCAGTTTAATTTATTTCCCTCTTTAACCCCGAAAAGTAACTAATAAGTAAACATTACCTTATTTGTAAAGGGCCGGGTTAGCACAGTCGGTAGAGCGTTCGGCTAGAAACCACAAGGTTCTTAGTTCGATACCGGCCCTCGCCAACTCAGCGTATGAGTAGCACAAGGATCTGTGTGGTAAAGTAAGGAGCTGATGGTAGTTGTGGCGCTCCACCTCAAACGCGAAAACAATCTTCTTGGTCTAGCGCTAGTGAAAAGGGGTTAGACTCCCTCGCTGATTGGCTGATCCCAACGATTTTACTTTACTTACCTTATTTGTAGGTGGAATATATCGTCTATTTATTTAATAATGTTTATTTCATGAATAGTTTCTTACAAAAGAGATTTTTGTAAGACTGATTATTCTAAAATGAAAGTAATAATAAAAAAAGTTGAGTTATCGTTAAACGTTTTCGTTTGATTTGTTATTTAATTCGCTGTAAAAATAATTCAATGTATGAAAACACATACAAATTACATATTTAGAAAGATTATTTTCTTTTCTTTCTAACCAAATGAATATAGGAATGAATAGGAAAAGATAGGAATAAAAAAGATTGCGATAAATAAGATTTGATATATATCAATATATATATATTAGTAGCAGGAGCTGGTATACGGACAGTTCTGCAAATTGGTTGATTTTGGTTTAATTAATTAATTATATCCTTTAATCAGTAAAAATCAATAACCAGATTTGGCGTGTTCTTTAGTTAGAAGGTATTTAAATGGGTATGCAAGATTTCGAATCTGAGTGACCTCCCGTTTTGGAGTAATACGTCGACACATACATACCAAACTCCTTATATATATATATATATATATATATATATATATATATATAAAATTATAAAATGGGTAAATCCACTGAATTAATCGAGACACCGATTAATAGCAGTCGATTCCACGTGAGTGGTCATTGCATTAAAATGTTTTAATGCAATGACCACGCACGTTAAATCGACTGCTATTAATCGGTGTCTCGATTAATTCAGTGGATTTAACCCTGAAGATCCTTATGGGGAAACTCGAGTAGGTTATCTCTTGTACCTATTTTATAATAAATTTGCTCTACTTAGTATTGAGCACTTTGTATTTGTTATATCGCTGACTTACCCCTCTGAATTCTACACTTACTAACCATCGTGACCAAATTCACCGGTAAGTCAACTTTTCCTTTATATATATATATATATATATTTAGAGAGAGAGAGAGAGAGAGAGAGAGAGAGAGAGAGAGAGAGAGAGAGAGAGAGTACCCGTTCAAAACAAACTGGTTTATTAACGCATAAAAGGGCGTTTCTGCCTCGGATCATTCTATATCTCTGGGTTCTAAGATTATTTTGGAAGATGCCATGTTTATGCCAACAACCCTGAAATTTAGCGAACGACAAACGTAGAAACGCAGCAGTAAATTTGATTATTTGTTTCACTTGCACAAATATATATATATATATATATATATATATATATATATATATATATATATATATATATATATATAAACGTAAGTGCTTGTCGTTTAAGAACAATTTCTGCTTATTATGCGGTACCTTCTGTTAAGCAAAACTTGGTTTTGTGATGTTACACGCTGAAATCAAATTTTCGCTTTTATTAAATAAGGAATTGTCTGTTTTTCGCGTATATATTATAGTGAGAATAACTTTCTCTTTATTACTTGACCCTCACCCACCCCACCCCCTCGGAGAACGATAGTGGCAAAATACAACTTTTAAATGCAGCTGTTAACCTACCCAAAATGTAATTTTCATCCAACGCTTACAAAAAGGTTTTTTTATTAGAGGACGATAGACTTCGTTTAAATAACTGTGAAACATTAAAAAAAAATTCACCAGAAAAACAAAAAACAAAAAAAACCCAAACTGTTCAATATTATTAGACATCTTATTTCCAATCATCATCATCATCATCATCATCATGCAGATAGCACGGATTCCCTTGACTCTCTTTTTCTTTCTTTCTTTCTTTCTTTCTTTCTTTTTCTCTCTTTCTTTCTTTCTCTCTCTTTCTTTCTTTCTTTCTTTCTCTCTTTCTCTCTTTTTTAACATTGTAAATGTTCTGGGTAAATATTTTCTCTCTCTCTCTCTCTCTCTCTCTCTCTGTCTCTCTGTCTCTCTCTCTCTGTCTCTTATCTTTGAATTCTTCCCAATTTCTCTTTTTCCCCATCTATTTTTCTTCTTTTCTCTAACGATTTTTACTGTCTGTCTGTCTGTCTGTCTGTCTCTCTTTTCTCTGAATTCTTCCTGCTTATTTCTCTTTCTTTTCCACCTGTCGGCCATAACTCCTGGCAAGCTCCTCTAGACAGCATCCAGTGTTCCCACAGAGCTGATGAATATGAGTTTTTGCTGATCTGCCAACACTGTTGTATCCATGTGTGGGAGAACACAGGAGTATTTCGCTAATGAGTTCGTCCTTACTTCTCCAGTCGTGTCCAGAACGTCATGTTCGTCTAACTTAGATGGTTTGTAAATAGGAGGTAAGTGGATGTACAGTTGCTTTTGTGTGGGTTGCTACTTCCAGGAATTGTTTAAAACAACACGTAGCATCCTTATGTAGTTCCTACCGGGCACTTCGTTAAAGCCATACAATAATACGGACACGACTACAGCTCGAAGTTTTATTTTATCAGATCAGAATTACATATGGTCGATTTCGTTCAAGTCACGCTAAAAGCACCGGTTCCTGCAAAATCACCAAAGTTAAGCAGGTACTGTAATCAACCTGAGTATTTGTTTATGACACACACACACACACACACACACACACACACACACACACACATATATATATATATATATATATATATACAAAATGTGTCCAAAAAGTATCGAAATTTATTGTACTTTTTGGCACACATTGAAAAAAATAATATTCCATTCATAAATTTTTTTCAGAATACAATGTGTGTCAAAAAAGTACTAATTTTAAAGCTGTATTTACCAAGAAAGAAATGAAGAATGAATGGAACGTTATTTTTTTAAGAATACAAGGTGTGTCAAAAAGTACAAAAAATCTCGATACGTTTTTGACACACCTTATATATATATATATATATATTGTTAAAAATGTCAGATATTGCAACTGCGATTGTAGGCAGTTTAAGAAAGTACTCTTATAGTGTAGAGTGCTAGATGATTCTGTATTCAAGGATTTTTTTTAGCTGAGAGTCACGTGATGTATAAACACGTAGTCATCGAAAATGACCGAAATTTGTCGAAAGTACCTGTACTCGGACTATACAAACAGACATTTTGGCCAGTTTTTAACCATAATTGCAACGCAGTATCCTTGTGTAGTTCGCCTTAAAGAAAACCTGAATAAAATTTTAAACACCAAATCCTTGTTTTTTAACAAAACATATTTACAAAAAAATCTGCTGCTTAGATATACATCATATATATATATATATATATATATATATATATATATATATATATATATATATATGATGTATATATAGGCAGCAGGTTTTCTTTTGTAAGAAAAGCGTGGGGTAATGGTTAAAGTCATGGGAAATTGAGTCGTCGCCCCTAGTTCAAATCCTGGACTTAGCTATCTACATTTCACATAGCACTAATACAATTGGGAAAGGTATGAATCCTCTCCCCCTAGCTATGGGTAAGTAGTAGGGCAGACTGGGCTCTTCAGCTTTGGATAGGCAACCTGTCTAGGAAAACTCTGAATTTAAGCCTGTTAAACTCCGCTTAATTGACCTTGTGTCGCATCCTACTCGTGCAGAGGGGTTGGTATATATATATATATATATATATATATATATATATATATATATATATATTGTCTTCCACAGTCAGGAAGTAAAGAGAGGATGGGAGTAGATGGGCACAGGGGTAGGTTAAGGGACTTCCTGTAAACTACCCTCACTTCATTCATATCTGCCCCTAGCCTCCCTCCCTTCTCTTCCGCTACTAACTCACTCCCTCACCAAATTCACTTGTACTTGCACGTAATTTTGCTCTCAATAAAAAATCATTTGACCGATGTTGTCCGTATGAATCGGACGAAACGTTTCAACTCTTAGATTTGTTTTAAGTCATCATTTCTTGTTCACCATCCTTTTACCTACCTCATACTGTCGGATTCTACTACATCCATCCTATCTCCATAGTAATGTAATGTATGTATTTGCCCAACTCCTCCGCACGACCAGGATGTAACGCAAGGTCAATTTTTAACAGATTTTAATGCAGAGTTTTACTTTTCCTAGACCAGTTGCCGTGCCAAGGTTAAAGAGTCCAGTCTATCCTACTATTCCCAAGGGTATTAGTGCTCTGTGAAATGCAAACAGCCTGGTTCAGGATTTGAACTCGTCCCAGTGATCATTTCCTATGGTAAATAGTAGGGCAGATTGGGCTTTTTAATCTTAAAATTATCTTTCCAGTGCTTAAACAAATTCCCAGGCGAATGAAAAATGTTTTTCCCTTGGAAGGTCTTCGAATAATGGTAGTCATAATTTTTCGCAAGTATTTAAGCTTGTTTTTAAAAATTATCTCTCCAATGTTTAAAAACATTCGCAGACTGAAGAAAAACGTTGGAGGGTCTTCGAGTAATGTTATAGCAACCAGTCTAGGAGAAGGAAAACTCTGAATTCAAATCTTGTAAACTCCACATCAAAATTGTGTCGTATTCTGATCGTTTGGAGGGGTTAAGTAGATGCGCACAACTGTTTCAGCCACCAGTCTGATACTCAGTCTTATCAGAAGTTTTAAAGAATGAAGCAATTAGCAACTGCTAGGATTGAGTCACCCTACATGACTACTTATTTGTCAGATTAGGTTCGAAGACAACTTCTAAGAACATTCTTTTGATTGTCATCAGTGTACACTTTGGATGCCGTCACTTGAAGAATTTCTTTTTTTTTTTTTTTTTTCACCTGCCTGGGGATATTGGGTTCTGCTCATAAGTAACGAAAAGATAGAAGTTGTAAGTAAAAAAAAAAAAAAAAAAAAAAAAAAAAAAAATCGATAAAAAAAGAAAAATACATGTAAACAATATTTTTAGCAAACTGAAACTTTTACGTTTTTATTTTCGATTTTTTTCCCTCTTTTTTTTTCTGTCTTTTTTTTTCTTTTTCCTCACAAGATAAACATGACAGAAAGATAACTTTGAGTTTCGCCTGGGAGATATGTCTAAGCGATAATGATTGCACTTCCAATGACTCCAATTGGCGGTTTGATCTTTGTGATTGTGAACATGAAATATACTTTTGGTTAATAGGGTTAACCTACAGTGGTAGTGGGCATAGCACACAACATTGATGTTCAAATCTTCATCTAAAATTCCGTTTCAGTGCATTGTCAAAAAAGAAAAAAAATGAATAAAATTAAGATAACTTTCCCCCTGAAAAAATGAATTATCTATCAATGCCTCTAGATAGTAAAATCAAATATCTATAAAGATCCTCAAAAGATAGTAATTCCTCTGTGTACTGATTAATTAAGTTACTGATAAGTACATTTAATTGCTCTAATTAAATCAACTAGCCCAATATGCAACTTGTAGTGGTAATTTTGTAGGGTCTTTTTGATGGATTATTCTCTTGGTATAAGCCATAAGCAACTACTTGTTTGAAATATGTCGGAATTTGACATTGCATTCTGGGAAATATAAATCTTCTAATTATTAGAAAATACCTGACTAATGCCAGCCATTTAATTTGAAGTTGCTTTGCTGGAAAGGACTGTCTGTGAATGATGAAAACTGGACATAAGAAATAAGAAATAAGAAATTTATTAATCAATAGTAGTTTAAACCAATAAAATTTTTCTTTTACTTATATTTTTTTTTAATAATTTGTACTACTATTGATTAATAAATTTCTTATTTCTTATTTCTTATGTCCAGTTTTCATCATTCACAGACAGTCCTTTTCCAGCAAAGCAACTTCAAATTAAATGGCTGGCATTAGTCAGGTATTTTCTAATAATTAGAAATTTTATATTTCCCAGAATGCAATGTCAAATTCCGACATATTTCAAACAGTAGTTGCTTATGGCTTATACCAAGAGAATAATCCATCAAAAACCCTACAAAATTACCACTACAAGTTGCATATTGGGCTAGTTGATTTAATTAGAGCAATTAAATGTACTTATCAGTAACTTAATTAATCAGTACACAGAGGAATTACTATCTTTTGAGGATCTTTATAGATATTTGATTTTACTATCTAGAGGCATTGATAGATAATTCATTTTTTCAGGGGGAAAGTTATCTTAATTTTATTCATTTTTTTTCTTTTGACATGCACTGAAACGGAATTTTAGATGAAATTTGAACATCAATGTTGTGTGCTATGCCCACTACCACTGTAGGTTAACCCTATTAACCAAAAGTATATTTCATGTTCACAATCACAAAGATCAAACCGCCAATTGGAGTCATTGGAAGTGCAATCATTATCGCTTAGACATATCTCCCAGGCGAAACTCAAAGTTATCTTTCTGTCATGTTTATCTTGTGAGGAAAAAGAAAAAAAAAGACAGAAAAAAAAGAGGGAAAAAAATCGAAAATAAAAACGTAAAAGTTTCAGTTTGCTAAAAATATTGTTTACATGTATTTTTCTTTTTTTATCGATTTTTTTTTTTTTTTTTTTTTTTTTTTTTTTTTTACTTACAACTTTATCTTTTCGTTACTTATGAGCAGAACCCAATATCCCCAGGCAGGTGAAAAAAAAAAAAAGAAATTCTTCAAGTGACGGCATCCAAAGTGTACACTGATGACAATCAAAAGAATGTTCGTTTTTAGGAGTTGTCTTCGAACCTAATCTGACAAATAAGTAGTCATGTAGGGTGACTCAATCCTAGCAGTTGCTAATTGCTTCATTCTTCAAAACTTCTGATAAGACTGAGTATCAGACTGGTGGCTGAAACAGTTGTGCGCATCTACCCAACCCCTCCAAACGATCAGAATACGACACAATTTTGATGTGGAGTTTACAAGATTTGAATTCAGAGTTGTCCTTCTCCTAGACTGGTTGCTATAACATTACTCGAAGACCCTCCAACGTTTTTCTTCAGTCTGCGAATTTTTTTAAACATTGGAGAGATAATTTTTTTAAACAAGCTTAAATACTTGCGAAAAATTAGGACTACCATTATTCGAAAGACCTTCCAAGGGAAAAACATTTTTCATTCGCCTGGGAATTTGTTTAAGCACTGGAAAGATAATTTTAAGATTAAAAGCCCATCTGCCCTACTATTTACCATAGGAAATGATCACTGGGACGAGTTCAAATCCTGAACCAGGTGTTTGCATTTCACAGAGCACTAATACCCTTGGGAATAGTAGGATAGACTGGACTCTTTAACCTTGGCACGGCAACTGGTCTAGGAAAAGTAAAACTCTGCATTAAAATCTGTTAAAATTTGACCTTGCGTTACATCATGATCGTGCGGAGGAGTTGGGCAAATACATACATTACATTACTATGGAGATAGGATGGATGTAGTAGAATCCGACAGTATGAGGTAGGTAAAAGGATGGTGAACAAGAAATGATGACTTAAAACAAATCTAAGAGTTGAAACGTTTCGTCCGATTCATACGGACAACATCGGTCAAATGATTTTTATTGAGAGCAAAATTACGTGCAAGTACAAGTGAATTTGGTGAGGGAGTGAGTTAGTAGCGGAAGAGAAGGGAGGGAGGCTAGGGGCAGATATGAATGAAGTGAGGGTAGTTTACAGGAAGTCCTTAACCTACCCTGTGCCCATCTACTCCCATCCTCTCTTTACTTCCTGACTGTGGAAGACAATATATATATATATATATATATATATATATATATATATATATATACCAACCCCTCTGCACGAGTAGGATGCGACACAAGGTCAATTAAGCGGAGTTTTAACAGGCTTAAATTCAGAGTTTTCCTAGACAGGTTGCCTATCCAAAGCTGAAGAGCCCAGTCTGCCCTACTACTTACCCATAGCTAGGGGAGAGGATTCATACCTTTCCAATTGTATTAGTGCTATGTGAAATGTAGATAGCTAAGTCCAGATTTGAACTAGGGGCGACGACTCAATTTCCCATGACTTTACCATTACCCACGCTTTCTTACAAAGAAAACCTGCTGCCTATATATACATATATATATATATATATATATATATATATATATATATATATATATATATATATATATATATATATATATAGTATGTATATATAAGCAGCAGATATTTTTTTGTAAATATGTTTTGTTTAAAAAACAAGGATTTAGTGTTTAAAATTTTATTCAGGTTTTCTTTAAGGCGAACTACACAAGGATACTGCGTTGCAATTATGGTTAAAAACTGGCCAAAATGTCTGTTTGTATAGTCCGAGTACAGGTACTTTCGACAAATTTCGGTCATTTTCGATGACTACGTGTTTATACATCACGTGACTCTCAGCTAAAAAAAATCCTTGAATACAGAATCATCTAGCACTCTACACTATAAGAAGTACTTTCTAAACTGCCTACAATCGCAGTTGCAATATCTGACATTTTTAACAATATATATATATATATATATAAGGTGTATCAAAACGTATCGAGATTTTTTGTACTTTTTGACACACCTTGTATTCTTAAAAAAAATAACGTTCCCATTCATTCTTCATTTCTTTCTTGTAAATACAGCTTTAAAATTAGTACTTTTTTGACACACATTGTATTCTGAAAAAAATTTTATGAATGGAATATTATTTTTTCAATGTGTGTCAAAAAGTACAATAAATTTCGATACTTTTTGGACACATTTTGTATATATATATATATATATATATATGTGTGTGTGTGTGTGTGTGTGTGTGTGTGTTGTGTGTGTGTGTCATAAACAAATACTCAGGTGATTACAGTACCTGCTTAACTTTGGTGATTTTGCAGGAACCGGTGCTTTTAGCGTGACTTGAACGAAATCGACCATATGTAATTCTGATCTGATAAAATAAAAACTTCGAGCTGTAGTCGTGTCCGTATTATTGTATGGCTTTAACGAAGTGCCCGGTAGGAACTACATAAGGATGCTACGTGTTGTTTTAAACAATTCCTGGAAGTAGCAACCCACTCAAAAGCAACTGTACATCCACTTACCTCCTATTTACAAACCATCTAAGTTAGACGAACATGACGTTCTGGACACGACTGGAGAAGTAAGGACGAACTCATTAGCGAAATACTCCTGTGTTCTCCCCACACATGGATACAACAGTGTTGGCAGATCAGCAAAAACTCATATTCATCAGCTCTGTGGGAACACTGGATGCTGTCTAGAGGAGCTTGCCAGGAGTTATGGCCGACAGGTGGAAAAGAAAGAGAAATAAGCAGGAAGAATTCAGAGAAAGAGAGAGAGAGAGAGACAGACAGACAGTTAAAATCGTTAGAGAAAAGAAGAAAAATAGATGGGAAAAAAGAGAAATTGGGAAGAATTCAAAGATAAGAGACAGAGACAGAGAGAGAGAGAGAGAGAGAGAGAGAGAGAGAGAGAAAATATTTACCCAGAACATTTACAATGTTAAAAAAGAGAGAAAGAGAGAAAGAAAGAAAGAAAGAAAGAAGAGAGAAGAAAGAAAGAGAGAAAAAGAAAGAAAGAAAGAAAGAAAGAAAGAAAAAGAGAGTCAAGGGAATCCGTGCTATCTGCATGATGATGATGATGATGATGATTGGAATAAGGTGTCTAATAATATTGAACAGTTTGTTTTTTTTTTTGTTTTTTGTTTTTCTGGTGAATTTTTTTTTTAATGTTTCACAGTTATTTAAACGAAGTCTATCGTCCTCTAATAAAAAACCTTTTTGTAAGCGTTGGATGAAAATTACATTTTTGGTAGGTTAACAGCTGCATTTAAAAGTTGTATTTTGCCACTATCGTTCTCCGAGGGGGTGGGGTGGGTGACGGTCAAGTAATAAAGAGAAAGTTATTCTCACTATAATATATACGCGAAAAACAGACAATTCCTTATTTAATAAAAGCGAAAATTTGATTTCAGCGTGTAACATCACAAAACCAAGTTTTGCTTAACAGAAGGTACCGCATAATAAGCAGAAATTGTTCTTAAACGACAAGAACTTACGTTTATATATATATATATATATATATATATATATATATATATATATATTATATATATATATATATATTTGTGCAAGTGAAACAAATAATCAAATTTACTGCTGCGTTTCTACGTTTGTCGTTCGCTAAATTTCAGGGTTGTTGGCATAAACATGGCATCTTCCAAAATAATCTAGAACCCAGAGATATAGAATGATCCGAGGCAAAACGCCCCTTTATACGTTAATAAACAGTTTGTTTTGAACGGGTTCTCTCTCTCTCTCTCTCTCTCTCTCTATATATTATATAATATATATATATATATATATAAAGGAAAAGTTGACTTACCGGTGAATTTGGTCACGATGGTTAGTAAGTGTAGAATTCAGAGGGTAAGTCAGCGATATAACAAATACAAAGTGCTCAATACTAAGTAGAGCAAATTTATTATAAAATGGGTACAAGAGATAACCTACTCGAGTTTCACCATAAGGATCTTTAGGGTTAAATCCACTGAATTAATCGAGACACCGATTAATAGCAGTCGATTTAACGTGCGTGGTCATTGCATTAAACATTTTAATGCAA
>CM042145.1:28009608-28014608 GCA_023376005.1 Doryteuthis pealeii | reverse complement strand
TAAGGGGCGAGTTAACAGATATGGGTGGTACGAGTAATGTCAAGAAAAAGTTCCAGTATGCCCAGTAAAACTTCGAAGTGAGGGACATCGCTCCTCTGTGATCTTTCCTTGCCCCCAGGGCCTAACGATCAACCAGCATGCCTACAAAGAGATACTGTGGCGTTTTCTTCTTGAGTGCGCGAGAAGAGGCGAGATGCGACAGGACAACTCGTTGGTAGTTCATCATGACATACACCTGCCAAGCATTGCCCGGAGTATCCGAGTGTTCTGGCCCAGAAGAACTCAACTGTGCTGGAATAACCTCCCTACTCGCCGCGACCTGGCTCATGTGATTTTTTCCTTTTCCCCAAGATTAGGAGGTCATCACGGGAACCGCGTTTTGGGATGTGCATGACATCAAAAATGCCGTGTGACAGAGTCTATGGAGAATCCGGAAGACATCTTTCAGGGGTGCAATGCAGCGTTTTGACAGAGAAGGTGGGAAAGTGCATTAAGATCTCCATGGGGATTGCTTTGAAGGAGATAATTTTGTAGTTGTAGTTTTGGAATTTTGAAATATATAAGTATATATTTTTTTTTTTTTTTTTTTTTTTTGTGACACTCAGTCTTGGAAAATTTTCTGACATACCTTGTAATATCTGACCACCTGTTTAAATCTGTCACTTTTGAAGTAACTTCCGGTCATCGCAAATGTTGGTGTTAAAGACATTAAAAATTTACTTTTCAGAAACAAGATAAACAAATTTCAGATAAACAAATACGAAGCCCATTATGGAAATTGTCGGCATTGAAGTAGGCGGGGCAAAACAGCTTTCACAGAGGAGGGCAAAACTGCCCTACAAAAACAGGAAAGCAGGAAAACTCACGTAAATAGAAAGACAATCTAAATTAAAGGACTTAATTAAGGAGCGCATTTTGGGGTTTATTAGGAGGGAGGCGCTTTTTGAACCGTCATAAAAGAGTGTGTTTTAACAGTCAAGTCGAAGGGTCACTATCTAGTTCTAAAGAGACAACTCCGAGAAAGATAAAATTTGTTACTTCTCTCTCTCTCTCTCTCTCTCTCTCTCTCTCTCCTCTCTCTCTCTCTCTCTCTCTCTCTCTCTCTCATCAATCTTATTTTGATTGACAACGGACAAGATACGAGGGTGGATTCAGAAAGTAATGCCATTTTGTTTAGGATATAATAGGAAAGAAATAAAATAAAAATTAAGGTTAATAACAGAGGTATAAAAATAATAAAAAAAAAAAAAAAAAAAAGAATAAAAAAATAAAAAAAAAAAAATTTTAAAAAAAAAAAAAAAAAAAAAATAAAGGAATAGGTATAACAATAAGGTTAAATATAAAAAAAAATAAAAAAATAATTAAAATAGAAAAAATTAAAAATTCTAAAGAAGATATAAAAAAATATAGTATAAAAAAATTTAAAAAAAAAAAAAATAAAATAAAAAGAAAAAATAAGAAAAAAAAAATAAAAATAAATAATAAAAAGGGAGGGTTAATAATTTATAAAAAATAAAAAAAAAAAAAAAAAATAAAATTAAAAAAAAATATAAAAAAATAAAAGTAAGTATAAATCAAAAAAAAAAAAAAAAAAAAAAAATTTAAAAAAGGGAAAAAGGGTAAACGTAAAAATATAATTAAAAAGAAGGGAGATAACAATAGAAAGGGAGGAAAAAAAAATAAAGAAGGATAAAAAAAGAAGGAGAAATAAAAAAATAAGAATAATAAAGGTAATAAAAAAGAAATAAAGAGTAAGGATAGGGAGAAAAAAATAGGTATAAAAAAAATAAAAAAAAAAAAAAAAATAAAAAACAAATACAAAAAAATAAAATAAAAAAAAAAAAAAAAAAAAACAAATATAAAAAAAAAAAAAAAAAAAAAATTACCAACCAGGAACATCTATTTTCATCTTTTCTTTTCTTCCCTCAATTCTTTTTTTTCCATTTCCCTCCATACACATTCCATCCTCCATCTCCTCATTTCCCCTCTTCTTCCTTCTCCATCCTATCCCCCCTCTTATCCCATCCTTTCTCATCCTCCCCCACATCCCTTCATTCTCCCCCTCCTTCCCTCTTTTCAAATCACCATTTCTCCCCCTTCATTTTTCTCCCTCTTTCACTTCAATATCCTCTCTCCCCTTTCCTCCTTTTTCCTTCATTCTTTCTTCTCCTCCTCTCTCCCACCCCATCACTCCCCCCCTTCCCCCCCCCCCCATACATCAATGGAAGCTTTGGTCCTTTATGGATCACATCCTCTTCTCCACATAGTCACGTTTCTTCTCAATAGCAATGTTTCACCTTCGATGAGAGCATGTGTTCCTGTCCCGTACATTCTGTTTTGACTGTTCTTTGAGCCACTTCTTCACTACAGATTTCACTCCCTCGTCAACCTAAGAATAATGTTTTTGCCTCTCAAACCTCTTTCATGGACCGATGAGATGATAGTGATATTCCAGTGAACGCATCTGAGCAGTAGGGTCGGGAACAATCACATAGGGTTGCTAGGGATTGATGTGACCAGCCGATTGATCGGAGGGGACCTCTCCGACCAACCGTCTAGCTCTAAGTAAGGATCAAAGTGGAGTGCTGCAATGTCCATGTGCTACTCAGCCACTGGATTCTCCTTAAGCCATTACGGATCGCTACCCAGGACAACAGGTGGCCCATTGGTGGGAGTGCCGCCGGGGTGGCCTATCAGTCGGTATCAACCAGACAGCGGAGAAGCCTGACCCTTTTTTCATTAGCGCTAGACCAAAAGCCGATTGTTTTTAGCGGCTGAGACGGAGCGGCCACTGCTAACCATACCAGCTTTCACGTTACCGCGACAGATCCTCACAATTAGATGTAGTTTAGTGTCAAATATATTCTACAGCCCCACCTACTGGCTGTAGGGAGAGAGACAGAGACACACTATGCGACACAGAGAGAGAGAGAGAGAGAGAGAGAGAGAGAGAGCCACAACTACCTCTGCCGTTGGTGTATTCTATCTGTCCCCAACAACAAGACGGTTTTACATTTTCCTGTGTAGTTGTTTTTTAAAAGAGTGTGTTGTTTTTTGTTTTTTTCATACAGTCCCCAATCAATTGCGATCAATTTTTAAACAGACGCTATTTGACGCCATAGTGGGATTTTTAACGGGTACCATACACCGGGTCAATGTAGACCAGAACTGACAATAAAGTGGAGTCTCTCGTAGTGTCAATGTTTATGTCGTATGAAATGGACACAGTCACCCGAGTTTCAAATCCAGAATGGGGCTTATTTTTTATTTACATAGCACTAACATACCTTCGGGAAAGATATGAATCCAATTAATCCCCCCCCCCCCCTCCCTCTGGCTATGGTAAAATGATAGGAACAGACTAGACTATTTTTCTACCTTAGTATGGAAACCGGTTTTTGAGAAGGAAACTCAATTAACCTGTTAATCTGCTTAAAAAACCCCTCCCCCCTTGCATTGCATCCTACTTGTGCGGAGGGTTAGGTAATACATGTCTGCAGATTCCCCAGAGCTTCTTGAATTTTAAGCCTCACAATTAGATGTAGTTTTAGTGTGAATTATATTTAAGCCTCACCAACTGGAATGCAAGAGAGTAAGAGAGAGAGAGAGAGAGAGAAGAGAAACAGAAGAGAGAGAGAGAGGAAGATAGAAACTGATATAAATAATAGCCGCGGGGTGGCCTCTAGTCGGTATCAACCAGACAGCGAGGAAAGCCTGACCCCTTTTCATTAGCGCTTAGACCAAAGAGATTGTTTTTAGGCGCCTGAGACGGAACGCCGCAACCTCACCATCAGCTCTTCACTTTACCGCACAGATCTCACAATTAGATTGTAGTTTAGTGTCCAATATATTCTAAGCCCCACCTACTGGCTGTAGGGAGAGAGACAGAGACACAGAGAGAGACAGACGAGAGAGAGAGAGAGAGAGAGAGAGAGAGAGAAAGACGGAGGCTCCACACCTACCACCAGCTCTTCCACTTTACCGCGCAGATCCTCAACAATTAGATGTAGTATAGTGGTCCAATATCATTCTAGGAAGAGAGACAGAGAGAGTAGAGAGGAGAAAAGAGACGGAGGCGCCACACCTAACCATCAGCTCTTCACTTTACCGCACAGATTCTCACAATTAGATGTAGTTTTAGTGGTCAATATAATTCTAAGCCCGCACTCTATGGCTTTGTGGTGAGAGAGACAGAGATACACACAGCGAGAGAGGATGAGAGAAGAGAGGAGAGAAGAGAGAGGAGAGAGAGAAAGAAGAGACGGAGCGCCACTAACCTACCATCAGCTCTTTCGCTTTACCACGCAGCGATCCTCACAATTAGATGTAGTTTAGTGTCAATATATTCTAGGAGAGAGACAGAGACAGAGACACAGAGCGAGAAAGAGAGGGCCGGTATCGAACCTGGAACCTTAGTCCAGCACGCTCTACCCGACCTGAGCTAAAGACAATATAACGTGGGGTAACTGACTGATTATTAATAAGTGATAGATAACTATTTTCTATGGCATACATGCAAATCATCATTTTTATTCCACATATGTGCGTATTTTGCAGTAACAACATAAAGGTGGTTTCTCTCTCTCTCCTCTCTCTCTCTCTCTCTCTCTCTCTCTCTCTTCTCTCTCTCTCTCTCTCTCTTCTCTCTCTCTCTCTCTCTTCTAGAATAGCACACAAAATGATTGCGTATCGCAATGATGAAGCAATTTTTTGCTTGTGCTTTTTCTTCCATATATTGATTGGCTGAAATGCGGATAGTGCGTTTATATCGACGGTTTATTCCTCTGTACATAACCTAAAAACAGAGAAGAACAAAAAAAAGAATATTTCCTCTTGTGAAAATGCTGTATCTAAAAGAATCCTCGCTCAAAACTCCGCAGAAGATTCGCCATCTTCTTCCGCTTAGTAAATACCAAATTCACTCTCCAGTGAAAGGAGGCAAGAATAGCCACGTCTTTTTTGGCTTCGATATGTTTGGCAACTGTCAAGGAAAGACAAAA
>CM042145.1:27972667-28009598 GCA_023376005.1 Doryteuthis pealeii | reverse complement strand
CTAGAAATGGACTCCGTCCAAACGAGTTGAAACCTTAGACAAGCTGTTTGCATTTCACATAGGCAGTAACCCTGAACAAAACTGAAATGAAAATTAGTGCGTTCCAGCCCCTAAAAAAACATCCTAATTTTTTGTTACGTTTTCTTAAATAAACACAAAAACAGAACTGTATTGTAAAAAGAAAAAAAAAAGAAAAAGTAAACATTCAAAAAATTGAATGCTAACGAATTAATGATATACATTTTAAAACATATTAAAATATGGTTTAATGTTTTTTTTTTTATAAATAAATATTTTTCTTTGATTTAATAAATTTCGAACTAGATTTTTAGTGAACTTATTAAATAAGCGTAATCTGAAGTCGTTCGTACCTTAAATTATTAGGCCTCACAACACCAAAGCAAATATAACCTAATGGAAACTTGTAACTAGAAAAAAACTGCGTAAGTTGGGTTCACTCATAAGTCAAGCCACCACCTATATAGTATATATATATATCTAATATAATATATATAATATATATAAACTAGCAAAAGTACCCCGCCCATGGACCAGACTATAAAAAAAATTAGGAACGCAGACAAAAGAGAGAGAATATGATTTTATTAAAATTTTAAAAAAAGCAGAGGAAAATGATTAATCAAATTTAAAAAATCGCTGAGAATTCGTATAATAGAATGTTTGTTTATTTTAGGGAAATATATTTCGTTTGTACAATTAAAAATATCATTTAAATTATTCCTAAAACTTGTGTTTTGAAATATTTTTTTTCAAAATTTTTGTATATATGAACAAAACTTAAATTCAATTTTCTTGTTGCGTTAAAGTGATAAAAATAAATTCGTTTAGTTATTTTCTTTTTACCCCCAAAAAGTAACAAATTTAAAGGCAGCTAGGTATTAAACTTCCTTATTATTTAGCGTCTGTCGCTGCGACTGTAAACACTCGACTGCACCTCTTGCTTGCAGAGGAAGAATTGAATATTTACAATTGTTCCATATTTATTTTTTTTGGTTTTAATATGTATATCTATTTTTTTTTTTCATATTTTAAAATTCAGATTGGACAAATTAAATTCCTTGTTGGAGAATTATCAGTTTTAATTTATTTCCCTCTTTACCCGAAAAGTAACTAATAAGTAAACATTACCTTATTTGTAAAGGCCGGTTTAGCACAGTCGTAGGAGCGTTTCGGCTAGAAACCACAGGTTCTTAGTTCGATACCGGCCCTTCGGCCAACTCAGCGTATGAGTAGGCACAAAGGATCGTGTGTAAAGTAAGGAGCTGATGGGAGTTGTTGGCGCTCCACCTCAAAACGCGAAAAAACCAATCTTCTTGGTTCTAGCGCTAGTGAAAAGGAGTTACGACTCCCTCGCTGATTGGGCTGATCCAACGATTTTACTTTACATTACCTTATGTAGGTGGAATATATCGTCTAGTATTTAATAATGTTTATTTCATGAATAGTTTCTTACAAAAGAGATTTTTTGTAAGAACTGATTATTCTAAAAAATGAAAGTAATAATAAAAAAAGTTGATTATCGTTAAACGTTTTTCGTTGATTGTTATTTAATTCGCTGTAAACAATAATTCAATGTATGAAAACACATACAAATTACATATTTAGAAAGATTATTTTCTTTTCTTTCCCTAACCAAATTGAATATAGGAATGAAAGGAAAAATAGGAATAAAAAAGATTGCGATAAATTAGATTTGATAATAATCAATAATATACTATATTAAGAGCAGGAGCTGCTAACGGACAGTTCTGCAAATTGGTGATTTTGGGTTTAATTAATTAATTATATCCTTTAATCAGTAAAAATCAATAACCAGATTGGCTGTTCTTTAGTTAGGAATATTTAAATGGGGTATGCAAGATTCGAATCTGAGTGACCCCGTTTTGGAGTAATACGTCGACACATACATACCAAACTCCTTAATATATATATATATATAAATATATATAATATATATAAAATTATAAAATGGGTAAATCCACTGAATTAATCGAGACACCGATTAATAGCAGTCGGATCCACTGAGTGGTCATTGCATTAAAATGTTTTAATGCAATGACCCACGCACGTTTAAATCGACTGCTAATTAATCGGGGTCTCGATTAATAGTGGATTTAACCCTGAAGATCCTTATGGGGAAACTCAGTAGGTTATCTCTTGTACCTATTTTATAATAAATTTGCCTCTACTTAGTATTGAGCACTTTGTATTGTTAATATCGCTGACTTACCCCTCTGAATTCTACACTTACTAAAACCATCGTGAACCAAATTCACCGGTAAGTCAACCTTTCCTTTATATATTATATATATATATTAGAGAGAGAGCGAAGGAAGAGAGAGAGAGAAGAGAGAGAGAGAGAGAGAGAAGAGTACCCGCTTCAAAATAAACTGTTTATTAACCGCATAAAAGGCGTTTCTGCCTCGGATCATTCTAATCTCTGGGCGTTCAAGATATTTTTGGAAGATGGCCATGTTTATGCCAACAACCCTGAAATTTAGCGAACGGACAAACGTAGAAAACGCAGCAGAAAATTATTATTTGTTTCACTGCACAATATATATATATTATATATATATATATAATAATATAATATATAGTATATATATATATATATTATATAAACGTAAAGCTGCTTGTCGTTTTAAGAACAATTTCTGCTTATTATAGCGTACCTTCTGTTTAAGCAAAAACTTGCGTTTGTGATGTTACACGCTGAAATCAAATTTCGCTTATTAAATAAGGAATGTCTGTTTCGCGTATATATATAGTTGAGAATAAACTTTCTCTTATTACTTTGACCCTCACCCACCCCACCCCCTCGGAGAACGAAGTGCAAATACAACTTTTAAATGCAGCTGCTTAACCTACCAAAATGATTTTCATCCAACGCTTACCAAAAAGGTTTTTTATTAGGGACGATAGACCTCGTTTAAATAACTGTGAAACATTAAAAAAAAATTCACCAGAAAAACAAAAAACAAAAAAAACCCAAAGCTGTTCCAATCATTATTAGACATCTATTTCCAATCACTTCATCATCATCATCATCATCAGTGCAGATAGCACGGATTCCCTGACTCTCTTTTATCTTTCTTCTTTCTTCTTCTTTCATTTTTTCTCATCTTTCCTTTCTTTCTCTCTCTTCTTTCTTTCTTTCTTTCTCTCTTCTCTCTTTTTTAACATTGTAAATGTTCTGGGTAAATATTTTCTCTCTCTCTCTCTCTCTCTACCTCCTCTCTGTCTCTCTGTCTCTCTCTCTCTGTCTCTTATCTTTGAATTCTTCCCAATTTCTCTTGTTCCCCATCTATTTTTCTTCTTTTCTCTAACGATTTTTACTGTCGGTCTGTCTGTCTGGTCTGTCTCTCTTTTCTCTGAATTCTTCCTGCTTATTTCTCTTTCTTTTCCACCTGTCGGCCATAAACCTCCTAGACAAGCTCCTCAAACAGCATCCAGTTTCCCACAGAGCTGATGAATATGAGTTTTGCTATCTGCCAACACTGTTGTATCCATGTGTGCGGAGAACAACAGCCGAGTATTTCGCTATAGTTCGTCCTTACCTTCTCCAGTCGTGTCCAGAACGTCATGTCGTCTAACTTAGATGGTTGTAAAATAAGAGAGCTAAGTGGATGTACAGTTCTTTTGTGTCGGTTGCTACGTCCAGGAATTGTTTAAAACAACACTCTAAGCATCCTTATGCTAGTTCCTACCGGGCACTTCGTTAAAAGCCATTACAATAATACCGACACGACTAACAGCTCGAAGTTTTATTTTTATCAGATCAGAATACATATGGTCGATTTCGCTTCAAGTCACGCCTAAAAAGCACCGGTTTCCTGCAAAAATACACCAAAGTTAAGCAGGCTACTGTAATCAACCTGAGTATTTGTTTAGACACACACACACACACACACACACACACACACACACACACATATTATATTCGGCTACTATATATTAACCCTTACCGATATAACCATATTATAAAGTTTTCGAGTCCAAAAAGTATTCGAAATACTTGCTATATCTGCTACATTGTGCCAGCTGAGAGCCATCTGAAAATGTAAAAATAATATTCACTATTAGCCACTGAAATAGTTGTTCGTAGAGATAACAAAGTGGTACGGCCCAGAACCAAAGCATAATTGTTAAACCGACTGTATATTAACCAAGAAAAACAGAATGAAAAGCGATATGAACTGTGAGCAGATCAGTTCCATTTTTCCGAAAGGACCAATATAAACAAAAGGGGAACACGGCGAATCGTGTACAAAAATAAAAACGACAAAACATCTCTACGTTTTTGACCCTAGATATAAACTAAGATACAATATATATATACATTTTAACAAAAACCTGTCAGAGCATATACAACTGCGAGTTGTAGCAGTATTAAGAACACATCTATAGTTGTAGATAAGCGTAAGAATGATATCTGCGGACAGCGTTCAAGATTTTTCTAGCTGAGATCACGGAGGTATAAGACAACGTACTCATAACGAAAATGACACAGAAATTATGTCCGAAAGTACCTGTACTCGGATATACACAGACATTCTTCGCGCAGTTTAACCATAATATGAACGCAAGTAATCCTTGTGTAGTTCGCCTTAAAGAAAACCTGAATAAAATTTTAAGACACCAAATCCTTTGTTTTTTAACAAAAACAATATTTACAAAAAAATCTGAACTGCTTAAACATATACAATCATATAATATATATATATATAGTATTATAATAATAATATACTAATATATATTATATATGATGCTAATATCATACAGCAGCAGGTTTTTTTTTGAAGAAGAAAGCGTGAGCGCATGGATATAAAATCATGGAAGATATGAGTGCGTCGCCCCCAGTATCAAATCAATGGACATGCTATCCTACATTTCAATAGCACTAATACCAATTGGGACAACGGTATGAAATCCTCTCCCCTAGCATATGAAGAGTAAGATAGTAGGGCAGACTAGGCTCTTCAGCTTTGGTATAGAAGCAACCTGCTAGGAACCTGAAATATTAAGCCTGTTAAACTCCGCATTAATGAACCTTGTGTCGCATCCTACCTCGTGCAGAGGTTGGTAATATAATATCATAATATATACTATATATATATATATTATATATATATGTCTTCCACAGTCAGAACAGTAAAGAGGATGGAGTAGATGTGGCAGCAGGCGTAGGTTAAGACTTCCTGTAACTCCCCTCACTTCATTCATATCTGCCCCTAGCCTCCCTCCCTTCTCTCCGCCTACTACTCCACTCCCTCACCAAATTCACTTGTACTTGCACGTAATTTGCCTCTCAAAATAAACATTCATTTGACCGATGTTGCTCCGTATGAATCGACGAAAAACCGTTTCAACTCTTAGATTTGTTTAAGTCATCATTTCTTGTTCACCATCCTTTTACCTAACTCATACTGGTCGATTACTACTACATCATCCTATCTCCATAGTAAATGATAATGTATTATTTGCCAACTCCTCCGCACGACCAGAGATGTAACCAAGTCAATTTTTAACCAGATTTAAATGCAGAGTTTACTCTTATCACTAGACCAAGTTGCCGTGCCAAGGATAAAGAGGTCACATCTCATCCTACATTCCCAATATTAAGTGCTCGTAGAAAAATGCAAACAGCACTGGTTCAGGATTGAACGCGTCCCAGTGAATCATCTTCCATCAATGGTAAATCAGTAAGGGCAGATTGGCTTATTTAATCTTAAAAACATTATCTTTCCAGTGCTTGTAAAAAAAACCAAAACAATTACCCAGGCGAAATGAAAAATGTTTTCCCTTGGAAGCTCTTCGAATAAAATTAGTCATATAATTTTCGCCAAGTATTAAGCTTATGTTTTAAAATTATCTCTCACAATGTTAAAAACATTCGCAGACTGAAGAAAAAAAAAACGTTGGAGGGTCTTCGAGTAAATGTTATTAGCAACCAGTTCTAGGAGAAGCGAAAACCTGAATTCAAAATCTTGTAAACCTCCACATCAACAATTTGTCGTATTCGATCTTTGGAGGTGTTAAGTAGATGCGCGCACAACTGTTTCAGACCAGTCCTGCAGACCGATCTATCAGAAGTTTTAAAAGAATGAAGCAATTAGCAACTGCTAGGATTGAGTCACCCTACACCCCCCCCCCCACCCCCCCCTTGACATACTTACTTTTCAGATAGGTTCCAACGAAGACAACTTCTAAGAACATTCTTGATTGTCATCAGTGTACACTTTGGATGCCGTCACTTGAAGAATTTCTTTTTTTCTTTTATTTTTCACCTGCCATGGGGATATTGGGTTTCTGGCTCATAAGTAACGAAAAATAGAAGTTGTAAGCTAAAAAAAAAAAAAAAAAAAAAAAAAAATCGAAAAAAAAGAAAAATACATTGTAAACAATATATGTTAGCAAACGGAAACTTTTACGTTTTATTTTCGCATTTTTCCCCTCTTTTTTGGTTCTGTCTTTTTTTCGTTTTTCTCTCACAAGATAAACAGACAGAAAAATAACTTTGAGTTTCGCCTTCGGCAGATATTGCTAAGCGATAATGATTGCACTTCCAATGACTCCAATTGGCACCGTTTGCATCTTGTGGATTTGAACATGAAATATAACTTTTGTTAATAGGGTTAACCTACAGTGGTATGGCATAGCACACAACATTGATGTTCAAATCTTCATCTAAAATTCCGTTTCCAGTGCATTGTCAAAAAAGAAAAAAAGATGAATAAAAATTAAGATAACTTTCCCCCGAAAAAATGGAAATTATCTATCAATGCCTCTAGATAGTACAAATCAAATATCTATAAAAGATCCTCAAAAGATAGAATTCTTCTTGTTACTGATAATTAAGATTACTGAATAAGCTACATTTAATTGCTCTAAATTAAATCAACCTAGCCAATATTGCAACTTGATTAGATGGTACATTTTGTAGGGTCTTTTATTGATGAGCATTATTCTCTTGGTATAAGCCATACAGCAACGTACACTTCGTTATGAAAATATCGATCGAATTTGACATTTGCATTCTGGGAAATATAAATCTTCCTCAATTATTAGAAAATACCTGACTATGCCAGCCATTTAATTTGGAAGTTGAGCTTGCTGAAAGACTGTCTCGTGAATGATGAAGAACTGGACATAAGAAATAAGAAATAAGAAACTTTATTAATACAATAGTAGTACAAAATTATTAAAAAAAATATAAGTAAAAGAAAAATTTTATTGGTTTAAACACTACTATTAGGAGGCCATGACCTAATAGCATGAGCTAATCCCATGCGACATGACCACCACTTGACGCCACAGGAAACAATACATGAAACCACACAACGTAAACATATACATATATATCATGCAAGACAAATTAGCCGTGTGAAATCTCTTAAATGCAAATCTGTTGTTATAAGAGGCAATAGAATGATTTTCAAAAGTGTTTAGGGACAAATAATTTACTGAAACAAGCTTCTCTTTTCTTTATCAAAAATAAACACTGAACAGCTATTCCAAGAATTAAACTGGAACATTATACGGTTACCCCATTGCCTCTATGGCAACCCAATCCTTTTTATCTTATATCTATGATACAAGGCGTGCATTGAAGTATGCGTTAAAAATTCCCCCAATTGTGCACCTGTTGGCCCTGGGTGGCCACCCGTCATACCCGAGAAGAAATCATGCATCTAGCAGTTCATGACATGCAATACTAACACTTTGCGTCATTGCTTTAGGCTAAATGGGTGGTCGAAGCCTCCCTTTGATTCAATCGGCTGGTCTCGTCAAACCTATACCATATGATTGTCTCGAAAAGCTATTGCCTTATGGCAAATCCCAACTTAAAAAAATCATATATTGTGTTGATGGCGATTGCTGAGCATGAGTTAAACTGCATACAATAGTGAGTTCTAATTTTTGGAGCCCTGGGGTCTACTTTGACACGGCAGTGCTAGTACCTGTTAGCGGTTCCATCTATAGGTTAAATTGAAAAAAATGAGTTTTAAAAATGCTGTTTAAAAATTGAATACTCATCAACAATAAATAAAACATAAACGTCTTCAGCCATAAAATTAAACCAAACCAAACCAACCAACCACCTACCTAAAAAGCAACAAAGTAAAATATATTATAACTAGAAGGCTACCCAGTATCTCCTGGTTAGAGGAGGGAAATCCCTGGTGTATTGATTGCTTACTTTTGAGATTTAACAAATATTGACATTTTAAAGTAGACTTTTAATGCTATTTCTAGTATGTCCTGATTTTTAATATCTTCGAATATAATCAAATCTATCCAAATGGTTGCACAAAAAGCCAAGAACGGTATATTTAATGTGTATATTACACTTACTTTGTCGTCAATTATTTTATTTTCATAGTTTCATCCGGACATCTAAATACATTACACACCAACTGCCCTTAATAAGTATAGCTAACTTGAATTAACTTAAATATTTATTTTTCGAAAATACATTATCCTTAAAAAAATTACGACGAGATATTTTAAAAAAACAAGTTCTTGCGAGAGAAAACGTCGATGGCGCTTTGTTATAACTAGAAAATGATTGAAGAGTGCTCGCAAATCATCCTCGGATATATTTTTAAAGATTCAAACTTACTTTCAGTGAAGAGTCTATAAAATAATTGCTTTTCAAATATATATTAATCCCAAGGATAAAATAGTACCTAATTATAAATTCGGCCTCGATTGTTTCTGAATACTGCTAGGTAAATGAAAAAAAAATGATCAGTTTAGTGTTTATTCTCTGCAATAACACAAAACAGTATATCAAGTATGAAAAAGAAAAGAAAAGAACAAAAAGAACACAAGACAAAGAGAAAACGAAAAGCAAAAAAAAAAAGGATATAAAAAACAAAAGCACTATGGAGAAATCTATAGACAAATGTCCAGAGATCTATACACCACCGCGCGAGAGGATATACAACCTACATTCGTTACACAGCCTGACCCCCTCTAGAACAGATCGTGTTCTTACTTAACTATAGTTCTCTTTCTATTTTGTATCTTCTTATGATTATCTCATATTTACACTCTCTATAGTAACTTACAGAAGCACTAACACCCTAGAAAAAGAAACAAGTTTCCGCGAAGAGAAGATGTCTCTCAAAGCAAGGTAAAGTACTAAATTATTCTGTATTCCTTTGAAAAATTATATTTTGGGATGATTGTTTCTCCAATGGTATAAAAAATATGGTGGCGGAACTTATAAAAATTCCTATATCAGATGTGGATTGTGATTAATGTGAACTAGAATATCATAAAGAGAGTGGTTAAGTCATAACATCAGTGCACATATATACTATGATATTTACTGTTCATTTAAGTCAGCATTATAGTTAGCAACCAAATGTAGTTTCCTCTTCAGTGCTTACTATGTCAGAATCAGCTATTTGTTTAACATATCTATTCCTAAACATAATGAAACAAACAATATTCATCTATATTCCACATAAGCAAAGCAGCTGGTGATATGAATGTGATATAAGTTTATACTCTGACCATCTTCACAATTACATTGCTTTCTTATTATTATCAAGAGTCAGTGTTGCCTCCAACGGACCGAATACTATACATATCACTAATCTACATACTATACATGACCATACATCAAATTCTAATAGATTAATGCTTATGAGATGGAGATTCCGTACTGATCTCTCTGTCCACACTAAACATATCTACACATCGTACACAAAAAAATACGTCTGCTTATCTCTACACACAAACAGCTGCCGGATTATTATGTAAGTTTAAATCAATGAGTATTTGATTTGTTATAATAATCAAAATCCCATTAGATACAGCTAGTAATTCTTTACATCTTATTATAAGCTCGAACTCGTCTACTGACGACAAAAATAGCCAAGGCGAGAGTCTCATAAACGATACCACGAAGTTTTTTTTCTTAAAGATATAACTACACAGTTTTAGTATTTAAAAAACAAGCGATGATCCAACGATTAGTAACAATTTCTATCGCAGTACCTTCATGCAATTACTTTTTAAAATAACATATCATTTTTTTCTAAACTCAATCGACCACAACTCGGACCTTTTAAGAACCTTTGTCCAAGTAACAAGCCCTGAACACCGTCTAAATAAAAGAAGGCAGGAAAATTAATACAACGTATAAAACCTTCAAATGACACACACGACATTTGATGTGAATTTATGCAATGCGTAAAAAATCAAAATAACTGCATTTAATTAAAATTAATAGATGGACGCAAACATTGTTATTTGTAAGCGGACTCTGCCATCTTTTAATATTCTTTTACTTTATCTACTCCTTACGCTCAAACAAACACCAAATAAAGTTGTATGATTTACTCTACATTATGATACTCACACCCTCTGATACTGGAATGTTCAATCTCCCACCCCAATTAGGCAAACAATCAAAAAATCTAATTTTTCAAACAGACACCAACTTTCTACACAGTTCTTTCTTGCTTAGTTTATAAAAAGTACAAAAAACAAAAACAAAAAACAAAAAAACAAAAAACCACCCCACATCCTACAATTTAATCCTCTTGAAATAAATCACATTTCCAAGCAAAACGAGACGTTTTTTCTATAACCTTATTTCTTTTTCGTTCTTTTTTTTTTACCGTGATATCAGAAATAAATGTCACCCCCACCCCAAATTGTACTCTTACTTGGCACTCTATGCTTACCAACCAAATGTATGTTTACCCTTTATTTACCTTACTTATCACCTATATTCTCCTTATTTATTTAGAGCGCGTGTGGCTAAGGTTAGGAGTCGAGAAATGGACTCGTCGACTCCGACGTTTTCAACAATCCACTTGGAGACGGAAGCAACCTGCAGTCTTCACATAGCCTATAATACCCTCGGGAAAAAAGCGTAATAATCCAAACCTCACTCCTTCCCTCTTGCCTCATAGTCATTCCTCCACAACAGAAGAAAACCGCCCTTCACTGCACCTCTGCAGAGGGGTAAGACTCCCCCAATGGCCCACCTGTTGGTCGTTGGGTGGCGACCCGTGATGCTTAAGGATAGAGCCCAGGTGCAATGAGCAGTTCATGACATGCAATACTCCACTTTTGGCCCTAATCTTGGGCTAGAATGGACGATCAATTGGGCTGGTCACGTCAAGCCCTAGCACCCTATATGATTTTCCCAACTCTATGCCCTATATGGCAAAGCCCCAACCCCTTTTATTCATATGGGTACTAGAAGGGCGGTGGCTTGCGCGTCTACATGTCCTGGGAATGACGTTTAAACTCTATCGATGGTGAGGTTCCAGTCTTGAGGTTTGGGAATGTGGAACCCCCTCCATCACCATTGCTTCCATTAATTACAAACTTATGATAACCAACTGACTCTTGTGATAAGTTTTTTTAGAATATATATTAAATGCTTAATTAAAAGTTTTATTTCTGTCTTTTTTTTTAGTGTAAGCTGTTATAATTCACTCAATTTTCTAGTTGGACCTGTGAAAATCTTCAAACAAGAATTCAGCGACTTGTTTTTGATTTTTTTTCGTTTTGTTGTTTAACCTCCCAAATTTGGACAGAACGATGGCAGAGAGAGAGAGAAGAGAGAGAGAGAGAAGAGAGAGAGAGAGAGAGAGAGAGAGAGAGAGAATATTTACCCCCCAGAACAATTCTACAATGTTAATATAATATCTATATTACAGATAAATTCTGTTGATATATATATATATAAATAATATATATATATTATATAATATATATACTATAGAGAGAGAGAGAGAGATGAAGAGAGAAGAGAGAGGGGGAATCCGTGCTGTCGGCAGGTCTTGATGATATGAAAGAATATTATATATATTTTTTTATTTTTTTTAGACTGTTGTTCCTCATCTTTAATTTGAAATAAACATACATAACGTTTAGCCGATTATCCTCCGGCCTTTCTGTCAGGCGTTTCGTAGTAATCCATTGGGTAGGCTTCCCCCTCTCCGCTACAAGTGGTCAAGTCAGTCCCAGCATGCAAGTGCATTCAAATGATTTTCCATGTTGAATCATTGATATGCTGTTCGATAGACAAAAATCTTGACGCCTTTAGGGGGGCGGGAAGTTGGGGGAGGGGGGCAGTCTTCCTTTTACTGCCTTACTGTTCTCGAAGAAAGGATGGCATGACGAATTCTTACTGATGTCAAAGTTTTATTTAAAAACACCGTGAAACTGTACAAGGAAAAACAAAATAACATTTAATGACGGATAAAACAGCGAAAACCATAACTAACTGGTCGCGTTTAGCATAAAACAGAGGAAAAGTGAACGGCGTTGTTTAGCATCTAACAGCGACTGGGCATGCGCGTGTGTTAACTGTAAGACAGACAAAAGTGATGAAATGTTGTTGGTACGAGAATATTCGTCGTCCGGCACTTTTGATATAACATCGTTTATCCAAAAGATATTTTATGTATTTACCAACCCTTCGCACACGAGCCAGGATGTGACAACAAGGTCAATTTATGGACTTTACCATACCCTTTTCCGTTAGGGTTTCATAGACCACAGAAACCCAGTGGTCGCCACCAAATGGTATCAAACCATTAACTACTCTAAATTAAATACTGTTGTTGTTAGCTAACTTTTTATAAACAAAAAGAACTATATAAAAATAAGACATAAGAGAATAACTGGTCGCGTTAGCCGGCAGTTACAGCCCCAAACGGTTTCTAGTACCATATTTAACCAACCCTTCCACACGAGGGCAGGATTGTACACAAAGCTCAATTATAAGCGGAAAGTTTTTACCAGTAGGTTTGAAGTTCAGAGTTTTCCTTCTTCCTAGGACTAGTTGCCTAACTCAAGGGTAAAGAGCCTAAGTCTGCCCTGCTATTTACCCATAGCTGAGGAGAGCAGGTGGATTCATACCTTTCCAAGGTATTAGCGAACTGAAATGTAGACAGCTGCGTCTAGGATTTGAACTTGGTCGACGAGGTTCCATTTCCTACAACTCTACTATTACAATGTCTGCCTCCACCTCCATGGATTGCAAAGTAAACCTGAAAAGTCCGGAGGGTACATCGGCCGAAACGCTGTATTACACACACAAACACAGACACCACACACACACACACAGACACATAGACATACACATGACACACAGACACACACTCAAATACAGACAGTACAGGACAGGCAGACACACACACACATACACACATACACAAACATAGACACAAACAGAAATACAGGACACACCACACTGACAACAAAAACACAGACACTGGACACACAGACACACAGACAAAACACAAATACAAAACACACACACTTCACACGCACAAACCACAGACACAGCACACCACACAAACACAGTCATAGGAACACACACACGCAACATACACAACATATACACACACATAACACACACACACGGACACACACCACCACACACATACATACACAAACACAGACACAGAACAGACAGACAGACAGGACACACACAAACACAGACACAACCACACACACCATACATTACACAGACACGGACACAGAAACAGACACACATACACCAGACACAGACACACACACACACATACATACACAAAACACAGACACAGACACAGACAGACACACACAAAACACAGACACACACACACATACATACCACAACACAGACACAGTCAGCCAGCAACACACAACACACACACACACACACACGCGCGCGCGCGCATGCACGCAACGCACGCATTTCTACATCATGATTTAACATTTCATTCGAGGGATTATGAATCCAAGCAGAATATATAATAATCTGTCTATTCATCTGTAATTCCAACAACCGTGAAAGCAAACCATCAAAGTCTGTTCATACGTAATTATTGTTAAGGACGTTCCGGATTAGGAGTAATGATACTTTGGCCCAAGAAACTATACCTAACCCCAATTATCATCTGCTGAAGGATGGCAGGAACAGTGTTGTTTCTAAGCAGCATGCATCTTAAGCTGCTGATACAAATTAAACAGTGACAGTGATACAGTAATAGTCAGGGCTTTTGGAACAATTCCAAGAACCTGGAAAGAGACTCGATGAACTGAAAAATAGAGAAGAAGCGAAAACCCCCAGTCCACAGCATCCTAAAATGGCACAGACGCATAGAAGCAGTGCTGGAGATCCGAAGAGATTTTCCTGTCACCGACTCCAATTTATTAAGTGAAGTTTAACAGTTTGAATTCAAGTTTTCCTTTCTCCTAGACTGTTAGCCGAACCAAGTTAAAGAGCTCAGTTCTGCCCTACTATTTTACCCATAGCTGGAGGAAGAATAGTTGATTCACACCTCCCAAGGGTATGTTAGCGCTATGTGAAATGTAAACAGGATTTGAACTCGGCGGTGGCGACGGTTAAATTTTTCCTACGCACTCTAACCATTACACAAGCGCGGCCTATATTAAATAGGAATTTCTGTTACAGACTCTAGTGAAAAACTACCAGTTAGAGCTGGTAGTGAAAAAATCCCAATAATAATTTAATAATAATAGTAATAATAATAAAATAATAATAATAATAATATATACACATTTCATACAAAACATACATTCATAATAATAATAATAATTAATAATAAGTAAAGTATAGTCGTCCGCGATGCCTAAAGTCGTATCAGCCAGAATATCGGGGGGAATCTACCCCCTTTCAACTAGCGCTAGATTCAAGATGTTGTTTTTTAGCGTCTTGAAAGTGGAACGCCACAACCTATTCATTCAGCTCCGTCACTTTACCGCTCAGATCCCTGTGCTACTCATACGTTGAGCTGACAAGGCGATAGAAGATGTGAATTGCAAACAAACCTTGTCCAGGAATTTTGAACTCCGACCGACGATTAATTTCATAACGGACTCAAAACCATTCAAACATGCGCTCCCATAAATATTGAATAAAAAGATTTATTCCCATCTAATATTTATTTCTTATACTGCCAGGAAAAAAAAAAAGGAGAGAAGAAAAACAACTAAAATCATCAAAAAGAAAATGAAAAGAAAAGAAAAGGAAAAAGAAGAAAAAAAACATTGCAGATGTCAAAGGTCGCGCAGCCGAAAATCTGGTGACGTATTATCCCTCCTACGTATGTCGCGCAATATTGTTCCTGATTGATTTGAAGGTAAGGAAAAACCCAAGTAGAAAAAAAGATATCGAGTCTTATCATACAACGACTTACTGCAGTTCGAAGATACGTGACACATCTGCCCGATTTAACTCACTGGAAAAATAATACAAACAGAGAAAAGTGACGCGTTGTAGCAATCAACAGCGACTGAGCATGCTGGCGTGGGTTAACTGTGAGACAGACAAAGTGATGAAAGTTGTCTGACGAGAATATTCGTCATCGGCACTTTTGATCACATTGTTTATCAAAAGTATTCATGTATTTACCAACCCTTCCGCACCGAGCAGGATGTGACACCAAGGGTCAATTATGACTTACCCTACCCTTTTCCGGTTAGGCGTTCATAGACCGCAGAAACCAGCTGTCGCACCCAAATGCCGTATCAAACCCATTAAAACTACTCTAAATTAAAATACTGTGGTTGTAGCTAAAACCTTTTATAAACAAAAAAAACTATATTAAAAATAAAACATAACTAACACTGGTCCGGTTTTAAGCGCAAGTTACAACCCTAACGATTTCTAAGTACACTATTTACCAACCCTTCGCACGAGCAGGCATGTGACACAAGGTCAATTTTATTAAAGCGGAGTTTACTAGGTTTGAAATCAGAGTTTTCCTTCTCTTTAGACTGGTTGCCTAACCAATGCTTTAAAGAGTCCAATCTGACCTGCATTCACCATAGCTGGAGGCAGAGCAGGTGGTGCATTACCTTCCCAGGTTATTAGCGCTATGTTAAAATGTAGACAGCCTCTCTAGATCTTGAAATCGGCGTCTCACGAGTCCATTTCCACGACTCTAGCCATTACAATTTCGTGCCTGAAGTATACCTGAAAAAGCTCCGGAGTTACATCGGCCGAACGCTGTATACACCACACACAACAAACACAGACACACACACACACAAAGACACAGAAACACACAGACACCAGACACAGACGCACACACAAATACAGACAGAACAAAACACAACACACACACACGCGCGCGAACACACACACACACACACACACACACACACACAAAGACTCTAACCATTAACCACCACGCCGCCCTCCATCAAAACGTCTTTACATTATGATTTTTTTGCCATACAGATTTCGACAAAAACATTTACATTTTATTCTATAGTATAATCAGTAAAATTAATGACAATGGGTGATATTTTAAAAGTAATATTATCATGGTTACGTTACGCCCTTCAAGCGGGAATGAGAGTGATGAACGTGTTAATAGATAGAAATAATAGTTGAGGTACGTATCTATGGACGTACTACATTGAGGAGAGGCTCAAATCTTGGTTGCTGGGGCGCACGATGCTTCAGTTAGCTGACAATTCTGGATGTTTGGAGTTTGGAAAAAAACTTGTGCTGCCTGGGACATCTTGCCTTGTGCCATTAGATATTTTTCGTAATACACAAAAATCACTTTTTTTTCTCATGGCGAATTTTTTTATCCCCCCCCATGATTACAACTGCCGAGAACACGTCTGTCTCTTTCAATGTTCTCGTTGCCAGACTCACTCCACATTCTCAACTCTAAATCCTTCTCTCTCCACTTCGCACCTTCGTACAATAGAAACAATGCCATGTGGCCTTAAAAGCATGATCATCCTTAGACTTTTCTATTAGAAAGAATTGGACATCAAGGAATGCCACGAACCCAATCAATGACTGACCTTCAGGAATTTGAATATCAGAGTTATCCCTCTTCCTAAGGACTGTTACCTACCAAGGTTAAAAGCCCAGACTGCCCTACTATTTAACCAAGCATGGAGGGAGAATATATGGTTCATACCTTTCCCAAGCCGGTATATTAGCGCTATTTGTGAATTGCTAACAAGCTTCGGATCTAGGAATTGAAAACTCGAAACCGACGAGTCATTTTCCCACTAGCCCGCGCGCCTCCATATATATATAAATATATATATTATATATATTATATATATATATATTTATTAATCCCATCCACCAGTGCCATATATAATATATGTAATAATATATATATATATATAGTATATATATATATATATATATATATGTTATATATTATATATTATATATATATATATATTAAATACCCATCAAAGTTGGCATATATAATATAATATATATATATATATATATATATATATATAATATGCTTATATATATTAATCCCATCAAAGTGCCACTTGTCAGCTTAGTTCATCATTAAGAACGATTCGATAAGTCATTTGACACTTGAGCACAAAATATTAATTCAACGTGTATTAATTCCTAATGACTTTCACCAGTTCTGCTGATAAATTACGTGGCACAAATCATATCTCTGATATTAACCCACATATATATATATATATATATATATATATATATATATATATATTATATATATATATATATATTGATTTCATATGCAGTATAGCTAATATGTATATAATGATCCTATATGCAATATTATGAAAGTCGTGACTGTTTGTAGATTCATAGATGTGCTGGGTTAGGTCAAGCTAAGTAACACACAATTAAAGAGGGCGGTATTCGCTTCAATGTATCCCGTTTCCTGCAGATCTTACATTTGACCGTGTCATGGAGAGCAGACAATTTGAAATTGCAGATGTAAAACGAAGAAAAGAATTTTGATTAAATATTTTATACTAGAAATGCGCTACACAGCTTTGTCTGCCGGTTAAACGCAGGTATAAAAAAGAGTCTCGCAGGATCTATCATTGTTGAATTTGCGAATTGGATCTTTGCAAGAAGGCCCAATTAAAATAGCCAGCCTATTTATTGAGGAAGTGCGTCCAGTCTCCTGCCTCAAGAGATTGACTGCCCCGTACTATCAAATAACAAACCCATCTCAGTCTATCAAACTATCCATCATGATCTCTCTCAATTTGTTCATATTTATCATATATTACTTTAAATACTAATATTTTTTATTTATCATGTTTTTTAATGTCTTGTTTTTAGTTTAAATAAAACAAAGAATACGACAAAAAAAGACAGCGAAGCCACCCCCCAAAACATTTACTTGTCGAAAGAATTATCCATCTATCTATCTTCCATTGTGTTCGTATCTATCTATATTATTTTGTTTGTTTATCGTAATCATCTATTTCAAACTATATATATCCATCTTCATATCTAAACAAGATTACGACAAATTACGATAAACTAAACAAGAATTACGACGAGCTGCGGCGTTGTTATTTTGATAGTCATCCGTAAGCGGTTTTGAAGGCGGAGAACCGGACGCACTTCTCATATAAAATTAACCCAAAATGCCACGTAAAAAAAGACCTTGCGTTTGATCCAGACACTGCTGAAAAGAAAAATTAATGTCTTCCTATTCAAAATAACTAAATGAAAAAAGAATCCCATGCTTTTATCATTTAAATATCTATTTTCTAATTATCTTCCCATGAATATTAATCAAATCTGTATTATTTTTGCTTAAAACCAACCCTGTGATATTTAAGTGTACATATTTACTTGTCGTTAATTGTTTTATTTTCGAAGTTTCCTTCCGGAACATACATACATTACACAACTGCCCTTTTATATATTTACTAGAAGGGGCTACGCGGCGCCGGTCGCTTGGGAGAGGGGATTTTTTAAAGTTAGTCCGCAGATCTATTATTACTAGATCGTGAGTTGAAATCCTCGTTGGGATGCCCCATCTAAATCCCTACTGTAAAAAAAAACCTTGTATATATCCCAGGATATTCTGAAACAAAAATTGTTAATGTCTACTACCTAAAATATTAAACGAAAAAAAAAAATTTTCCAAATTTTTTTTTTTTTCTTTTTATTCCTATTAAATTTTATTTATAAATTATCTTCACGAATATAAATAAAATCTCATTATTCTGCTCAAAAACCAAGCCACTGGTTTGATAATTTACTGTGATAATATATATTTACGTTTGTCGTTAATTGTTTTATTTTCGAAGTTTCTCTCCGGACATACATATACACACAACTGCCCTTATATTATGTCAGGTCGCATATGGCGTCTACTGGTACTATGTAAAACCCAGTACTACCCTGTCTCATAGTCGGTTATCGGCGACTAAAACCGGTTTACCCCACCAATTGGCCTATCTGGTGAGGAGGATGGCTAGACAATCCAGCAGGACAAAAAAAACAAAACCTGTCAAAGGGCGGTGAAGCCTTTCGCTCAACGGCCATCTAGCAAATAACATACGCGGGACCGTAGAAATACTTGCGCATTTGGTATCCAGGGCGACGTTAGCAAAACCACCGGGAAGAGATGCACTCAGCCTTGTCAAGGCAAGTGTCTAGAGAAGGAAAAAACTCCAAAATTTACCTGCGGCGGCTGCCTGCAGCCAATGATGTTGGACTGTGTCTTCTTTTTGGCTCAAATGTGGCAGTCCCACTTAGAAGAGTGGCGATTTGCGTTCTGTGCAAAGCCTTTCCTCACTTAAAAAGCTTCAGCGTACAGGCATTGCTTGATATTGCAATACATGTCTTGCATTTATATGTTTTTGAAGCTCACCATTATATTGTTTGAACTGTGATTTTTTTTGTTGTTAATTATTATTATTATGGTACTATATCAGGCAATGCGCAATACTTGACGCAAGTTTGCTGCCCTTGAATCCACGGCCTAAGTTTTCGAGTGCCCATTTCCAACCTCGGTGTGAAGAGATATATAAAATGTTCATACATAATATAAATATGTGAATAATGAATCTCAGCATGAACTGACAGAGACATTAAACTGAGAGGAAAAAAAAAAAAAGGAAAGTGGAACCTAAGCAAGATTATTAAAAAAGATTTTTTTTAAAACTAAGAAAAAATTTTTTTAAAATAAATCAATTTCCAAAAAAAAAAAAATTAATAAACTAGGCCTCCCCTTTCAATCATAATCTTCAATAAATTAATAATAATTATTGATATATTATATTAAAATAATAACCAATAATAATATTAATAATGAAAACTCGATGATGGAAACATTGTAGAGATGTATTGATTATCTGTTCGTAATGATTTGGTTTGGTTTCTTTTGTTTCATGGCATATCAAACCTTTGTGGATATTCGAATACCAAGACCATCCTTGCAGAAAGAAACGGTAGTGTATTATTTAACCCCGAAGTGAGGATGAGTTGGTCATACCTTTTCCCAAGTGAATGGTATAGTGCGACTGGAGCTTCGAACTCGCTAATTAAGATGTCTTAGTCTAAGCATGTTAGCAGCTCACTACAAGCTCCAATCGTTTCGCAATTTATCACCATTATACGATATTCTTATTTTAGGCTATTTCTTTTGCTTCTGTATTTGATTTACAGCGTTTCTCTCATTACTACTTTACATTTTGTCAATCGATCTATTATCTGATCTGTCTATCATCTGTCTATTATCAATCAATCAATCAATTCTATCATCTATCTATCTACTCTATCAATCTCTCTCTCTCCCCACTCTCTCTCTCCTTATACTAATATATGTATATGTGTAAGGGCCGGCTTAGCTCATCCGGTAGAAGCTTCGGCTAGAAACCACAAGTTCCTAGTTCATTAACCGGTCCCGCCAACTTCAGCGTATGAGAGCCACAGGGATCTGTGCGGTAAAGTAAGGAAGCCTGATGGAAGGTGATGGCGCTCCACCGTCAGATACTTAAAAACAATTCTTCTGGTCTAAAAAGGAAGAGGGATACGCGCTATTCGAAAAGGGGAGAGACTCCTCGCTGACCCTGCTGATACCCGATTAGGCCCGCCCGTCGACTTTACTTTACTTACTATATATATATATATGTATATGTATACTAATATATATGTATATGCATATGTTTATATATATATATATATATATATATGTTGTTCTGGTTCCAACGGGAGAAAATTTAATATTTTATAAAAAGAAGAAGGTCCGCAAAATGTATTATGTTCTCAGAAAAACGTTTTAATCTTTTATCTTACATACGCGACACGTGTTTCTGATCTGTTGTCTTCTTCAGGCATTGAGTTATTAATTTGGCAGAATATGTCCGATATTTGATAGGTTGTGTGTGTTTCTGCAATTTTTTCTGTTATGTATATATATATATATATATATATATATATATATATATATATATATATATATATATATATATATATATATATATATATAATATATATATATATATATGTTAATTGCTTACAAAGAAAAGATTGACTTTAAATAATCCAGGAGATGACATGCCAATAACAAGGGAGCTAAGCAACCCACCAGGCAATCAACCAATCATAATCTATTCACCTATACCCCATGTGTATTGTTAAAAAGTTGCTCTTTCTTTCTTTCTTTTTTTCTTTCTCGACGCATGAAAATCTATCTATCTATCTATCTATCTATCTATCTATCTCAGTCCATTCTTAGCTATCTATGTATCTCATTCCGTTATTTCTATCTATCTATCTATCTATCTATCTATCTATCTATCTCAGTCCATTCTTAGCTATCTATACATCTTATTCCGTTCATTTCTATCTATCTATCTATCTATCTATCTATCTCAGTCCATTCTTAGCTATCTATGTATCTCCTTCTATTTCTATCTATCTATCTATCTATCTATCTCAGTACATTCTTAGCTATCTATATATCTCATTCCGTTAATTTCTATCTATCTATCTATCTATCGGTACATTCTTAGCTATCTATATATCTCATTCCGTTAATTTCTATCTATCTATCTATCTATCTATCTATCTATCTATCTCAGTTCATTCTTAGCTATCTATGTATCTCATTCCGTTCATTTTTATCTATCTATCTATCTATCTATCTATCTATCTATCTATCTATCTATCTATACCAGTCCATTCTTAGCCATCTATGCATCTCATTCCGTTTAATTTCTATCTATCTATCTATCTATCTATCTATCTATCTATCTTAGTCCATTCTTAGCTATCTATGTATCTCATTCTGCTCATTTCTATCTATCTATCTATCTATCTATCTATCTATCTCCAGTCCATTCTTAGCTATATATGTATCTCTTTCTGTTCATTTCTATCTATCTATCTATCTATCTATCTATCTATCTATCTCAGTCCATTCTTAGCTATCTATATATCTCATTCCATTCATTTCTATCTATCTATCATCTATCTATCTATCTATCTATCTATCTATCTATATCAGTTCATTCTTAGCTATCTATGTATCTCCTTCCGTTCATTTTTATCTATCTATCTATCTATCTATCAGTACATTCTTAGCTATCTATATATCTCATTCCGTTAATTTCTATCTATCTATCTATCTAGCTCAGTACATTCTTAGCTATCTATGCGTCTTATTCCGTTAATTTCTATCTATCTATCTATCTATCTATCTATCTATCTCAGTCCATTCTTAGCTATCTATGTATCTCATTCCGTTCATTTTTATCTATCTATCTATCTATCTATCTATCTCAGTCCATTCTTAGCTATCTATGCATCTCATTCCGTTCATTTCTATCGATCCATCTATCTATCCATCTCTGTTGCCACCTAATTATCTATCTATCTGTAAACTACATCCGGTTATTAGGAACAGTATTTATCAGAGGGACGGGTCAAAATATAGTTATGCCAAATCCAATTCCCTTGGCAAACATTACTCACTGTATTTGCAATCATACAATTATGTCTGCAAATAGACTGCGTAGAAAGACGTTCACTTCCCGCTATTACAGTCGAACATATAACAGTGAAATATACTGATTACAAACAAAAATAATACGTCGGGTATAGCTTGGTGTACAGCCGATTGAACCGGAATGCACAACCAGTTTTAACACGTCGCGTTTCAAATTACATTGTCAAGGGTTCAATTTGTCATAGTTCTCTGAGTTCATCTCGAAAGAGAGTAAAATTCTCGGCTACTTGAGGTATGGTTGATTGGTTGTTTTGTTTTACGGCATATCAATCATTTTCGGGTTATTTAATGCCGAATCAAATCATTTTTATGAACAAGGACTCAGGTTGTTTATAGTAGACTTTACTTACTTTACTACACAGCTAGCAGGATCGAAGAATGGGTCGGCCGAAACGTTGTGTTAACAACATCGAGAATACAAAGAAGAGGTTCAATTGTCGAAACAATTTTTGTTTATAGTATTATCTGCGTTATTCGGACTATTGTCCCCATCTTCATTGTTATTTGTACAACGTTTCGGTCGATATGCCCTCCGGCCTTCTTCAAGTATTTCTTGTCGGATTCGGGAACCTTCTCGGACTCGGGAACCTTCTTTTCGAACTCAGGAACTTTCTTGTCGTAATCGGGAGCCATGTCCAATTGGACACATGGCCTAGTGGATAAGGTAGTTAGGTTAAGACAGTTCTAAGTGACAGTTATCTCTGAATTCTGGGTTCAATCCTGAGTAGAGGCAGTAACATAGAAAAATAATTAACACAACTCCTACCACAGCTATGGTTAGCGGAATGAGAACAGGATACCCCCGTGGGCTAAATAAAGGGTTAGGTTCAAAGTTCCGTGATGGCTCCCGATTACGACAAGAAAGTTCCCGAGTTCGAAAAGAAGGTTCCGAGTCCGAGAAGGTTCCCGAGTCCGACAAGAAATACCTGATGAAGGCCGGAGGGCATATCGGCCGAAACGTTGTACAAATAACAATGAAGATGGGGACAATAGTCCGAATAACGCAGATAATACTAATCATCAAA
This sequence comes from Doryteuthis pealeii, assembly GCA_023376005.1. Lineage (NCBI taxonomy): Eukaryota > Metazoa > Mollusca > Cephalopoda > Myopsida > Loliginidae > Doryteuthis > Doryteuthis pealeii. The sequence goes on along the minus strand of CM042145.1, from coordinate 27,985,771 downwards.
CCTCATCTCAAACATTCAGAGAAATTTTTGTTTCTGTAGTGCAAAAAGTAACACTTAGTGCTTCATGACCCACAGAGTATCTGTGTGTCATCATATTCTATTTTAATAATGTTGTAGAGTAGCTAGCACCCCTTCAGCACTCTACCAGATGGCATGGCTCATAGCTCATACAATTTATAGCATAAAAAATCTAATATTGATTTGGACTATTTCAGAAAGAATAATAATAAAAAAAAGAATCTAAGAGAGCATTTTTGTAACTATCGGATAAATTATTTAACAAAATTTTATCTGTATATATATATATTAACTGTGTATTTTTTCTGTGCAAGGATTTTCTTTGTCAAATATTAATGTGAGAAGATAGAAAAAAGAGGAAATGCCCAAGGAGATATAAAAAAAAAGAATAATAATCTTATTATAATTTGTATGTAAGTCTGTCTGTAACCGAAATTATTTCAGTACCCAAGTCCCAATTCCCTGCATTATTTACGTTAGATTCTCCATGATTTTTTTCTTTATTCAAACCTCAATTGTTAATAAATTGTTTTAAATTAGTATTAATACTATTGGCTTTATCTTCATACTATTAACATGCAATTGTATTTATATGTACAAAAAATAGCGGTTTACAGTGTGAACGGCGGGTTAATTTGCATATTAATATTCAAAATTTGATTTTAATAAATATGTATTTGGAATTATTGATTTCTAATTGTTTTGTTTTATTTTAATAAATATGAGCAAACAATCTCAAAACAAAAAAAATAATTGTAATTTTATTCTTTATTTCCTAATTTAACTAAATAGTTAAATTGGGAAAATGTAGCAATGAAAGACGGGAGTGATGGAAAAATGATGAAAAGTTAGTTTCAAAGTTGTTCTATTTTTCGATTATACCCACTTTTGTTTCAAATCATTTTATCTGCATTCTTATTTAGTTTCCTTAGTTTTTCTAATTTAGCATATTTCATTACATTAAAACTTAAATACTTGCGCCCGGAGGGTGCATATTTTTGCTAGTTCATATTTATAAACAATAAAAAGAACATGATATTTAAAGACATTTGTGAGATATTCAACGCTGTGGTCGCGGAAATATTGAACAGGCTTCATCGCTGTTTAACTTTGGTGGTCTAGCGGGAACCGGTGTTTTCGCCTTGACTTGACCATAAGAGTGTTTATTTCTGGTATAAGTGTGTTGAAGATCCCAACGTGTATTTATAAACTATTCCGAAAACAGCTGAATCGGCCGATAAAAAACACCCCAAAATGTATTTGATTTACTATTTAAAGGCGTTGATAAATTGTCCTAAATTGCTCGCTGGTGGCACGGACTAGCAGATGAGGATTGTACAGATCTCTGCTTCAGGACAGGATAGACTCTGATGATTGTGCAACTCTCTACTTTAAGACAGGATAAACTCTGATACAACTAAGCACGGATCAGCGGACAAGTATTAAAACTGATACTGCATCTTTCTACTTAAAGAAAGGATCAAACTTAATGCCACAAAATCTGTTGCAAGTATTTAAAATGTATTCATGTTGTCACAACGAATGCTCCAGTGTTAGAAATTCTCGTTCAAGGAAAGTGTTCTGCAGGCTTTTATGTGTACCTCAGTCAGTCATGCAATTTTTTTTCACATTTACGTACACCACTTGATTAGTCCGGAAGCGCTAGGTAATTTTGTATGTCTTCGAAGGAAGAATATATTTATTATCTATAAAATTGTTTTCATTGACTCTGAATTTTTTCCTTTGTAAAACAAGGTTTATTTTTTATTTTGTGGTTTGAATGACAGCTTTCTTCGAATGAGAAGTGGAAGTGATAGGTGCTGAGGGGGGTCAGGGGGCATTCGAGTTGTCTCCTGGGGGTAATTAGTGCCACTAGGTGTAGACCTAAAAGCATTGCCATATTGAAGGAATGCAGAATGAATTTTCAATGAATTTAGGTTGGTGGGGATGGGGGGGTGTCTTTGACGATCAAATCGATCAGCTAATGAATTGTCCCAGGATGCAAAGAAAAGAAAAAAGAAATAAAAGGTTGTAATAGATATCGCCATAGAAATATGTTATCAGATAACTATTGAAACGGTCGATGGCGAATTAAATTTTTATTACATTGGTATTCAATTGTCTAATGAAAAGACACAGCGAGAAAGACAGAATGAAATCTTTAATGAGAAGCGAACTTGTCACCAATTGAAATTGATTTATAGCTACTTCAATCAATGAACAAGATAATATCAGCTTAATCGAACGGCATCAAGACTAGAGATCCCTGAGCTGTCATTAATCACTTGACGTCACTATTGAAGTTCTCATAGATTAAAGTGATTAATAATCATATATATATATATATATATATATATATATATATATAATATATGTTAAAAAATCAGGCTGGCAAGTAGTCAGTCGGAGTTCGCTCCTAGCCATGGATAGTTGTGTCTAGCCACACTGAGGAGGCGTGAAACGCCGAAACACGTGTCTGAAGATGACTTATTAATATATGCTCCCGTAAATTCGGTAGCTTTCACTACCAAGCATATATAAACAATGATCGTTTGCTCGCAGACTAGATTTCTCTGTGATCGTAAAATATGTAAACAAACCTATGTATTTAATAATTTAAACACCAGTCCTGTTACAACAGCTATTAAAGTGGCAGAGAGGTTAAGAAATCAGGCTGGCAAGTAGTCAGTCGGAGTTCGCTCCTAGCCAGGGATAGTTGTTGTGTCTAGCCACTCTGAGGAGGCGTGAATCGCCGAAACACGGGTCTGTGGATGACTTATTAATATATATATATATATATATATATATATAATATATATATATATATATATATATATATATTAATGGTTATATTTAGGAAAGAGTGAAGGATACTAATTAGTATTTCATAGTTATCTCTCTTATATCTGAAATTTAACTTAAGAAAAAAAGAAAGTTCAGCGCGAATCCAGACGCCACAAAATAATCGTTCAATTGTTCTGTAATTTAGTTTACTTTCTAGGTTAGTGCAATTTTTTAAATTTTACTTTATTTATTTTTTATTCATATATAGTATTTACTCTTGTATAGACGATTAAGGAGCACCAGTAATAATATATAGATTATATATATTTATATATGTAAAATGAAAATGGAAGTGAATCTGACGGTATGTTGAAAAGAGAAATAAAGGAAAGAAAGTATAGAATGGATGAAAAAGGATATTTTAATCAATTTTGCTTACACGTGTTTCGGTCAGGAGTTTATCCATATAATAATAATAATAGATTCAATAATGTACACATGGATAAACTCCTGACCGAAACCCGTGTAAGTAAAATTGATTAAAATATCCTATGTTATCCATTCTATACTTTCTTTCCTTTATTTCCCTTTTCAACATATTTATATATGTAAAGAGTTTGGCATTTAATAACCCACAGGATTGATATGCCATTAAAGCAAACCAAACCAAACCGACAGTACAGTTGCATGTTTCTATTATTGGATACCGAAATTCTCTAATAACAACTTCACAAGTGGCGCGTGTTGTAATTGTTACCGTCGTAGGAAAATGGACACAGGCGAGACGAGTTCAAATCCTGGACGAGGTTGTTTGCATTTCACATAGCACTAATACCTTTGGGAAAGGTATGAATCCAACTATTCTCCACACACACACACACACACACACACAGATATATATACACATGGGTTTTGCTATTGAATATCCCACAAAGGTTCGATTTTTTTTCTCGTCCTTCCTTGTGCATACAAATAAGACCCAAGAACTCACTATTTTTATTAGGTGAGTGGTTTGGGTTGGGTGTGACTTGATGGAGGTTTTCATAATAATTTTTTTCGCCCCCTCTTGTCTAACCTATTCCATATTCCATATCCATTCCCGACTTTTTAAATTTACTATTTAACTTTTAATCGTTTCCGGGTGTAAAACTTGAAAAGCACCGGACGAAAGGGCCCTTGTTTTATCAATAAACAACCTTTTTCCACTCCTTTCTCCTTTTAGTCTCCCATTCAGTATCATTGTGTAGATCGCTATATTGTTATACATGATAGCCTTTAACATATTATATTAATTTGCCTGTACCAACAATTTATACACACACACACACACACACACACACACACACACACACACACACACACACACACATATATATATATATATGAATGAGGAAATGATGAATGTAAGAAAATGAACTTTATATCGTCCAATCCACCGATGGACACAGAATAACCCTAGACGGGTTTATATACCTGTAAAATCAACCAATCAAAAAGATAAGAATTTGAGTCGATGTAATGCCACAGTAAAGAAAGAAAGAAGAGAACAAGAAAGAAAGAAGGAAAGAAGAGACGAAGAAAGAAGAAAGAAAGAAAGAAAGAAAGAAAGATAGATAGACAGAAAGGGAATTTATGAGGAAGTGCGTCCCGGTCTCCTGCCTCAGAAATTGCTACCCGGGACTATTAAAATAACGTCCCCTTGCTATGTCGTCTCGGCGGTGTTACTTGAAAGAAAACAATCAACTTAGGGTGTTAAATGTATTTTAGAGAGGGGCCTTCTTTTTTTGTCGTAATTCTTATTTATTTATCGTAAATTTTTTCTTAATTCTTATTATATAATTGTCGTAATCATTATTTAATTGATGTAGGATATGTTGAGAAATAGTATAGAATAGATAATACAAAATATATAGATAGATATGAACAAAATGGAGATAATAGATAAAATAGATAGATATGAACAAATGGAAATAAATAGACAAATTACGATAAATAAGAATTACGACAAAAAAAGAGAAGCTCCTCCCCCTAAGTTGGTTGTTTTCTTTCAAGTAACACCACCGAGACGACATTGCTGGGGACGTTATTTTAATAGTCACCGGGTAGCAACTTCTGAGGCAGGAGACCGGGACGCACTTCCTCATGAATTACCGAATTCTAAGAAAATTGTTGGAACCTTTGATAAACCAGAAGAAAATTCTGTTGAGAAGAAAGCAAGAGAATGCTGTTTGGTGCAAAACGGAACGTGAAATCTGAAGAAGAAAAAAAAAGATTTCTAGTTTACCAAATTTCTGAGAACTATTAATTCCTTTCGCTTTCCTCGAAAGAATTTTCGGTTTTGGTCGAATGGCCAATTTATTTTCTTTCTTTGAAATATTGACATTCAGTTATTGTTTCTTCAGAATGGATTTATCGATTGGCGGGAAAAAAGAGAATGAAAAAGAATTTACGATGACATGTTGTCAATATGAAGATTGGAAATAACTTCATAAGCTCTTTAATGTAGCGACTTTTTAGCATTTTTACACAAATCGAAGAGAAAATTACAAGTCGAATGGCCGCTTAGGTGCATCAGATAAAGCAACAACAACATCTTTGCAAAGATGGATTTTCTGATTTGTTTTGAGTAGAAAGAGAGAGAGAATAAAAAAATAAAACAAGATGGCGATGAAAAGAAAGAAGAAAGAAGAAAGAAGAGAATGAATGAAGGAAGGAAGGAAGGAAGAAAGGAAGGAAAAATAAATGAAGTATTTAACATAGAAAATGAAAAACAAAACAAAAGAATATAAAGAAAATTAAATTTTAGATGTTATTTTCCAATATTGTTGTTCCTTGACTTACAGGTCTAATTCTTTCCGCTCCTAAGTTAATTTCCTTGTATATCAAATCAATTTTCTCCTCCTCCGATCAATCGGCTGGTCACGTCAAGCCCTAGCACCTATATGATTTTCCCAACCCTATTGCCTTTATGGCAAGCCCCAAACCCTTTTTATCATATGGGTGCTAGAAGGCGGTGGCTGCAGGTCTACATGTCCTGGGAATGACGTTAAACTCTATCTGATGGTGAGGTTCCAGTTTTGGAGGTTTGGGGAATGTGGAGCACCCCTTCATCACCATTGCTCCCTGGTCCACTCTGACCCGGAGTGGTAGTACCTGTTAGGGTCCCATCTATGGGTTAAATAGAAAAATGTATTTATAAAAAAATTGTATTATCCATTAAGAATTGATTTATTTCAAAACTTTATCGGCATTAAATGACTCACTGAGGTTGATATGCCGTAAAACAAAACAAACCAAACCAAACCAAATCAATTTTCTCCATTGAAATAAACTGAAATGCCATTAATGCGTTCCAGCCTCTACCCACCCCCCAAAAAAACACCCTAATTTTTTTAGTTTTTTTTTAATAAGAAAAATAACACTCTATTGTATAAAAACACAATAAAATAGAATGTAATAAACTGTGCGCTGTAATATGTTTTAATGTTTATTTTCTTATAAATAATATTTTTCTTTGGTGTAAAAAATGTGGAAACTTAAATGTTTTAGTGAACTTATTAACATAAGCGTATCTGAAGCTCACTCGTATATTTTATCTTTCAACAAAAAAAAAAAAAAAATCGACCGAGTGACAGCTCGTACCTAAAAAACAAATGCGTAAGTTGGGATCACTCATAAGTCACGGTACCGATTGTACTTGATAAATCAGCATTTGAGATTCTGAATTATATCAATGGCAAAACACAACTTCTTCAGCCACCAAGCATATCTATGAGATAGATAGATCTGATTTGATTTTTTTTATTAATGGCATATCAACTTTCGTTGGTTATTTAATACCAAGCCATACCTATAGAAGAACTGTAGTGGTGCTATTTAATCCTTAGCTGGGAGGGAGATATGGGACTTCATGCCTTTCCCAAGGGTATTAGTCTGAAAAGAAAAGTAATAGCGTGACTGGAATTCGAACTTGCTTATTACAATGCCGCAGTCCAGCACGTTAGCCACTACACCACGGAATTCTCCTGAAGAGATCTGAATACAGATTGATAGAAAGATCATAAATATATTGCATATTTAAATGCTGACGTTTGTACTGAATGCAGTGGGGAAAGGAAGAGTAAGCGTATCTGAAGCTCGCTCTTCCCTCAAATTTTAGCTCGTAAGTTGGGGCACCCTACCGTCAAGGTACCACTGAATATTTAGCATTAAAGTAAAAGTGAAAGTGAAAGCATTAAAGTAAAAGTGAAAGCGATAATTGTGCAGTCTCGGGAGGTCCTCGCGCCGGCATCCACAATCCGTACAGAGCTAATTGATATTTTTTGCTGGTTTGGCCCCACGTTGTTATCCCAGGTGTACACAGGGAAGTTAGCTTGCTAACCATTTCATGACGATGGGAAGCCCTAAAGGAGAAAGGAAAGCACGAAGAAAGAAAAGTAAGAAGAAAAAAGACAAAAAAGAAAGAAAAGAAGAAGAAAGAGAAAGAAAAAGAAAGAGAAAGCAAGTGAGAAATATATGAGAGAAAGAGAAGAAAAATGAAAAAGAGAAAGAAAAGCGTAAAATATATATAAAACTCGTCGGGGTGGCCTAATGTCGGTATTAGCCAGACAGCGAGGGAGTCTATCTCCTTTTCAATAGCGCTAGACTAAGGAGATTATTCTAGCATCTAAGGTGGAGCGCTACACCTACCATCAACTCCTCACTTTACTGCACAGATCCCTGTGCTACTCATACGCTGAGTTTGCGAGGGTCGGTATTGAACCAGGAACCTTGTGGTTCCTAATTCGATAGGAAGCACCCCAAAAATAAAACAATAAATAAAATAGTGAAAAAATAAAAACAAAAAAAGCAAACCAAACCAAAATAAAGACCATCTCCTTCCAAAAATACCCCACCCCTCAAAAATAAAAAAAGATCCCAAGAAAAAAGCAAAAAAAACTAACAACAAAAAAAAAAAAAAAAAAACTAGAAGTAAACTTATAATTGAAAATGCTGAAAGGAATGAAGAAAGAAATCAGTGGGTTTCAAATTAAACAAAAGGCAAAAAATTATGAATAAATGTAATGAAAGAAAAAAGAACGAAATAATTCACGTGAATAACGAAGAAAAAACAAAAAAGAAATTACTAAACAAGTCGTTGCGAATAATATTAAAAATATCTTCACACAGGAAAAGAAAACAAGCAGAAATCAAAAAAGGAAAGAGAAATCTAAATTCTACGAAAACGACAATTTGAATAAAATAATCAAATATCTGGAATAAACTGAGAGAAAAATTAATAAAATCTAATGAATAAATTATAAAATTCTGACGTTTATTTAATACAATTAACTCGTTAAAGTACTTGAGATATTTCAGTTGATTTATTATTTTTAACGTTTCTAATGTATTTGAACGTAAAGATTGAACACATTACTTGAAATGTTTTAATATTTGATAAGCTAAATTAGTATGACACAAGGACATGGAAATAGAAATGACGACGAGGGAGATTGTATGGGTCAATCATCCAAATATGGAGAAACATCCAACTTGAAAAATGAGTATTTTATTTCGGACCATATTACCTTTAGGCACCCCTTTTTGATCTTGATTAAGAAAGGACATGTTTTTCATTTACACCGCCAATATCCGGTTGTTTGTTAGGGTTAGTGTTAGGGTTAGAGTTAGAGGTTAGTTTTATAATTTTAAAAGAATCTAAAAATCGTCTGTTAAAACAACCGGATATTGACGGTGTAAATGAAAAAACATGTTCTTTCTTAATCGAGATCAAAAAGGGGTGCCTAAAGGTCACATGGTCCTATATTTCTTTAAATTCAGAATATCAACGACTCAATATGTAAAACTATCTAATTCACTACTTTATTCCTTAGCAATTTCTGTGTGGGGATTTCCACTTTCTGGGGGAATTCAGATTTTCTGGGTGGGGATTTCTGCTCTTCAGGGTAGGGAATTCAGATTTTCTGGGTGGGATTTCTACTTTTCTGGATGGGGAATTCAGATTTTCTAGGTAGGGATTTAAAATTTTGTAGGTGTGGATTTCTACATTTCTGAGTAAGGAATTCAGATTTACTGGGTGGGGATTTCTGCTTTTCTGGGTAGGGAATTCAGATTTTCTGGGTGGGGATTTCTGCTTTTCTGGGTAGGGAATTCAGATTTTCTGGTTGGGGATTTCAGATTTTCTTAATTCTTTTTTTTTACTCTCTCTCTCTCTCTCTCTCTCTCTCTCTCTCTCTCTCTCTCTCTCTCTCTCTCTCTCTTATTCCTTTTGACACTTATAGCTTCTTTCTTTTTATTTACCTTTTCCTTTTCTCTAATCTTATCTGTCTCTCCCCCCTCTCTCTCTCTCTCCGTCTCTTTCTCTTTCTCTCTCTCTCTCTCTCTCTCTCTTTCTCTCTATCTATCTATCTACCAATATCTTATTCCTTTTGAAACTTTTGGCTTCTTTTTTCTACCCTGGGTATGACGCATCTAATTACGATGTTCCAGTTCTGGAGCTCTGGGGAGTGTGGCGTACACCTTCATTGCCATTACTCCCAGGTCCACTCTGCTAGGTTCCAATCTATGGATTAAATACATTAAAAAACGAGTTGAATGTGTCAAAAAAAGAAGTTTGAACAATTGAATACCCAACAATAATGAATAAAACAAAAACGTCTTCAACATAAAATAATCGAACGGGTTTACATGCCGTAAAATCCAATCAACTAACCAACCAACTTCTCTCTCTCCCTCTCTCTATCTCTCTCTCTATCTATCTATCTATCGTTTCCTCTCTCCTCTGTTAAATGTTATCTGTATCTATTGAGTGATCACTTAATTAAAACTCACGTGACCGTGAGTGAGGAGATGGTTTCCAAGTGTCAACGTCCCGAGCTCTTGGATTTTGAAACTTCTTTCTTGCAAATTCATTGCGTTGATTCTGTGGTGCGATCATTCCAAATGAGATTCAATAAGTGTTCTTCAAGCCAATCCAACCCTAGACATGTCCAAGATTGATCTTGTCCATCCTTGTTGTGCGTCTAGTAATTACCGAGAGACAGCGTAATTAATCACGTCTTACGCTTCTGCATACCTGGAACCTACTTTCTGTAGCATAGTCACCGACAACTGCTACGTCGGCGATGGCTAACCGTCGTATAGGAGAGGAAAAACACAAAAACACAATTCGTCTTAAGTGTTAGGAATGCGTTACTTTATTCTCTCCGTTCTGTGGAAGCAGGAATGAATAAATAACAGACACTACGAGTGGGCTTTTTTAGTGTGAAGCCTTCTTTCATAAGGCAAGAAACAGGTGATATCCCACACAGACTATCACATATGCCTACTATGCTGATGACCTTGCACTTCTTGCAGATACACCGCCACAGGCCGATTCACTACTGCATAGCCTAGAGAAGGCAGCAAATAATATTGGCCTTTATGTAAACCCCGATAAAACTGAGTTCATATGTTTCAAAAGAAAAGGAGACATAACCACACTCAACGGTAAGCCCCTTAAGCCAGTAGAACATACCTTCACATACCTAGGTAGTAATATCTCATCCACAGAAACCGATGTAAATACACGTATAGGAAAAGCGTGGTCGGCCACAAACAAATCATCAGTAATATAGAAATCCGACCTCACTGACAAGCTAAAGCGACAATTCTTCCAAGCGGTGGTTATATCAGTATTGCTGTATGGCTGCACCACTTGGACCCTAACGAGACGCATTGAGAATAAGCTGGACGGGAGCTGCACAAGAATGCTGCGTGCAGTCTTGAACAAATCGTGGAAGCAGCACCCAACGAGGAAACAGCTATATGGCCACCTGCCCCTCATCTCACAAACCATTCGAGTGAGACGGACAAGGCATGCCGGGCACTGCTGGAAAAGCAAGGACGAGCTCATAAGCGACGTTCTCCTGTGGAAGCCAACACATGGACATGCTAGTGTGGGCCGCCCATCAAGGACCTACATTGACCAACTAAGCAAAGATGTAGGATGCTGCGCAGAGGACCTCTCTGGGAAAATGAATGATAGGAAAGGTTGGCGAGAGATTGTCATGGATATCCGTGCTAATTGCGCGATATGATGATGAGGACAAGTGGGCTGAATTCTTCATTCTTCAAGGAATAGGACTCTTCCCATGTCTTTGATTCGTTCACGTAAACGTTTGTCTCATCGCACCCCAGTCACAAAAAAAAAAAAAAAAAACAGTGAATCACGAAATCCGCCATCATATTTGGGTTATCAGAACACCCCATCCCTACCTCGTATTCGGGTGGGCGTTGAAGCAGGAAGAAATAACTTAGGAACAAGTTTTCTTATTTTTCTCGTATCTTTGATTCGTTTCTCGTTCTCCGTTCTTCGGTCGTCTCCTCGTACCCCAGCCACCGAAAGATAAAAAAGAGACAGAATCAAGAAATCCACATGTATATATAGTAGTCCACAGACACAGAGTTTCGACATATCACATCTCTTCAGTGTGGCAAGAAATTGGCAGGCTACCTTCAGCCGGGGTGGAAACCCGATCCATCAGTCAGGCTTCTTAACCACTCGGCCATCAGCACCTACAGACTGGGTGGAGGATTTTAACTGATAAATACGTACATATCAGTATATATGTAAAGGCCGCCAGAGAGTGCTCCATCCATTTTATATGAGAGCGCGTATGAGTAGCACAGGGATCTGTGCGGTAAAGTAAGGAGCTGGTGGTAGGTGTGGCGCTCCACCTCAGATGCTAAATGCTTGGTCTAGCGCTATTGAAAAGGGGATAGACTCCCTCACTGACTGGCTGATACCGACTTTAGGCCACCCCGTCGACTTACTTTACTTATATATATATATATATATATATATATATATATATATATATATATAGGTTCAGAGGACACTCCATCCCTACTTCCGCCTTTGGTGGGTGATAGGATCATCCCCCGTCATCACTTAAACTTGGTGACCTCGGCAAGACCCGGGATCCAGGTTGCTTAAATGAAGCATATCCTGTTACCGCCAGCCTACTGGAAGAGATGTTGAGCTCAACCTTCTTTCGGTAGTTGATTTTTTTAATATCCTAACAATTCGTGTCACTGTACCATTTACTCACACTACTACCAATGACTCCTCTCAGTATTAGAAGAGTTTGAATAATACAAATAGTACAAAACGAAACAGCTTCATAAATTGCCCAATAAAATGGGGTCGGATCACTTGAATTGCCAAACTGTCTGGTTCAAATAATTGTATAAAGAATTTTTATCATTAAATAACTCAATAATTTGCCTATTTCTCCCCAAAGACTATTTGATATTAAACGTTTGTAAAACATCATAGTGTTCTTGTTATTTGTTCTTTTAAACAAGAGACTGAATACAAAACTGAAAACCAATAGTTCGAATAATACAAATAGTACAAAACGAAATAGATTTTATATATTTTTCTATATAAAAAAAAAAAGATTTCAAAAAAAAAAAAATTCCAAGAAGAAAGCTTTACCGCCCACACAATTTTCTATTTGTGTTTAAATGTCTACATTTATTTACGCCATTTTTGTTTTTCTACGTCATCATCATCATCATCATCATCATCATCATCATATCATACTCGGATGATTTGTGTGATAGGGGGCAGGTGATCATATACCTGCTTCCTTATGGGGGTGTTGTTTCCACGATTTGTTCAAGATCACACGCAGCATTATTGTGTACCTCCCAACTAGCCTATTCTCCAGACGCCTCGTCAAGGCCCAATATATAATAATAATAATAATAATAATAATAATAATAATAATTAAATCAAGATTTATAGAAGTTCTTTTCATGAACCCCCCCCCCTAAACAAACAAACGAAAATGTTCAATGTATCAGCGAGTGCTTATACTCATAACTATATTTTGAATTATGCGTTTAGAAATATGTTGAAGAGACTCTATAACTGAATCGACTGTTTTCGACAAAGAGGTCAGACGAGGTCACAGCTTCATAAATTGCCCAATAAAATGCGGTCGGGTCACTTGAATTGCCAACATCTCTGGTTCAGATAATTGTATAAAGAATTTATTTCGATAAATAACTCAATAAATTGCTTATTTCTCTCCAAAGACTATTTGATATTAAACGTTTGTAAAACATCAGAGTGTTCTTGTTATTTTTTCTTTTAAACAAGAGACTGAATACAAAACTGAAAACCAATAGTTCGAATAATACAAATAGTATAAAACGAAAGAAATTTTATATATTTTTCTATATATAAAAATTCTAAGAAGAAAGCTTCACCGCCCACACAATTTTCTATTTGTGTTTAAATGTATACATCTA
>CM042145.1:27960167-27967667 GCA_023376005.1 Doryteuthis pealeii | reverse complement strand
GGTTTGTGAGATAGGGGGAAAGTGGCCGTACAGTTGCTTCCTTGTCGGGTGTTGTTTCCACGACTTGTTCAAGATCTTGCATTCTTGTGCAGCTTCCATCTACCTTATTCTCCAGGCGCATGGTTAGGGTTCAAGTGGTGCAGTCATACAACAGAACTGATACAACCTCAGCTTGGAAGAATTGTCGTAGATATACAGATAGATAGATAGATAGAGAGAGAGAGAGAGAGAGAGAGAGAGAGAGAGAGAGAGAGAGAGAGAGGAGAGAGAGGGGTGTGAGAGAAGGATGATGAATGAAATCGGAATGAAATGAAAGTGTTGTTAGATTCTTAGCAAATATAATAGTGTTGAGTTTTGCCTAAAGAAAGGCTGAAAGGCATTTCGATATTGAATTTTGAACCGATAAACATTGACGTGTTACTTTTCGTTCATTATTGAAATAAAGTAATTAATAATTAGATATAAGATATACAATTCTCACTAAAGCATACTCAATATTTCTTTTTCAATGCGTACTTCTGTAATATATATATATATATATATATATAGATATATATATATATATATATATATATGGAGAAAGGTAGACAAACACGGGATGTTGCAGAAAATGGATGTTTATTGTAGGTAGTGATGTCGACGTTGTAACGTTTCGGTCCTTCTTCAGGACTTGGATATAGTTCTTGCTTCATGGTGAACATTTTCAAACTGGTGAAACAGGAGGTCGTGAGTAAGGAGGGGTGGTCGGGGGTTGGTAGTGGCTTTTCCTTTCTCTAGATATGGAGTGTATCAAAAGGGGGTTCTGATAATGGTACCGCAGGTGTTAGGTGTTTGGCGTTATATATACTGGATTTGTAGGGACTGGTTATGAGTATATGTATGTTTGTGTGTGTGTGTGTGTGTTTATTTTATTTTTTTTTTTGTGTGGGGGAAAGTATATATCGGGCATACAATTAGTGAGAGTGAGCGTTCTCAGATAAGTTAGTTCTTCAGTGATAGAGAGAGATATAAGAGAGTGAGACAGATTAGAGACTTACTTGGTGAGGAGATCTTACTTGCTTCTTGCTGATCCTTCTACCATCTCCTCTGGCTGCTATCTTGTTGTCTAGTTGGGTTGACTTCTAACTAAGGGAGTTGAGTTCTTCTAAGGGCTTCTGTTGGGCTTTGCTTGTTCAAATTAAATGTATTAACTAGACATTACCCAATAATGGTTTTTAAACATATATATTCAAATCATAGATGGGACATTAAACGGTACTACCACTCAGGGTCAGAATGGACCTGGGGATAATTAATATAAAAGAGTACACCACACTCCCCAGATCTCCAGAACTAGAGCCCCACAACGATACAGTTTAGTATCATACCCAGGATACTCCTTCTTAAACGTCTTACTTCTCTGCAGAGGGGTAAAATTCCCAATTTGAGCCACCTGTTGGCCGTGGGTGCCGATCCCTAATGCTTAAGGGTGGATTCTTGGTGGCTGAGCAGTCCATGACATACAACACTCCACTTTGGCCCTTACTTTGGCTAGACGCCCCCCTCCGATTAATCAACTGGTCACATCAAACCCTAGCACCTACATGATTGTCCCCTATTGCCCTTATGCCAACCTTAAACCCTATTTATCATATATACGCTAGAAGGCGGTGGCTGAGGATCTTAGTGTCCTGGATATGTCGTTAAACTGTATCCAAAGGTGAAGTTCCAATTTTGGAGCTCTGGGGAGTGTGGAATACCCGTTCATCGCCATTATTCCTAGGTCCAACCTGACCTGGAGTAGTAGTACCTGTTAGGGTCCCATCTATGGGTTAAATAGAAAAAATAGTTTTAAAAATGTCTTTAAAAAATTGAGTTAGATTCTTTTTGAATACCCATCAAGAATGAATTAACAAAATGTGTTCCACATAAAAAGACCCAATAAGGGGTGACATGCCATAAAAACCAACCAACCAACCAACCAAACAACCAACCAGCCACCCATTCATTTGGTGGTAACGCAACACTTTTTTTTAATACTTGGACTTGAATATCGTCCGATATTATTATATACTTCTATGACACGACTAATGTAAATGGACATCTATGTTTGCAGACAACTAGTTAAACAATTGATAGTAGATAATAAAAAAACGAAGCCATTTAATGCTGACAACCTGATACAATCGACTGCCAGCAAAAATGACACAACAAATACATTCAGTAGTTGCTTGCTGGTTTGGTTCAGGGATGAGAGCGAGGGACAATTTTACATTTTTACAAAAGATCCTAGTTGAGAATAAAGTCTCTGAAAATCTTTTTATTAACGATTGATTGGTTGATTTTAAATGCATATAATCTTTATAATAACTATTATTAGTCTCTCTAACTCATTTTTCATTATGGTTAACTTCCCAGAGAACCACATGGGTAAATAGTTTGGTTATTTCCTATAACTCCAACATAAACAAAGGGGAACCACTCTTGACTGATAAATTATTTATTTATTTTCCCATTAAACTAACCCGGAACCCTAGCTCTAATCCTAACCCTAAACCCTAACCTTAACCCTAACCCTAAACCGTAACCGTAACCCTAACCCCATCTTCTTTTTTCCTAGTAGATCAATGAATAAATAATTTATCAGTCAAGAGTGGTTCTCCTTTGTTTATGTTGGAGTTATAGGAAATAACCAATAGTTTTGTAGCCTGAGCTCTTTAGCTTTGGTTAGGTAACCAGTCTAGGAGAAGAGAGATACAATCTGAGATGATCAAAGATGAGAAGACTTAGAAGACAGAAAATAAGATAACATAATAATAAGAGTATGCAATATTTTACCTCTTTCATCATTGATATTGTAGTATCGTATGCAAATGAAGTATTGCTATAAAAGCATTCTGTCTTAGTAGCAAGGCAGATGGTTACTACAATTGCCTGAAGACAACGTGTGTTCCCTAATAATTCATAAAAGTTTGGTTGAAATTGGATAAAAAATACAAAGTTTTAATTGTACTATCGTCGGACCAGAGAATACACTGACAGTAACCCTTGCAGAGGGGAAGACCATCTCCTTCCTCTAAAAGTAAGGAATGTCATGGAAATGGGGCTTCTTAGCCTTGGTCGGCAACCCATCTAAGCAAGGAAATGTCAAACACAAAACCTCCGCATTTACCCCATCCTGACGAAAGACTAGGGGAGTAAACTCCGAAAACAAATAAGACGCCGGAGTCTCTAAATTGGTGTCATGATGAAATCCAGTGCTACCCAGCAGTCCCTACGTCACTGCCGCTGCCAAACGGCATTGGTTCCTTGCCTTTCCTTTGGATCACAGCGAAAGTGTGGAGAGGGGGATTTACTGCTTGGGCAACAGCTCATCCTCCATACGAACCCGCCCAAGCTACGTAGTTTCAAAAAATTGGATACTACTCCATCGTCTCTCGTAGAGACAACACAACGTTCATATTTATTTCTTATTCTTACTCTTGTTGTAAAACGGTGTTCCTCTCACACTATATACACATTCTCTTGGTAACCATTACAAGATGTGGACCATATGACCTTTAGGCACCCCTTTTTGATCTCGATTAACAAAGGACATGTCTTTCATTTACACCGTCAATATTCGGTTGTTTTAACAGACGATTTTAAGATTTTTAAAATTATATGACCCCTAACCCTAACCCTTAACCCTAACCCTAACGCTAACTCCTAACCCTAACCCCTAACAAACAACCGGATATTGACGGTGTAAATGAAAAACATGTCCTTTCTTAATCGAGATCAAAAAGGGGTGCCTAAAGGTCATATGGTCCCAAGATGTAAATAGATTTCGCTTCTTTTTTTGTATACATCGTGACCAAGTGTCTAGCCATTAAGAGGGAATTCATTTAATCTTAATAGTCGTTCGGAAAAATGCTTAGACACCTAATTAGAAATTGGTTCCCACCCACGTCTGGAAAATGATAGACTTAAAATATATAATTAAATTTTGCGGTTTTCAAGTGTATGTCAGGTCTTCGAAAGATCCTGAAGTCATCTTCCGTGCGCCACATTCGGTCTAAACAAATCCGTAGTATCCCCCCCCCAAAAAAAAGAAAGAAAACAAACTTAATAAAAACAGCACTTTCTTTATATACGAATAATTATCATAAACTTTAATAAAAGCAACTCTATTTCCTTTATTTCTAATAATTTTAAAGTACGAGTGACCAAGAATAAAATGCCAATGGTCGCTTTATGTTTTTTTTTATTTTATAATAGATCTTCCAGGGGCAGATCACTCTGTTATGCCTATACATAGGGGCAAATCACTCTGTCCATGCCTGATTGTTTTACAGTGTTCAGGGAGCATTGGGCAGCAACCATAATCTCCTTATTTTGATGGCCGGTGCAGATCATAATGATACAAGTTATTCTCTTCCATGATTCAGGTGGGTTCTAGTCATCCAGTCACGTATATGAATGAAGAAGTGTCCAAGATTTTAAATGATGCGTAGTGTGTTTGCTTTATTTTGATATATATTTAAAGTTATCTAACGAGTTTTACGAGAAAATTATTCACAAACAAGAAATAGTCATGTTTTCAGTATCAAGAGCTTAACTTTTTTAGTTAAGCTCTTGATACTGAAAACATGACTACAATAAATAGATTTTGTGTATAATTTATGTGTAAAATATTCAAAATAATTATCTAATTACTAATTAATAGATCTACGCAGCATTTTATTTGAGGGAGCTAGAACTAAATTTCCATTTCAAATTGTTTTATTTGTCTTTATTTCTATAGTTAATTTTATGATTTTTCTTACTAATTATACAAACCCGCTGACATTGAATTTTTTTAAAACTCCCACCCACTTCAGACAATATCTTTCAAAAATTAATTTTTTACACTGCCCGGAGGGTGTTTTTTTTTTGCTAGTTCATAGAAGATATATGAATCCCCACTCGACTTAATGTCAATTTTCATAAAGTAGTATTCATAGAAAATCCTTCCGGGGACTCATAGCAGGTTTGGCCTCTCGTTGGGGTGTTCGAACAACCTTTTGTTATATACACTTATAAATTTGAATATACCACCTCAGACGGTCCCAATGTTTTTTTTAAAAACAAGTTTCAATAAATACATGTCCGGTACTATATAGTTTGTTTTATTTTAATATATATTTAAAGTTATATATATAGCGTTTTACGACTCCGGCTCTGGTCTGACACATAGGTCTCAGGTTGCTGTAAACGCTCTGCTTATAAAATCCAAGATACCCAGGTATCTTGCATATGAGATCTGAACCATAAATGGCAATACATTTTTTTAGCGTCAGTTTGAATAGGGATTGCCATTTTAAATGTTGACAGTGTAACGTGTTGGCGTAAACAACCTGTTTATATTTTGACGTTGCTTTATTATTATCCAAATATTTTCAATGTAAAAAAAAAAAAAAAAAGATAATATGGCCAGGTGAAAATATGGGACTTAGTAATTAGATATATTTTAGCGCGCCGAAATCAGAAAATAGGGAAAATGCGCGCGAAGAGGAAAATAGAAAAATAGAAACGCAACAAAGAGAAATGCGTGATTGGCGGGAAACAACCAAACAAACAAACAAACACCCCCTCAAAAAAAAAATAAAAAAAAAATAAAAAAAATAAAGAAGAAAAAGAAGAAAAGTAAAAAAGAAAAAAGAAAAAGAAAAAGAAAAGGAAAGGGGAAATCAAACATATTGACTGAAAGCAATGAGTGAAAGCGAAACAAACAAACAAACAAACAAAAACAAAAACAAAAAAAAACAACAAAAAAGAAACAAACAAAAAAAAAAAACATTTGTAAATTGAACGACGTCAATTGCAAATGTTTTCTTAAGATTTCCTTTAAAAGATTTACAGAAAATATAACTGAAACTTAAAAAAAAAAATATTTTATCGTTTTTTAATCATAAATTAAATTTTCTTTTA
Source organism: Doryteuthis pealeii (assembly GCA_023376005.1). NCBI lineage: Eukaryota > Metazoa > Mollusca > Cephalopoda > Myopsida > Loliginidae > Doryteuthis > Doryteuthis pealeii. The sequence goes on along the minus strand of CM042145.1, from coordinate 27,961,736 downwards.
AAAAACAAAATAAAAAATAAAGCAAAGAAAGAAAAAATGAAAACACACACACACACACGCGCGGGCGCGGTGCGCGCACAACACACACACACACACACACACACACAACACACAATAACAACAACAAAACAAAACAAAACAAAACTAGCGATGAAATTACTCGCCCTTAGGGTCCGCTTGCAGGTTTCTATATTTTCATTACAATGAACCCTTACGAGTTCATTAGGGTTTTTACTGTAACACCGGAGCAACACTGGCTCATGTTTAATTATCGGTGTTGAATTACAAAAATATACTACTACTACTACTACTACTACTAATAATAATAATAATGATAATAATAATAATAATAATAATAATAATAATAACAATAAAACTTAACAAGAAGGAATAAAACAAAACGTCTTCGGCCTAAAATAACACAAGGGTTGATATGCCGTTAAATCCAACCAACCAACCAACCAACCTGAACAGCTTAACAAAAGAAGCAGTTGTCTTGATAATTCAGCCCAAAATCCAAATAAAAATATCTACTCAAATAAATTGCAAGCTACACACATTACTTTTATTTTTTTATTTAAAAAAAATCATTTCCGCTATTTCAACGTAACGGAAACTCAACGACGGTAACATCTAACATCATGCCGACTTCAATCTTGGTTCATTGAATCAATAAAATCGATTTGACTTTTTGAATGTATCGAATCATTTACATAAGAATGATAGATGGAACCGGAGAGAGAGAAGAGAGAGAGAGAGAGAGAGAGAGAGAGAGAAGAGAAGAGAGAGAGAGAGAGAGAGGCAAGCAACCCTCCCAGCCAGCAAAGACTGACTGTGTAAAGAATGAAAAACCTGTTTCTATAGTAACTCACTGGTCAGGAAACAAAACCTGATGTCGCTTAACAGGCGTAAAGTTATCTTTTCATGCACGATTTTTCTTCTTCTTCTTCGCCATGAGTCTATCTATGATTGTATTATACTTGTTCTGCTTTTGTCTTCAATCGTTAACTACTACCCACCAGAGTTGGTATTCGGTGTCGGGGTCCGAGATATAAAACAATATTCCAAATGCCGTTTTTAAAAGCATTCTATCCTAAAATACATTTAATCCCACCTGGTAGGATTACTGTCAAGTCACGCTGAATGAAAGCACCAATTCCCTGCTAGATCACCGGAGTTAAGCAGCAATAAGCCTGTTCAGTATTTAGCTGGGTGACCACCTAACCAACAGCAGGTACTGTAAGCAACTTGATATGAAAATAACTTGATTTGGCACTAAATGACCCGAAAAGAGTTGATATGCCATAAAACAAAACAACCTTCTAACCATTTCTACAGCTTTCTTCAGGCATATAATCCCTAAAAAAGAGAAGGGATTCTATTTCTACAGAAGAAGGTGTCAAACGGTGAATGGTATACCAACCGACACAATGATGCGTTGTTGTGTAACGGGTATTATCATGGGAAATGGATATATATATATATATATATATAATATATATATATATATATATATATATACTCGCGCGTGTGTGTGTATATACATATATAAGTCATCAACAGACACAG
>CM042145.1:27940167-27957667 GCA_023376005.1 Doryteuthis pealeii | reverse complement strand
ATGAAGGTAAAGGTCGTGCCAATTGAAATTGGGGCCCTTGGAACGGTTCTCAGGTGTTTGGAAAAAAGAGTTTGGAATAATTGGAAATCCGAAGAAGAATCGAGACCATCCAAACAACAGCGCTGTTAAGATCAGCTAGAATACCCAGAAAAGTCCCGAAGAGACTTTCTGTCACCCAGTCTCCAATGAACCACCAGCTTAGGCGTGTGTGAATAATAATAATAATAATAATAATAATAATAATAATAATAATAATAGAAGAGGTTGCACATGAAAAGACTTGGACATGGTTAAGAAAGGGAAACCTCAAAAGAGGAACAGAATCACTTATAATTGCTGCACAAAACAATGCCATAAGGACAAACTACATCAAAGCGAAAATTGATAAGACCCAACAAAATAGTAAATGTAGACTTTGCGGTAATAGAGTTGAGACTGTTAACCATATACTCTGCGAATGTAGCAAACTAGCACAACGAGAATACAAAACTAGACACGACTGGGTTGGGAAGGTGATCCACTGGGAATTATGCAAGAAATTAAATTTTGACCACACAACAAAATGGTATATGCATAAACCAGAATCTGTTCTTGAGAACGAAACGCACAAAATTCTCTGGGACTTTGAGATAAAAACGGATCACCTTATCCCAGCAAGAAGGCCAGACCCAGTGTTGATAAACAAAAAAGAAAGAACTTGTCAACTGGTGGATTTTGCAGTGCCAGCAGATCACAGGGTGAAGTTAAAGGAAAATAAAAAAAATAGACAAATATCTGGACCTTGCCAGAGAACTGAAAAAGTTATGGAATATGAAAGTGAAAGTGATACCGATTGTAGTTGGTGCACTTGGAACAGTCCCAAAAGGATTAGAAAAAGGCTTGGAAAGTTTGGATATCAGAGGAAGGATTGAAACCATTCAGAACACTGCACTGCTGCAATCTGCCAGAATACTCAGAAGAGTCCTGGAGACCTGAGGAGACTTGCTGTCACTCAGACTCCAGTGAAAGACCATCAGCTAACACTGGTGTGAAAACTCAAAAGGAGTGAATAATAATAATAATAATCCTCCAGTGAAATACCATCAGCTAACACTGGTGTGAAAACTCAAAAGGAGTAAATTAAGAATCAGAATCAGAATCAGAATCTGTTCTTGAGAATGAAACGCATAAAATTCTTTGCGACTTCGAGATAAAGATGTATCACTCCATCCTAGCCAGGAGACCAGACCTAGTGTTGATTAACAGGAAAAAAAAGAGAACGTGCCAACTGGTGGTGCCAACTGGCGGTTCCAACAGATCACAGGGTGAAGTTGAAAGAAAACGAAAAGATGGACAAATACCAGGACCTTGCCAGAGAATTGAAAAACTGTGGAATATGAGGGTGAAAGTGATACCAATTGTAGTTGGTGCACTTGGAACGGCCCCCAAAAACTTGGGAAAAAGACTGGAGGACCTGGAAATCAGAGGAAGAATTGATACCATCCCGACTACTGCATTGCTACAATCGGCTAGAATACTCAGAAGAGTCCTGGAGACTGAGGAGACTTGTTGTCATTCAGACTCCAGTGAAATACCATCAGCTAACGCTGATGTGAAAAACTCAAAAGGGGTGAAAGTAATAATAATAATAATAATAATAATAATAATAATAATGATAAGCAAAAACATAAACACCAAAATAAACTAAACGCAATTGAAGAAATTAAATACTAAATCACGAAATTTATACAAAAGTAGACTGGGTCGCCCTTCCCCCAAAATTTCATAATGCCTTACAAACTAAACTAGGCCTCCTCACCATGTTTGAACCTTTCCATGAAACACCCCAAAACAGCATATAAGGAAAAACACGAACACGATTCACTTGGTTTGAAAATCGCATAGGCGAGAAACTTGGTTAACAAGCGCTGTTGACTTCATGTCTTCGCTACCCTAACTTCCTAACTATATATATATATATATATATATATATCTTATAAAAAATAAGGTCCACAAAATGGATTATGTTTTTTTTAAAATTATTATTTTACATTTGCGACACGTGTTTCAGATCATCTGATATCTTCTTCAGGCGTTAATTAATCATATTCGGTGTTGATTAACACCTGAAGAAGATATCAGAAGATCTGAAACACATGTCGCAAATGTAAATATTAATCAAAAATTAAAAAAAAACACAACATAATCCATTTTGCGGACCTTCTTTTTTATAAAATATATAATTTTCTCCCGTTGGGCCCATAACAAATCTCTCTCTCTCTCTCTCTCTCTCTCTCTCTCTCTCTCTCTCTATATATATATATATATATATATATATATATATATATATATAAAAGAATGAATGAAAGTGTTAAATTTAATCTTCAATACACATTACCAATGATATATCGGGTTACAAAACAGTTATTACATAGAATAGCACAAAACGCCCTCAGGGCGGTGTAAAAATACATTTTTGAAAGATATTGCGAGGGTTTAAAAAAATAAATAGATAAAATAAAACTTTTAATATTTCTTAAAAATTAATTACTTACTTAAAAAGCATCATATTTACTCAACTCCACTGGCATATTTGTTTTGTTTTACGACAGTAGAGACATTTCTAAAAGATTCTGATTTAATTATTCAGAAAAAAGATTTCTGAGAAAAATTTTAAAATCGTTCGAGTAAAATTTATTTTTTTCGGATTTCATAGAATTAAATAATGTGTGTGTGTGTGTGAGGGGGGGGTCGACATAGTAAAAAAAAATATTTCCCCTCATATACCTTAGAGAAAAAAAACTATTTTAAACATAAATTAATCTAAAGGTGAACAAGTATCGAAATTTTCGTGAAAATTTGAAATTGATTTTTCAATGAAATTTTAATACTTTTACGTAGGAATGATACCGACTATAAATTAAATACTCATTGATAAATTTACTTAATTCCTGAAATGACTGTGACTGTAAGTCGTGACGTAGTTTCGGTTACAGACAAATAGAGACCGCCCGGTCGGTGGGGCGTTAGAATGCACCGACTGCACCTCTGCAGAGGGGTAAGAATCCCCCAATGGGGCAATCTATTGGCCGTGGGTGGCGACCCGTGATGCTTAAGGATAGAGCCCAGGTGGATGAGCAGTTCATGACTTGCAATACTCCACTTTGGCCCTATCTTGGGCTAGACGGGCGGTCGGAGAGGCCCCCTCCGATCAATCGGCTGGTCACGTCAAGCCCTAGCACCTATATGATTTTCCCAACCCTATTGCCATTATGGCAAGCCCCAAACCCTTTTTATCATATGGGTGCTAGAAGGCGGTGACTGTGGGTCTACATGTCTGGGAATGACGTTAAACTCTATCTGATGGTGAGGTTCCAGTTTTGGAGGTTTGGGGAATGTGGAGCAACCCTTCATCACCATTGCTCGTTGGTCCACTCTATCCCGGAGTGGTAGTACCTGTTAGGATCCCATCTATAGGTTGAATAGAAAAACATGGGTTTATAAACAATTGTATTATCCATTAAGAATTGATTTATTTTAAAACTTTATCGGCATTAAATGACCCACTGAGGTTGATATGCCGTAAAACAAAACAAACCAAACAAATAAAGAACGGATCTCTATCATCAATAGATATCAAAAGTGATCTTTGGTTGATGTCGTTTGAAGTAATTGAAAATTAGCTCTCACCAGAAGAAAAATCTTGTGCCAGATTTGAGCGAATACAACTAAACCACGACTCATATTTTAACCGAGCAAATTGTATGAGTCAAAGTATGAAAGTTATCAAGTGAAGTAAATGCCCAGAAGATCTCGAATGACTATAATCAGTTTTTTTGTTTTGTTGTTGTAATAAAAAGTACTTAAAAAAACCCCGGATTTAACGATCTTAGTTCAGTCTTTGTAAACAAGCAACAAATGATGTAATGAGATTCGCCTCGTGTCAAACAGCGAATGGCTAACAAGGACATCTTTAAAGATACTTTGAAATCTTTGCTAGATTTGTCTATTTTCAACCAGATTCTGTCCAATCCCGTATTATTTCGAAATCCTACAAATGTCACATCATCTCCTCCCGTTGATTCAAACGTGATTTTTTACTCTTGGTGAATAGGAATGGTTCTTAATTACTTCGGTTTAGCTCTATCGTTAGAACAACCACCTCCGAATCACAAGGTTCAAGGATTCGATACCGGCCCTTGCCAACTCGCTGGATTCATTTCGTTCAGCGATAACCATTACACCACACACCTTCTTAATATATAAAGCTTATTATAGTGTATCAGTGGCAAACTAAAGCAACAATTCTTCCAGGCTGTGGTTATATCAGTGCTGCTGTATGGCTGCACCACCTGGACCCTGACAAAGCGCCTCGAGAATAAGCTAGATAGTACCTGCACAAGAATGCTGCGAGTAGTCCTGAACAAGTCATGGAAGCAGCACCCCGCAAAGAAGCAACTATATGGTCACCTGCCCCCCATCTCACAAACCATCCGGGTGAGACGGACTAGGCATGCAGGACACTGCTGGAGAAGCGGGGATGAGCTCATAAGCGACGTCCTCCTGTGGAAGCCAATATGGACATGCTAACGTAGGACGCCCGCTAAGGACCTACATTGACCAACTATGCGAAGACTCTGGATGCTGATGCACAGAGGACCTCCCAGGGGCCATGAGTAATAGGGAAGGTTGGCGAAAGATTGTCATGGATATCCGTGCTGCGCGCGCGACATGATGATGTGATGATAGTGTATCAGAAATCTAAAGTGATTGATTGATTTGAATGGCATATCAACCCGTCTGGAGTTATTTCATACCTAAAGGTTACTAACAGGGTTTATTGTATATTTATATGTACATTTGTGTATGAGTAGCAGAAAATGGAATTGTGCGGTAAAGCTGGGAGCTGAGGGTAGGTGTAGCGTTCCATCTCAAACGCCAAACAAATCTCCCTGGTCCAGCGCTAATGAAATGAGGTAGACTCCTTTGCTGTCCGCGTGATACCGACAATAGGCCATTCCGCCTACATTAGTTTTTACTTACTTTTAAACGCTAAGAAAAAAGTCCTCAAAATATACTCAACTACGAAACCGAAAAATACTACCGCTACCATTACCCCCTCCCTCTCCACCCATATACCTTTAACCCTACCAACCAACATACACTACAAACACTCTATGACAAACTAACCAGTTTAGGAATAAGAATCATACAAACTACCTCCCAAACAGTTAGAAATCTCACCAATAGCTCACACGCACAAACACACCTAACATCTCCAATGCAGACATTTACCATTCCATGCAACGACTGCGACAAAAGCTATATAGGTGAAACCCAACGAAACCTTGACAAACGTATCTATGAGCATAAAAGATCGATAAAGACACATGAAACTCAAAACGCCCTATTCACACATATAAAAACTTAGAACACACATTCAACTTAAACAACGCATCACTACTCAAACCCATACAGAGTAAGAGCTTACGTTATCTATGCGAATCAGCACTCATTGCGAACTCAAAAGTTGTAAAACAAAGGTCAGGTTTCTTCCATCTGGCAACAGCTATCGCAAAAATCCTAATCCAAGAAAACAAAATCAAAATAGAAAAGGGATAAAAATAAAAAATAAATTTAAAAAAATCACAAAATCCCTAAAATACTCCAATCCCCCCCAGCTTAACAAACCTTCACAGATAGTAGTCACAAAACACTAACTTTCTATCAGACTATCAAATTTCCCCAATGTCAATAAATGACCCATAAATATTAAATAGAAATGAATACTCGAAACCATATAATTATTACTATTATACAGGAATACTTGAAACCAAACAACTGTGCGCAAATTATTTATATAAGTTTGAAATGCCTTATATATAATTACGTACAAAAACTCTAACGAAACAACAACACAAAAATGTAATTATGAACGTAAAATGAACGCAATTCTTTAACCTCTAGGTATCAAATAACTCCAGACGGGTTGACATCCCGTTAAAATCAATGAATCTAAATTCTTTGCTCGTCAAACAATTTTATAATATATATTGAAACTCTTATGTTAATTTTGATAATTTTTTATATAACTGAAGCTGATTGGATATTAAGCTTCATTATGTTAATTATTTAATGCCGGTAATTGTAATGGTAAAGTTTCGCACTCTGGTAAAAGAAAAACCAATGCCAAGGAAGATGAACCGATTTTGTTTTTATCAGCGCACGAACCCTAATCAATAATTATAGAATGCATAAATTGTAGGATTATTTTGGTACATATAAGGTGTGCTGGTACCCACCACTTAAACTTAAGACTCTGACGAGTCTACGTGGGTGCGTAGATTAACGCTAGTCAATAAACACGTTCGAATACGTGGTTAGTTAACTATTTAATCGCCGATCTGGAAAGCCGTTCATTTGAACGTATTCGGCACGGACGAACGAATCAGCAACCAGGGAACAACCAAGGATTCTACCTAACACTAAGGAACACAGAGGAACAACCAAGGATTCTACCTAACACTAAGGAACACCGAGGAACAACCAAGGACTCTGCCTAACACCAAGGAACACCGAAGAACAACTAAGTATTCTACCTAACACTAAGGAACACCGGAGAACAACCAAAGGGTTCTACCTAACACTAAGGAACACCGAGGAACAACCGAGGACTCTGCCTAACACTAAGGAACACCAAAGGATTCTACCTAACACTAAGGAACAACCAAAGGATTCTACCTAACATTAAGGAACACCGAGGAACAACCAAAGGGTTCTACCTAACACTAAGGAACACCAAGGAACAACCAAGGACAACCTAACATTAAGGAACACCGAGGAACAACTAAAGGATTTTTTCTACCTAACACTAAGGAACACCGAGAAACAACCAAGGACTCTGTCTAACACTAAGGAACAACCAAGTATTCTTCACTAAGGAACACAAGGGATCTCCACTGTAAAGTGCTCTCACTTGCAGCCTAAAAATGGCCACTAAAATCGTAACATAAATTTTATACAGTATTTTGGAAATGATGTGCGCCGACTTCCCGGAAGAAGTATTTGTGTCGTTAAATGTATTTTTGTTTCAGTCGACAAGAGTCTGGACAATATTTCTTTGTCTACATCACAACGAATATGTTTGACAATAATCTGGTTATGGAAATGCCTGAAGGTTTTTTCTTTGGACATTTGCTGCTTCTTAACAAGATTTTTTTTCTCTTTTCATTTCGGTTTGAATGACTGGCAAACTTGACATAAGATTCTAGCAAATCTGTTGTTGCCGATGGGAAAGGGGGGGGGGAGGATAATAGAAAATGTACTGTGTCCATTAACCTCTTTTCAATAGGTTGAAATAGCAACACACAACATTGCATTCTACTTGGATATAAACTTTTTTTTTTTTAGTTTTATATTGATGTGATTTAATCAGCTTAAGAACATGAAAGTAAACACACACATACACACGCACACGCACATACACACATTCAGACACACAAATATATATATATACATATATATACATGCACACACACAAACACACACGCACACACACACACACACACACACACATATATATATATTATATATATATATATGAACAATGTGTCCTAAAAACGACAAACGACTTAATTTGTCCTTTTAAGTAAATCTTACAAACACACACACACACACACACACACACATATATATATATATATATATATATATATATATATATATATATATATAGTGTGTGTATATATATAGGGAGAGAGAGAGAGAGGGAGGAGATGAAAACCTTAGTTTCTGAGATATAAATTTATTTCAATTGCACAATATTTCGCCTCTTCCAGTCTGAAATCAGTTTTAGTTTTAAAGCTTTAGTTTTAATACATTTCTAATTAAATTAGAATTTAAATCTAATTTAATCCAGGGTTAATTTTTCAAAGTTTTCAAAATCCTTTAACAATTTAAAGTCTCTGAGGACTTATCTTTATAAGAAATACAGATATTTTGCTATGCAATTAAAAAATTTTCTTCTTAGATAATTGAACCCGGCTTCCTTAAGAACTTTATAAAAAAGCAACCAGATATAATCTTTGTAGAAGATTTACGGCATTTCGACCACTTAATGCATTTGCTTTCTTTTTTTTTTGTCGTTTGTACCGGAGGTAAACATCAATGACAATTATGTTACTACAAAAATAAATGGTTATTTCCTAGTTGAGTAACATGATATTACAGAGTAACCCAGAAAAACAGAACCCAAATTATTTATTTTCCTATTAAACTAACCCTAAACCTCAACCCTAACCCTAACCCTAACACTAAACCCTAACCCTAACCCTACCCCCTAGTTAAAATTAACAGTTTTATTACATTTGTGGGTTCTGTTTTTTCTGGGTCACCCTGTAATATCATGTTACTCAACTAGGGGGGGGGGTAGGTTAGGTTTTAGGGTTAGTGTTAGGGTTGGAGTTTAGGGTTAGTTTAATAGGAAAATAAATAAATAATTTGGATTCTGTTTTTCCTGGATCACCCTGTAATATCATGTTACTCAACTAGGAAATAACCAAATAAATTGTCACCATGTTACTTATTTACATCTCTTATTATAATGGTGATAGTGTGTTTGTCTGTAATTGAAACTATTCAAGTGCAAATTCCCTTAGTTATTTACGTCACATTCTCCATGATTATATTTTTTTTATTCAAACCTCAAATATTGAAAAATTGATTTCTTTAGTAATACTGTTGACCATATCTGCATACTAATAGCATGCAATTGTATTTATATATACAACAAAATAGCGGTTTACAGTGTGAACGGTAAGACTAATTTGCATATTGATATTAAAAAAATGATTTTGATAAATATGTACTTAGTATTATTGGTTTCTAATTGTTTGGGTTTATCTGAATGAATAGGAGCAAAACTCACTTCAATAGATTTTAAAGGAAATCTATTAACAAGAAAAAATTTATTACTGTTATTTTATTCTTTACTTCCTAATTTAATCAAACAGTTAAATCAGGAAAATTTAGCAATGAAATATGGGAGTGATGGAAAATGATGGAAGTGTTAGTTTCAAAGTTGTTCTATTTTTGATTATACTCCCTCTGTTTCAAATCATTTTATCTGCATTCTTATTTAGTTTCATTAGCCTTTCTAATTTAATATAATATTTTATGACATTAAAACTTAAATACTTGCGCCTGGAGGGTACATTTTTTTTATAGTTCCTTTAATCACATTTTGTTGTATTTTACCCATCCTTTAATCTATAAAGATCTTTATATCTTTATTGATTTTTGTTACTTTTTTCCCAATCAGTCCTACATTCACAGTCTCCTACCTCACCCTTAAGTGATTGATTTTTTTACCTTCTCACTGAAGAGTTGAATAATTGTGGTTATATTTTATTTAGTCAATGATTAAAAAAAACGTGTTAAGAGACTCGGGGGGCGGGGGGAGAATTTTTCCCCAAAACGAGGCTGGAATAATGTCAGCAGATTTAGTTAATAGAGCGTCTTTGCAGTGATTATATTAATTCTGTGCAGATAATGAACGACAAGGCAGAAAGTCTGAGGATGTCTATTAAATGATTTGGATTTTGCTTGAAGGAAGTGCAGTTTTGAAAATGGTCTAATTATTATGGAGGAATGTGTTGGAGGGCAATTGTTTAAATGGCGGTAATTACAACCTCGAGAAATTGTCGAGAAAGGTTGTAATTAACAGCACCAACGCAGATACACGTAATACGCATACACGAAAACCATAAAACACACACACACACACACACACACACACACACACACACACACACACACACACACACACACACACATACCACACTCACACAATAATATTTATATTGACATATAAACTAAATGCATATATATTTACACACATATATACATATGTCTAATATATAAGTTTTGTTCTTTCATTCCTTATTTTACCTCATTCTGTTGAATTCATTCCAATCCCATTTTCCTCATCTATCTATCTATCTATCTATCTATCTATCTATATATATATATATATATATATATATATGTATCTAATATATATATATATATAATACATATGCATTCATATATTCAATATACTCATATTGTTATATATATATATATATATATATATATATATATATATATATATATATATATAACAGATATGAGAATATTGAATTATGAATGCATATCTATTATATATATATATATTAGATACATATATTATATATATAGATATGTATATATATAATATATATAATTTATGTATTAAGTCTATAATAAATATTATATATATGTATGTATATGCAGTGCTTTTTTTGTTTACTGTTTACTGAGTTCATTCGCAATTATACATGAATAATATGCTAAATCTATATCTACACATTCCCAGAGATTTACTTCTGCTTTTTTTAAGGTTTTTTCTAATCCGGTAATCTAATTATTGATAATTTGTCTTGTAAGCACAAAAACATGGGTAATTTAGGGCTCTACATATATAGATATAAATATAAATATCTGTGTAGCGATATACCTATATTGATATATTCAGAAATTTACTAACACACACATGTGCGCGCGTTTACATAGCTTATAAAAGAATGTAATATTGTGGAATATCGTAATATATCTTATATCACATTTAGAATATGCAAATTCAGAAGAAGGGAATTACGCCAAAAGTTAAATTCAACCATCATTACATAATATTTGTTAGATTTGCATATAAGTGCACGACACTGAATGTAGCAGTTATGATTGAACAGACAGATGTTGAAATAAACGTCACCACGTACATTTATTACATCATTTATAACCTATAGTAACGTTATTTTGTAGAGTAGTCACAGCGCCATAAACGCTATGTCGTATTGTATAATGCCGGTCATCTAATAGGTTACACACAAGCAACAACATTTAACATAGATAGTGAGTCTCCCTCAACCCACAACCCCAACAACTTATGAAAGAATAGTGGATTGAAGATAGGCTTAAGAGGTTGTTTATTTCGCGGTCGCACCGTTGGTTAATATTTTCTATCATAAATTCCATTCATTACTACTATCTCACAACGTAAGCAGCTAGTTACCCTTCCTCATAATGGAGCACGAAAAGTCGACGTGCATCTCTTTGTAAGACACCTAGCGAAAAAGGAATGAGTTTCCTTACTTAATTTGGGACTTCCTTTTTTTTTTCAAAATCTAGTTCAGTGGTCATTGACCGGTCATTGGCTGACATACTGTTGTACCGGCCGTTCCTACAGTGGAGAATAGACACCGGTTCTCACTATAAATAGTGAGACACCGAGTGTAAAGGGAGAACTGTTCCCGTTAACAACAAGCTAGTCATACATGTACCATTAATTGTAAATACACTTGTCTTATTTTACCCTATCTCGACTTGACTTCTTTTTACTGTTGGGACTAACATCACAACAGATTGGCGACGAGCAATCGAAACGAAGTCACTGCAAAAAATCACCCAAAGTGATTAATATACAAGATCTTCACGGAAAACATCTTCGTCATTGCAAACAGATTTTTGGATTCGCAAGGATGAACAACAAAGTAATTACTACAAAATTCAAAACTTGCTACCAAAAAAAAAAAAAATCGACAGCTAGAGAACGCGAAAAATATTCTCAATTATTAAGTTAATTGAATATACTGACACCTCAAGTGTTCAAAAGAAAAAAAAGTTGACTGCCTTCCCCAGATTCGAGAAATCTGTTCACGGTAAGACTTTAAATTTTTTAAGTTCACTGACTCGTTAAGATAATTGTTTGAGCAAAATTCGCTTGACTATTTATTAGAGCAAAATTCGCTTGACTATTTATTAAAACGGTCTACCAAATTGGCCAAGGGAAAGAAAAGGCAGACAAGAAAAAAAAATATTCGCGTAAGTCATTTGTGCTTCTAAACAAAAGACGTTAAATAAGCAAGTCAGAGAAAAAAAAAAAAAAAAAAAAGGGGGTTAAAAAAAAAAAAGATTCCGATAAAACTAGTCTTATTATGCTTATAGCGACGAACTTTATTTTTTACAACAAATGGAAATAAAGAAATAAAAGCTGTGCTTTTTTTTTTCTTTTGTGTTGAACAGAATCTATTGGTCGGACTGTTTTTTACATGCAGAAAAGGAAAAAAAAAAAAAAGCTATTGGTCGGACTTTGTTTTTACGTGCAGAAAAGAAGAAAGAAAAAAAAGACTTTTTATTTAGTTTCTATTTTCAAACAAAAGAACTGGAACTAAAACTGTATTAGTTGAACAACTAATTAAGTACGTTGAACGAAAAACTGAGTTGTACAAGTGTAAAAGAGGTAGTAAGGATGGATACTGAATTCAAAGATTCTCTTCTTCAATTAGTTAAATTCCAAACCGAACAACAATTAGAACTAGAAAGAAAACGAATTGAAAGCGAGGAGAAATTTAAAAGAGAGCTTTTGGACCAGCAAAAAGCCCAAAGAAAAATAAATGCTGAACAAAAAGAGCTTGCGACCACACTGGAAGAAAAATTCCAAGAAAGACTGCTACAACAGCAGAGACACTTCGAAGAACTTTTGGTAAAAACACAGGAGGAACAGAGGAAATTTTTAGAGGCAACACAGTTATCGAAAGCAAGCGAGAATCATAATGCATTCTCCCAGACGGCTGTGTGGAACGCTATTGAAAATTTCAAATATAATCCAGAAGACGATGTCACTTTTGAGCACTTCTATAGAAGATATGAGGATATTTTTGTATCGGACTGCAGTACATGGACAGACTCTAAAAAAGTTAGATTTTTGCTAAGAAAATTAGGGGCTGCCGAGCATACAAAGTTCGTGAATTTTATCCTTCCAAAAAAGACCAGTGAGTTGAACTTCCAAGAAACAGTTACTTTACTAACAGAACTGTTTTCGACAAAAACTTCTCTTTTTCACAGGAGATATAAGTGTATGAATGTCACTAGAAGAGAGGAAGACGACTACACTACGTATGCAAGTATAGTGAATAAGCATTGCGACGATTTCAAACTTGAGGAATTATCATCGGATAATTTTAAATGTTTAATATTCGTGCAAGGTCTGGTCTTAAATAAAGACTCTGAAATCAGACGTCGTGTGTTAAATAAACTCGAAAGTGTACCGAATCTAACACTTCAAAACCTAGCGGAAGACTGTGAACGTTTTGTTGCGTTAAAACAGGACAGTCGTGACATAGAGGAAAGCGGAGTGTCGCACATTAAAAAGATCCATCAGAAGAAAAAATTGACTTCAACAAATAACCAGAGAAAAAACATGGTAAAAATCCACCGGGACCGTGTTGGAGGTGTGGAGACAAACATTGGTATAATGAGTGTCCCTACAAATTTAAACAATGTGACTACTGCCACCAGAAGGGTCATAAGGCATCATGTTGTAAAAGAAAATCTGGTAGAAAGACATCCATTAAACTGACAAAAATTGAACCTGAGGAACAAAATATCCGGAAATATGTACAGGTCAAAATGTTTAAAAAGAAAGTAAGACTTCAGCTTGATAGTGGGTCTGACATTTCCATCATTAATGTACAGACATGGAAGAAGCTTGGGCAACCCACTATGATCAAATCACAAAAAACGGCGAGAAGTGTAAGTGGTGAAAAAATAACCTTCGAGGGGAAATTATTGACGAATATTTCTTTCCAGAATAAGACCGAAATTCGTCATGCGAAAATCAAATAACCTCTTTGGAACTGATCTGATCGAAAAGTTTAGACTATGGGATCTGCCTTTAAGTTCTTTTTGCCAAAAGGTTGAGGATTCAAATGCGGAGGCAGAAAAACTCAAGAGGGAATTAAAAGAAAATTTTCCAGACGTATTTTCAGGGGGTCTTGGAAGGTGTACGAAAGCGGTTGCAAGATTTGATGTCAAATTGAATGAACAGCCAGTGTTCAGAAAGAAAAGAAATGTTCCATACGCTGCTATAGAGCAAATAAACGGTGAATTAGAAAGACTCGAAAACATGGGTGTCATTTCAAAAAGTGATCACAGTGAGTGGAGTTCACCTACAGTTTATGTTAAGAAAAAGAACAAGGAGATTCGGGTTTGTGCCGACTTCTCTACAGGCTTGAACAATGCATTAAAGATCACCATTATCCTCTACCGAGCCCTGAACAAATTTTCGCAACACTGAAGGGAGGAAAATATTATTCTAAAATCGACCTCAGTGATGCCTATTTACAAATCCCTGTCGAGGAGAAGTGTTCAAAACTGCTATGCATCAATACCCACAAGGGATTATACAAATTTAACCGACTCCTGCGATTTTTCAACAAATTATGGACATTATGTTAAATGGGATGGATTTCGCAGTAGGATACCTGGACGATGTGTTAATAAACAGCGCTAGCAAAGAACAACACAAGGCTCATGTGAATCAAGTATTCAAAAGGATACAGGATTTTGGGTTTAAAATAAAAGATGAAAAATGCAATTTTTTCATGAGAAGAATAAAATACTTGGGGCAAATCCTCGATGAACAAGGTAGAAGGCCAGACCCAGATAGGACAACGGCAATAAGGAACATGCCTGCTCCAGAAAATATGGCGTCCCTACAAAGCTTCTTGGGGTTGGCGAATTACTATGTGTTCGTGCCAAATATGCATAAACTAAGATCACCTTTAAATGAATTATTAAGGAAGGACCAAAAATGGGTATGGACGCAAGAGTGCGAAGAAGCGTTTCAGAAAATTAAAAATATCTTAACGTCCGACTTGTTTCTGGCACATTATAATCCCAAGCGTGATATTGTAGTTGCAAGTGATGCCAGCTCCTATGGCATAGGAGCGTGCATATTGCACAAAATGGATGATGGAAAATTAAAACCAATAGCCCATGCATCCCGGACACTTCTGCCAGCCGAAAAGAACTACTCTCAAATTGAGAAAGAGGCTCTAAACATCATATTCGCGGTAAAGAAATTTCATCGTTTCCTGCACGGTAGACAATTTCTGTTACAAACAGACCACAAGCCTTTATTAACGATCTTTGGATCAAAAAAGGGACTACCACAACATACTGCGAATAGACTCCAAAGATGGGGTACCATTCTTCTGAATTACAATTTTAAAATGGTGTATATACCATCTAAAGGATTTGGTCATGCAGACGGGTTATCAAGATTGATATCTAAGCAGACAGAACCATTGGAGGATATGGTGATAGCAGCCATTCAAGCGGAAGCCGAGGTAAAAAATACTTTATGTGACACTGTAAGAGAGCTTCCAGTAACGCTTGATGAGATTAAGAGTAAGGCAGATGGGGACGAATTTATCATAAGCACGAAAGAAAAAATCAACAATAACCAACTGAATGAGGGAATTTATTCAATTTGCGACAACGTCCTGTTATATAGCGATAGGGTTGTAATTCCTATGACATTACAGAAAAGAATGCTCAAGGAATTCCATGTAGGACATCCAGGCATATCGAGAATGATAAGCCTTATGCGCTCTTTCGTTTACTGGCCAAACATGGATAAGGACATTGAAGGAAAAGTCAGGGAGTGTAGAGGATGCGCCTTAGCTATGAAAGCTCCTCCAACTCAATTCGGATCGTGGACTAAACCGGACCGGCCTTGGTCTAGAATTCACTTGAACTTTGCGGGACCACTGGATGGTTTCTACTATCTCATTGTTATAGACAGCCTATCTAAGTGGCCGGAAGTACTAAAATGCAAGAACCCCACATCTGAAGTAACTATAAACTTCCTATACGAACTATTCGCCAGGTTTGGAGTAGTAGACTGCATTGTCACAGACAACGGAAGTCAATTCACGTCTACTGAATTTAAACATCTTTGCGAGGATCATCTCATTGAGCATATAACCATCCCGCCATACCATCCAAGAAGCAATGGACAGGCAGAAAGATTCGTGGACACGTTCAAGAGAGCTCTGAAAAAAGCTAGTGGATCACCGACGGATAAGTCAATCCAGCAGTTTCTGCAAGTTTACAGGGTCACTCCGAATGCAAACATCGAAACGTCGAAGACACCTGCTGAGGTTATGTTCGGGCGCAAGGTTAGATCGATTTTCCACAAGTTGTTACCAAGCCAGGATAGGACAAACCGAGAAAAACCGATAACAAAAAAACGGTATAAAGTTGGTGAAAAAGTTTTTTTTAAGATTCACAAAAACAATAGGACTTTCTGGGAGTCCGGCAACAAATAGGCAACATGGTCTATATGATTAAGGGACCAGATTTCGTGCACAAACGTCACACTAACCAAATCCGGAAAAGATACTCGAACAGTGAGGTGACCATATCGCCCGAAGAGGACATCATGGACACAGTGTTTGATACTTTTCAGGTGCCCATACCAGAGACTACTCCTGAGAATAGGAGATCAAAAAGAAAACGGAAATCGACTGAGTTGATTATGGTGAACCCCAAACAAAAACGTTATTAATCCCCAGACGGGATATTTTCAAAGGGGGGTGTTGTACCGGCCGTTCCTACAGTGGAGAATAGACACCGGTTCTCACTATAAATAGTGAGACACCGAGTGTAAAGGGAGAACTGTTCCCGTTAACGACAAGCTAGTCGTACATGTACCATTAATTGTAAATACACTTGTCTTATTTTACCCTATCTCGACTTGACTTCTTTTTACTGTTGGGACTAACATCACAACACATACATTGAGTGCTTAGAATCTTAGCCCGCGAAAAACTCTCTTTTCTTTTTTCTTAATAATAATTTTCTTAATGATAATAATCTTTAGTAAACAGTTATAACTTCAAGTAACTATTCTTAATACAAATAATTTGTACACAGTTATATGGTTTCAAGTAATTATTAATAATAATCCTTAACAAACAATTATAGCTTCAAGTAACTATTCTTAATACAAATAACTTGTACACAGTTATATGGTTTCAAGTAATTAATAATAATAATCTTGTGTAAAGAATTATAGCTTCAAGTAACTATTCTTAATACAAATAATTTGTACACAGTATTTGGTTTCAAGTAATTAATTATATTAATTATAATAATCCTTAGTAAACAATTATAGCTTCAAGTAACTATTCTTAATACAAATAATTTGTACACAGCTATTTGGTTTCAAGTAATTAATTTATATTAATTATAATAATCCTTAGTAAACAATTATAGCTTCAAGTAACTATTCTTAATACAAATAATTTGTACACAGCTATTTGGTTTCAAGTAATTAATTATATTAATCATAATAATCCTTAGTAAACAATTATAGCTTCAAGTAACTATTCTTAATACATATAACGTGTTCACAGTTATATGGTTTCAAGTAATTAATAATAATAATAATAATCCTTAACAAACAATTATAGCTTCAAGTAACTATTCTTAATACAAATAATTTGTACACAGTTATATGGTTTCAAGTAATTAATTATATTAATTATAATAATCCTTAGTAAACAATTATAGCTTCAAGTAACTATTCTTAATACATATAATGTGTTCACAGTTATATGGTTTCAAGTAATTAATAATAATAATAATCCTTAACAAA
>CM042145.1:27910167-27932667 GCA_023376005.1 Doryteuthis pealeii | reverse complement strand
TTTATCACAAACACACACACACACACACACACACACACACACACACACACACACACACACACAAGGTGTGTCATAAAAGTACCGAGTTTGAAGCTGTATTTACCAAGAGAGAAATGAACAATGAATGGAACGTTAATTTTTTTTCAGAATACAAGGTGTGTCATAAAAGTACCGAGTTTGAGGCTGTATTTACCAAGATAGAAATGAACAATGAATGGAACGTTAATGTTTTTCAGAATACAAGGTGTGTCATAAAGTGCCGAGTTTGAAGCTGTATTTACCAAGAGAGAAATGAACAATGAATGGAACGTTAGTTTTCTTTTTCAGAATACAAGGTGTGTCATAAAGTGCCGAGTTTGAGGCTGTATTTACCAAGATAGATATGAACAATGAAGGGAACGTTATTTTTTTTTCAGAATACAAGGTGTGTCATAAAGTGCCGAGTTTGAAGCTGTATTTACCAAGAGAGAAATGAACAATGAATGGAACGTTATTTTTTTCAGAATACTGGATGTGTCATAAAGTGCCGAGTTTGAAGCTGTATTTACCGAGATAGAAATGAACAATGAATGGAACGTTAATGTTTTTCAGAATACAAGGTGTGTCATAAAGTGCCGAGTTTGAAGCTGTATTTACCAAGATAGATATGAACAATGAATGGAACGTTAATTCTTTCAGAATACAAGGTGTGTCAAAAAGTAAAAAAATATCGATACTTGTTTTACACGCCTTATATATATATATATATATATATATATATATATATATGTGTGTGTGTGTGTGTGTGTGTGTGTGTGTGTGTGCATATATACATATACACAGAAACATACACACATATGTATATATATATTTATGTATGTATATAATTATTCAATTTCTTATGCTACCGTTGTACCTATTCCAAGACTAAGTATTTATTTATTCATTGTGGGAAACCACCAATGAATTTTCTCATCAATTTTCAAGTGAGCGAAGAAATGAGTAAATTTGATGAATCAATAATTCATATTCTATTTTGAAAGTGTCCAACTGTCAAAATGAATCTTTTGATGTCGTCAACCAATCAGAATTTGAATCTGAATGCACAGGTTCAATTTTGAGAACATTGTTCATTTTTCAATAGAATCTAATTTGACGCTCCTCTTTCACCCAAAATGGCACATAGGCCAACCCAAGTGAATTGGGCGCCTTTAGATGGTATTCTTAGAATTTGACGATCGGTTTGAATGAAGAAAACTATAAAGTCAGACAAAATTAGTTGGCCAAGCGATTTTGTTCAATGCACCTTCAATTCTATAGAAAATGCAGTGTGATAAAGGTTAAGAACTTTGCACACTAAGTTATATTTGGCTCTTGCCCCCCCCCCACCCGTTAATGTTTCTGTATATTATTCCATACGAGCAAATAGTCCTTTATTACCAACAAACCGTCTGATCTCTTAACCGGGATTTGGTGATCCGTCTGCATCTTAAAGTCCCAAAGAATTTTATGTGTCTCATTCTCTAGGACATATTCCAGTTAGTGCATATACTATTTAGTAGCAAGGTGAAAATTGAATTTCTTGCACAATTCACAGTGGATCACTTTTCCCACCCAGTCTTGTACTCTCTCTGTGCAAGTTTGCTACATTCGCTTATTATATGATTAACCGTTTCGTCTCTGTCTCTTATCACTCTAAGTTATATTTGGCTCTTGCCCCCCCCCCGTTAATGTTTCTGTATATTATTCCATACGAGCAAATAGTCCTTTATTACCAACAAACCGTTATGCGAAAAAAAAAAGATTTAAAAATAAATATTTTTACACAATTCTACAAATTGTATTTTAATTAAATGAATGGGTAAACAAAATCTTATAACTTAATAAACTCTATCATCTTAAAACTTAAAAAAATGTTTAAAGTTTTAAAAAACGGAAGTTACTGGCACGAAGAAAATAAAACACATAAGAATTTAAAGTAAGGTATTTAAAGTGGCTATATCTTATTTATAGATAAATTTCTTGCAAAACTATATGCATTAATTAATTATAAATACAAATTAAAATGAAAATCACTATGTAAAAATGTATATAACTAAACATGCATTGACTGAAAGATTCGTTAAAAAAACACCAAGACCATCAGATATTACAAACATAACTTCATAGTATATATAAACCAATCTGTTTACTTAATAATAAGATAACTGAAATTGATTAAAATTAGGTTCTCATAAATGAATGCTTCAGATTATTGTGAAATCTGGGACGTAGGCAGTGACGTAGTTTCGGCTTCAGACAAAAATGCAATCTATCTCCATTATATATAGAATACGTGTTTGTCAATGGTTTGTATTTTATTTAATTTTTTTTATCCCCTTTCAGTTTTACCATTTCCCGGACGTTAATAAACCTGTTGATAAATCATTTGCTTCAGAGTTTTAATTGCTGAAAGGTTTTTTAGCGCTCAGAATATAGAATATACTGTTATAGGGTCAAACAACTACCAGGCGCAAAAGAGCTGCCACTGCACAAACTCAATGCTAACAGTGGGCAGACCTACAAAATGCAGGTATGTGAGCTCTAAGATCTGGCAAGTGACTTAGGGAGCTCAGGACCCTCACAAAGAAAACGAGAGAGTGGTTTCAAGTGGGAAGGACTGAATCCTGCTCGAGGATATTCTAAGCAGAAAGGGGCCACCATTTCATAAATCAGTTCAGTTACTAAAGTGGGATTAGATATCTCAGTTTATAAGCGATACTTATTTGATTGGCTGGTGTGTTTGTTTGTTTTACAGCATATCAACACTTTTCGATTCATTTAATGCCGCCTAAGCAAGTGGTTCACTGAAGGCTGAGTGACAGCAAGTCTCTTCAGGTCTCCAGGACTCTTCTGAGTATTCTAGCTGATCTTAACAGTGCTGTTGTTTGGATGGTCTCGATTCTTCTTCGGATTTCCAATTCCGCCAGGTTCTTTTCCAAATCTTTGGGAACGGTTCCAAGGGCCCCAATTACAATTGGCACGACGTTTACTTTCATGCCCCACAGTGTTTTTCTTAGCTCTCTGGCCAGGCCCAATTTATCTATCTTTTCGTTTTCTTTCATCTTCACTCTGTGGTCCGCCGGGACAGCAAAATCCACCAGATGACACGTTTTCTTCTTCTTGCTAATCAATACTAAATCTGATCTCTTAACCGGGATTTGGTGATCCGTCTGCATCTTAAAGTCCCAAAGAATTTTATGTGTCTCATTCTCTAGGACAGATTCCGGTTAGTGCATATACTATTTAGTAGCAAGGTGAAAATTGAATTTCTTGCACAATTCACAGTGGATCACTTTTCCCACCCAGTCTTGTACTCTCTTTGTGCTAGTTTGCTGCATTCGCTTATTATATGATTAACCGTTTCGTCTCTGTCTCCAAACATTCTACACTTGCTTTTCTGCTGCGTCTTATCTATTTTTACCTTTATATAGTTTGTTCTTATGGCACTGTCTTGTTTTGTGCTCCGTTGATAAGAGATTCAATTTTCCTCTTCTTAGCCATGTCCATATCTTCTGATGTCATATCTCTTCAGTTTGTCACTTGAAGTACCCATATAGTTGAAACAGACTGAAAAGCGGTTGAAAGGAGCCTATGACATGGACTCAACATTTTGTAAGATCGATGGGGGGTTCTTTGTCGATTCTTATAAAGCAAACGAATTAATTGGTCAGTCTTTGGAGGTTGATAGACAACATTAGTGATCGCTTAGAAGTCAGTTTTTTTTGGACCATAACATTCTTCCTGATCGAATAAATCCCGTCTGAATAATGCCTCCAACAATTAAAACTTTTTCTTCTGACACGTTTCTGTCTTCTGGCCATAAAACCTGACTCGAATGAAATGTACAGCTTTACTGTTATTTTATTGAGCGATGCATCAATAAGGGTTTTAGATCTAAAATAAAACGGTGAGGACAATACGTGGGAAAAAAGATAAACGAAAAAAGAAAAAGAAAAAGAATAAAAAGAAGAAAGAAAAATAAAAAATAAAAATAAAAATGAAAAAGAATAATAATAAGAAAGAAAAAAGAAAACAAAAGAAAAAGAAAAAGAAAAAAAAGAAAAGAGAAAAAGAAAAATAAGAAAAATAAGAAAGAAAAAGAAAAAAAAAAAAAGAAAAAGAAAAAGAAAAAAGAAAAAGAAAAAAGAAAAAAGAAAAATAAGAAAAAATAAGAAAGAAAAAGTAAACAAAAGAAAAAGAAAAAGAAAAAGAAAAAAAAGAAAAAGAAGAAAATAAGAAAGAAAAAGAAAACAAAAAAAAAAAAAAGAAAAAGAAAAAAGAAAAAAAGAAAAAAAAAAAGAAAGAAATAAGAAAAAAGAAATAAAGAAAAGAAACAAAAGAAAAGAAAAAGAAAAAGAAAAAAGATAAAAGAAAACCAAAAAAGAAAAAAAGAAAAAAAAAAAAAATAAATAAAGAAAAAGTAAACAAAAGAAAAAGAAAAAGAAAAAGAAGAAAAAAAAAAAAAAGATAAAGAAGAAAAAGACGAAAGAAAAAGAAAACAAAAGAAAAAGAAAAAAGTACAATGAAAAAAAAATAATAAAAAATAAATAAAGAAATAAAGAAAAAGAAAAAAGAAATAAAAAAAAGATAAAAAGAAAAAGAAAAAAACGCTCCTGGCAAAATGCGGGAAAAATGAAAATGAAAAAATAAAAATACAAAACATAGAAAAAGAAAAAAGAAGAAAAAAGAAAAAGGGACACAAGCGAACCCAAATTAAGTCAAAAAGTTCAAAACAATTATTTGTTTATTTATTTATATATAGTAATATATTCAACAAGATCGCTTGATTTAATGGGATTATGATGAAGAAATAGGTCTTTTATTTAATAACCCGATGTGATTCAATGAAAAAAAAAATCACAGATCGCTAGTTACGTGGTTTAAGTACATGTCATTAAAAATGATTGATTGAATGATGGATTTATATTGTAATGTATCCAGCAATGTCGCTTGGGAAAATAATGAATTGATGATGTATGACTATCATAAGTGACAATTAAAAAATGAAATGTGGAATATGTTTAGTAACCTAATGTGATCCAATGAAAAAAATAGCGCTGATCGCTAGTAACGTTGTTTAAGTACATGTCATTTAGAAATTAAATAAAGACGTGTACACAGCTGAGAAAATGATAAATTGATGATATGCAGACTATTATAAGTGACAATTTAAAAAGAAATGAGGCCAGGCTCAATTATTTAAAAAATAATTTTTGGCAAAATGTAACGACATCATCAGGGTCAGCATTTGAGTGAACTTTGTTGACACGAGAAAGTTGGTTGACCAGATTTGATTAAAAAAAAAGAAAAGAATAAGGTAATGATTTTTCACTTTAACTTTTATCACCATGGCTCATCAATATAACACATGTGCTGGAGTACCGTCTCACTGTATGTATGTTAGGTATGTACGGGATGTATGTATGTTATAGAGAACGATGCTCCGGCACAGTATTGTTATGTAATCGCCGCCCAGCACCTATATTTGTGGCCTTGTGCCAGACTTGGAAAAGAACCTTAGAAAAATGTACTACCGATTATCTTGAGTTGCTGGGTGGTCTTTGTGGAATCACCGAAAAAGTAGTTAGGATAGATAACATCTTTTTAACGAGAGAAAGCAGACGATAAGTCTAGGATTAAGAAAAAAAACAGTCTTTTGGACTCCAAGAAATCTTTTGATCTTTAGGTTAGTGAACTCTGGTTGACCAGTGAGATTGGAACGAATAGAATGAATCGAAAGGTCTCGAACGTTCTAAAGTAGAACCTTCTAGAAGATTATTTAGAAATGCTATTTAAGACCCGCGAATAGAATCACGAGAGTCAGTTGGAGTTGGAGTCCGCGAGCAGAGCAGTTAGTTAGGGTCTGCGATCCGAGAAGGAGAGTCAGGCAGAGATCGTACGGAGTTAAGCTGTTGTCGCTGAGGACGATAAGGAAAGGCTAAGAAAAGCTTGTTCACCGAGAAGTTTACTAAGGACTAAAAACTCGAAGTTGAATCCAGTTAAAATACACCTCTTGTTAAGACAGAGATTATTAGGGATCCTCTCTCTCTCTCAAAAGTTATAGGAAGTTTGGAACATAATAAACTTCTGAGAAGTAAACCCGGTGTTATTAGTCTGCTCTATTTACAACGAAAGAAATCTTTTTATGAATGGACTCACGACGCAAAAAAGATAGTAAAGTCACTATCGCAAAGAAATCGTACTCATGAATGAAAGTCATTAAAGTGTAAACTTGTCAACACGTCAATTGGCCGTAACGAAGGAGCACGCGGCCGTGAAACGTGATACCTTTCCCTTGACCAAAAGAAGTGGGAGAAGGATTTTGGGGCTAGCTAAGACTGACTGCTACAGCTAGATCTGTGTATGTAAACAAACGAAACTCCGTACGTACGAAGTTACGAGTAGTAGTGCCGAAGAAGGAAAGGCACTAAGGTTAAATACGAACTGGTCCCACTACGTTAAATATTCCTAATTAGTACCGCTACGTTGCATATTAAGAATTAAGGCCGCCACGTAACATATCCCTAATTGAAAGCAATACGTTACAGTATTACAGTCGTCGAAACTGCCCGTTCCAACCTCCCGTTCTTATGTTGTCTGTTGATTTACAGGAAGGCTGAAAAAGAGCTGGTTTCGTTCCTTTTACCAACTTGGCTGAAATAAGATTAAATAACCAATAGCTGTCAACGGATCAACGAAACAATTGAACACAACGCCTTTTTTTATGTTTATGTACAACTTATATACATTTATTTTACAAAGGAGCGAGGTGATTTCTTGTCAGCTGATTGGCGATCTACAGCTAGTTTTTGGTTAAGTTATCAATTCTGTACTGAGTGGCAAGGCATCAGAGTGTATCGGTAAAGTTGTATCAAGGCCCCGAGCTGTGGCGAGCTCTCTTCTCTTCTTCGGTCTTCCTCGGTCTGTCCCCCTGTCTCCTCCACTCGTCTCTTTCTATCTCTCGCTGACGGTCTGTTATTTATGGGATCCAGACCTCCCCACCCCTAACACATGTCTCTGATTGGCCAGCCACTCGATACTATTGCCTACGTGTCTAAATTGCCTTGTGCCAACCTAGCTTGTATCTTTCCATTTGGAGTCAAGGCCAAACATTGCTTTATTTATCTAAGTTTTTGAAATTGTTGACGAACTTTTCAAAAACTGGAATCTTATTTATTAAATTTATTATTTCATTTTGTGAAATTTAAAATTCCGATGATGTATATCAAATTCCATAATTTAAGGAATCTCTTTGTCTAGGTAAAAATTCTTTGCTTAGATGAATTTATATTTTTAATATAAACAATTATTATTATTATTATTGTTATTACTTTTAATTTTAACAAACCACCATAATTAATAATTAGGGTAGTTTTAATTAATTGGTAATTAATTAATAGATTGCCAATCAACCCATAACACAATAGTGTTACATCAAGAAGATTTGGCACAGACATAGGAAAATGAATTGTTTTAAAAGTTTGCTTATAATTCAATAGAGAATGGAGAAAAATGACCTTGTGGTTTTGAGAAAGGTCAGCGAATTGCCAAAATAGGAGTGGAGAAATAGAGATCATTGTGAGTTTTCAATTGTCCGTGTGATTTCTTTAACGCTATGGCCAGTGTTTAAAATTCTGGGGAGAGGATTTAGAAATCTATATTTGCTGATTGATTGATTGATTGATTTTAACGGCACATCGACCCATCCAGGATTATTTTATGCCAAGCGGTAGATTGTGAGGGATGGTCAAATTTATCATGTCTTTTTTCAAGGATCTTTCTTGATTTTGACTGTAGGTTGTTTGCAGTGGATTGGAAATCCCTTTCAGGGGTTATAGAGTAAAGTTCAAATTTAAACTTATTTTCCCACACGTAAATAAACTTTGTCAAATAAGATTATTTAATTTTGTCACTGTATTAATATTTTTGTCTATCTTATGTTGAATATTGGGTTGAGTCATAAATGATATCTACTTTTTAAAAGCAATTTATAAATAAGCATTTCAAACATCTAATGTTTTAAACGCAACCCGAAATTACCTAATTTAAAGAGTGCCTTCATTGGTCATTCTTATTTCAGTAACAGTCAAGAAAATTTGTGGTGTTTCTGGCCAAGGTGTCATTAGTGACTGCCAAGTCCAAAACTGGATTTCAATTTCGTTCTGTCTTTGAAAGATGAACCCAGACCAGGAAGCGTATCAGACCTCAAGATGTTTTAAGTGAGTAGGTGGAATGCAGTCCATGCTAAAGTACTTGAGAATTAGCACTTGACCGCAACACATCCCAATCTACAATCTGACGCTACTTGAAAAAGATAGGAAAAGTGATCAAGCAAGGCGTTTGGGTCCCTTATATTCCTCGAAGAATAAAGATTACATATCCATTGCAACAAGTTTTCTTTCAAATGTACCTTTTGACGACCTGACAAGATAAAGAGGATGAAACCCACATTAAAACAATAGAGATTTTCATTCAGCAGACAGTAGTCGGACGGTTAATCAAAGTGTTCAAGCTAGTCAGGGTCCTTAGACAATTCGCTGCACCCTTTCTCTCTCTCTCTCTCTCTGTCTGTCTCTCTCTCTCTCTCCTAAGTCTGAATTAACATGTTGACAATAAAACGATATTCACTATAATGTATCGTTCGAGATCTTTTCTTTCCACATGTATTTTTTGTTCGAGATGAAGTCGTCCATTTCATCTGATTCTGCTCAGCCATAGAAAATAATCTAACAAGCTGCATCTATACGTCAATCAGAGGCTGGCCTAAACCACAACGCTACAGAAACACTGCGCAATTTCAGCACGCCCCGTTATTCACCAAATGTCGAACGGTATTCTGTGGAGAATAATAACAAGAAATCTTAGTCGTAATAATCTTTGTCTATTTAAGCACTTCACGGCACTTTAGTAAAAAAAAGAAGTATTTTATAAGATATAAAATGTCATTATGAAATATATATGTCCAGATCTAAAATAATACTTAATGGTAAGTAATAGCTCTACAGATTAATGGTTCCTTTTCGGTGGGTAAAAAAAGAAAGAAAAATGAATAAATAGAGAAAGAAAGAAGAAAAGAAAAAAAAAAGAAAAGAAAAAAAAGGAAATTGTTTTAATGGGAGCAAAAAGCAAAGATGCTTTTTTAAGAACAGTTTAAAAGCAAATTATGATTTTCTCTTGTTTCCTAAACAGAAAATTCATCTCAAACGTAAGATGTAAGGTCATGGGGGGCTTTAAAAGAAATACAACGGCTAAATTTGTTGTTTGAAGCTTACAAACACATTTACCGATATGAAAACAAACAAGACTGTATTTTATTTCTCTGAATGTTTGAGATGAGACTTGATGATTAGTATTATCTGTGTTATTCGGACTATCCTCGTCTTCATTGTTATATGTACGATTACAACAAGAATGTTCTCAAGTTCGAAAAGAAGATTCTCGAGTTCGAAAAGAAGGTTCCCGAGTCCGAGAAAGTTCCCGAGTCCGACAAGAAATACCTGAAGAAGGCCGGAGGGCACATCGACCGAAACGCTGTACAGATAACAATAAAGATGAAGACAATAGTCCGAATAACGCAGATAATACTAAGACTGTGTTTATATTTTTTTAATGAAATTTTTCACCCCTGAAAATTTACATTTCTACAACTTTGTCTACTTTAAAAGGCAGATCTCCGTATTGGAATGTTAAAAAAAAATTTATATAGATATATCATTCATTATTTTCCCGCAGACATCTTTAAAGCGTAGGCGTGGTCTACCTACCGATGAGGAGCCTTTTACTAATTCGCCACACAAAAGATATTTTGGGATGCGGCCATTTTTCATCTTCTGACATGCCCAAGCCAACGAAGGCGCCTCTCGCAGAGTATAGAAAACATGCTGTTCATATTGGCACAATCCAGCACGTCTGCGGTGTGCAGAATACGTCGTCGACATCTGAGGTGGAAATTGTTGATTTTCTTTTCGTGGCTTGTATATTATTTAAATAGATATTTGATTACATGAGAGTCTGAAATAAAATTCTAGCACAGAATGTCATGCTTTTATTTTTTTTGTTTCTATTTTTATCTTTAATTATTTATTTATTTGTTTTTAAATGAAGTAAAAAACCCACAACCAAAGTTATTTCTTTGCCTTTCTCTATTGTATAAGTGGCTGAGGAGAAGGATTTCTTTCATGAAGGAATTGTCGAAATAAATTAATTTACTATTTCTCTGAATGTTTGAGATGAGGCTTGAAGACTAGTATTATCTGCATTATTCGGACTATTGTCCCCATCTTCATTGTTATTTGTACAACGTTTCACCCATGGACACATGGCCTAGTGGATAAGGTAGTTAGGTTAAGACAGTTCTAAGTGACATTTATCTCTGGATCTCGAGTTTAATCCTGATTAGAGGCAGTTAGAAAAATAATTAACACAACTCTTACCTCAGCTATAGTTAGCGGAATGAGAACAGGATACCCCCGTGGACTAAATAAAGGGTTAGGTTCAAAGATCCGTGATGGCTCCCGATTACGACAAGAAAGTTCCAGAGTTCGAAAAGAAGGTTCCCGAGTCCGAGAAGGTTCCGACAAGAAATACCTGAAGAAGGCCGGAGGGCATATCGGCCGAAACGTTGTACAAATAACAATGAAGATGGGGACAATAGTCCGAATAACGCAGATAATACTAAATTAATTTATAATAGCCAAATGATTGGTTGTTATGTTTTTTTCACCTTTTATGGATATATATATATGTATATGTATATATATATATATATATACACACACACACACACACACACACACACACACACACATATATATATATATATATATATATATATATATATATATATATATATATATTAAAAGGGTCTAGGCTATCTGACAATACCATTTTACTAAATCCGCTCTACAAACGTATTGAACACACTTATTCCATTAACTAGTTTATCGACGGTTGAAGTGCGACAAGCTGGATATTTTATATTCTCCAGTTAGTCACCCAATCCTCTCTCTTTCTCCCTCTTTGTCTCTCTCTCTCTCTCTCTCTCTCTCTCTCACACACACACACACACACACACACACACACACACACATATATATATATATATATATATATATATATATATTATGGACTCTCTCGTCGATTTTCGACGCATGAGGGTTCATACAATAAACACCCACACAGTGATTTGTTTATAGTGGTGAAGGCTTGTGTTGGGCCATACGCACTTTTAGGCACAGTCGATAGGAAAGAATTGGTGCATCAAGGTTTGCCAAAAACCCAATCAACGACCGACCTCAGGAATTTTTAATTCAGAGTTATCCCTCTCCTAGACTGGTTACCTACCCAAGGCTGAAGGACCCAGTCTTCCCTACTATTTAACCCATAGCTGGAGGGAGAATATATGGATTCATACCTTTCTCAAGGGTATTAGCGCTATGTGAAATGCCAACAGCTTCGTCTAGGAATTGAACTCGAATCTACGAGTCCATTTTCCACGACTCTAACCATCTAAATATTTTCGTAAAGTCATACAAGTTTTTATAGTTGATTTGGGCAATTGTGTGTGTGTTTGCGAGGTTCGTATGTTTGTAATTATGAATGGGACAAGACTTACATTTATATATAT
This sequence comes from Doryteuthis pealeii, assembly GCA_023376005.1. Classification (NCBI taxonomy): domain Eukaryota; kingdom Metazoa; phylum Mollusca; class Cephalopoda; order Myopsida; family Loliginidae; genus Doryteuthis; species Doryteuthis pealeii. The sequence continues at coordinate 27,921,020 of CM042145.1, read as the reverse complement.
ATATATATATATATATATATATATATATATATATATATATATATAGAAAAAAACAAGATTCTTTGTTTATTTCTTGAATTTAGTCACCAGGGAACTAAACATTATTTGCCCCTTATAACTGGAATGCCATTCTTTTATAACATGTGGGGGCCCTGTACTCGGTGTTTAGGTAGAAGAAGAAAATCCGAGTGTCGTATCCCACAACTTCAACACAAAATTATACACAATACAGAGATGTGGTCTCTGTAGAAAACAGAAGAAAAAACCAAGTTACATTTAACAATAACCTTTATACAAATCAAACAATTCTTTACAATAGAAAGTCATCAATTTTGGGTTGTTTTGTGTGGTCTTTGAAATTCGGGTGTCGAAATATTTTCGTAAAGTCATACAAGTTTTTATAGTTGATTTGGGCAATTGTGTGTGTGTTTGCGAGGTTCGTATGTTTGTAATTATGAATGGGACAAGACTTACATTCATAAAAGTGGTTTGCTGTGATTGCTGTGATTTCAAACAAAAACAAAATAAGGAAAGAATGTTTTGTTTACATACTGTCAAGTCGGAAAGAGAGAAAGAAAGTGTGACGAATGGATTGTTGTGACTTTTTGGCGAAGTCTTTGTTTAAAATCGCCTCTCTACTCTCTGGATGATTTCGGCGGTCTTCCGATGATGTCTGTAGGTAGTTGTGTGTGCAAAGTGCGTATGTATTGTTTATGTTTGTCACTGCTAGTGTTTGTTTTGATGTGTCTACATTTTAGCAGTTTGGTTAAACTAAAGTCTGTGATTGATCTTGTGTCATGTTGAGAAGAAGAAGAAGAAGAAGAAGAAGAAGAAGAAGAAGAAGAAGAGAGAGAGAGAGAGTTTAGCCTTACATTTGAACAGATATGCCCGCCTTATTCATTAACTATCAATTAATTAATTTTCAAAATTAGGTATGACTTCAATTAAGCACATATTCTCCCATATATATATATATATATATATATATATATATATATATATATATATATATATATAGAGAGAGAGAGAGAGAGAGAGAGAGAGAGAAACGAAACGAAACGAAACGGAAAAAAAGACAGATCTGATGAGTCGTTTTTTGTGTCTCCGGACAGGGTCCTCTCTCCAACTGTTTGTTTGTTTATTGATTTTAACGGCATATCAACCCGTCCGGGGTTATGTCATGCCTACCGGTTATGATGTAATACATATTGTGTATTTATATATATACTTTTAGTAATTGGTTTTAACAATGTGTTAACATTATTGGGGGTTATGTTGTATGGTATTGGTTTGTTTCATGTCTATATTCTATGGTATATTTTTGTTTCCCTCAAAAAGGAGAGAATATCTTCCATGTTGACATTTTCAAACAGATCTTTCATATTGTTTGCTTTAAAATAACGGTTTCTGATGTGAGCAAAAAAACCTGCATTCCATGAATAAGTGTTTAACTGTCAAAGGTGTTTGACATGTTTCACATTGTGGTTGTTGTTCTTGCTTGAGTATATAGGAGTGCGTTAGTTTTGTATGACCAATGCATAATCGGAACACAATGACTTGTTCATTTCTAGACTTCCTTAAAGTTGGTCTCCAGCCTCCCAAGATGGGTTTGATTAGGAAGAGTTTATTGTGGGTGTTGTTATTCCAGTGTTGTTGCCATTTTTTATGAAGGAATCTATTAATTTTAGGTTTCAAGTCAGTATATGGTATCTTGAACTTGTCGGGGATCAAATTTAGAACCGATTTAGCTGCAGGGTCAGCTTTTTCATTCTCCCTTACTCCTATGTGGCTTGGGATCCAACATATCATAATCTCCTGTGTCGAGTTGAGAGAGCGTCCTCTCCAACTGAAGCTTTCAACTCTTGGGCCTTCTTTTATAATCTTAATTATTCATCAAATATCAGCTGATTTTGTGCATTCCATTGAAAATCAGCAGTTTTCTATTGACGTAGATATTGCCATAGGAATTTTCAAATATCATTTCTCGTTTGTAAACAATCCTTTGTCCTTAGATTATCTACATTATAAATAATTCTCTCTATTGTCGCTAAAATATTTCCAAAACTATTTTTCTTTTTATTCTCTTTAGTTTACATAATTCAAAAACTTAACTCATAACATACAATTATAAAACTAATTAGTTTTACAATTGTATTTAATGAGTTGAGTTTTTGAATTATGTAAACTAGATTTTTACTAGAATTGTATTAACAAGGAAAATTTAAAGCCATTTGGGTTATAGATTAACACCTATATTTTTACGTGTCTGTGGAATAGAATAAAAATGATCAAGAAAACTTAATTATTTTTATTCTATTCCACATGCACGTAAAAATATAGGTGTTAATCCTATAACCCAAATGGCTTTAAAGTTTTTCTTGTTAAAAAAACATTTTTAAAAAAATTTTCTTACTTGTCCATTCTGATATTTTTCTGACAAATTTAAACCCAGTTTCAAAACATACACTAAGTAGAATAGTATTAAGTTGTCGGATTTACAAAAAAAAAAAAAAAAAAAAAAAAAATCATTCTCTCATTATGTACTTGGAGTCTTTTCTATTTCCAACTTTATTTCTTGTTATAGTGATAATGATAACTTTTTCCCCATTCGACGTAAACAGCATCGATCGAAAAATAAATAAGTCGTCTTTAGTGAGATTTTATCTTGTATCTTTTACCATTGGTGATCGTGAGAACAATTTCAAATTTCCTAGTTCATTAAATACAAGGTGTGTCAAAAAAGTAACGAGATTTTTTGTACTTTTTGACACACCTTGTATTCTGAAAAATTAACCTTCCATTTATTGTTCATTTCTATCTTGGTAAATACAGCTTTAAACCCGGCACCTTTTGACACACCTTATATTCTGAAAAACATTAACGTTCCATTCATTGTTCGTTTCTATCTTGGTAAATACAGCTTCAAAACTCGACACTTTTATGACACAATTATATTCTGGAAAAACATTAACGTTCCATTCATTGTTCGTTTTATCTTGGTAAATACAACTTCAAACTCGGTACTTTATGACACACCTTATTTTCTGAAAAACAAAGAAGGTTCCATTCATTGTTCATTTCTATCTCGGTAAATACAGCTTCAATGTCGATACTTTTATGACACCTCTTGTAGATTTGAATCTATCTGTTTCTTTAAGAAAATACTCTCAATATTCCTATATATAATTATGTTCTATCTTTTCAAAAGTTGAAGAACTCCAGTTGGTTGGTTGGTTGGATTTTACTGCACGTCAAAACTTGGGTTATTTTATGCCGAAGACGTTTTTGTTTAATTTATTCTTGTTGGGTATTCAAGTTTAAAAAAAAAATCAATTTTCTAAATAAATTTTTGAACTCATTAAAAAAAATATATTCAACCTAAACACGAGACCCTAACAGGTACTACTACCACTCCGGTACTGAGTGGACCTGGGAGTAATGGCAATGAAGGTGTACTCAACACTTCTCAGAATTCCAGAACTAGAACCTCTCCATCAGATGCAGTTTAACGTCATATCTAGGACACAAAGACATTCAGCCACCGCCTTCTAGCACATATATATATGATAAAAAGGGTTTGGGTTGGCGATAAGAGTAATCGGGCCAGGACAAGCATAGTGCTAGGGCTTGACGTAACCAGCCAATTGATCCGAGGAGAAGTCTCCGACCGCCCGTCTTGTCCAAGTAAGGGCAAAGTAGAGTACTGCGTGCCATGGACTGCTCAGCTACTAGGAGTCCGTCCTTAAGCATCACGGGTCACCACCCACAGTCAACAGATGGAGCCATTTGGGGGTCTTACCCCTATTCAGAGGTGCAGTCGACGTGTTCTACAGCCCCACCGACAGGGCTAAGAACTAGTATAAAACTCTCCGACTGCCCGTCTTGCCCAACTAATAGCTAAAGTAGAGTGCTGCGTGTCATGGACTGCTCAGTCACTAGGAGTGTCCCTAAGCATCACGGGTCACCACCCACGTCCAACATTTTGGGGTCTTACCCCTATACAGAGGTGCAGTCGACGTGTTCTATATCCCCAGATGACAGGGCTATAGAATTAGTATAAAAGGCGAAAAAAAAATCATTTTTATCATCTCAGATAAAACTATTTACCTAAGCTGTTTTAAGTTGCTGAGCGTATTTAGAACCAATTAATTCATGTCTTAGAGATTAACTGAGCCTATTTACTTGGCTTAGCTAAGATTTGATTAAGTGCCGTGTAGAGTCTTTGTATTTAGATCCAATCTACGTTGTTTTAACAAACGGTGTGAAGATACCAAGTTCTGATCACGAGCATAAAGGAATAGAGAAAAAAGGCAACAAACTGCTGATTAATATTCCTATCACGACGTCCACCAAAATATTCGTCTTATATTACACGTAACTTATACAGCCTATTATCTCAGTGAAGATAGCATTAATTCTCGACCACTAACAAATCCTGTCTTCCCTCCTTGTCGGGAGGGGTTTATAATACGCTCTATATTCCCTAGTGATTAAATTACATTAAAAAAACTGTTAAAATACGTTAGAAAAATCCTTTTTACGGAGCTTCGAAAAACACGTGAAGAAAACGGGATGACAGATTCTGTATTCTCAACTGAGAGAAGAATCACGTGGAATTGGTAGACCAAAGCTCAGGTAGAAAGACAACATCAAGAGAAACCTGAAGGACTTTAACATCCCCATAGGCAGTTGGCAAGACGTAACCAGAGACCGAATAAATTGGAGGAAAATGATTCGCGTGATGTCATCATCGGATACGATGGACAGCAAGTAATAATGATAATGATAATAGTAATAATAATAATAATAATAATATTCCCTAGTAGAGGGGTAACACCCCCTCTAAAAAGTGGTGTGTTGTGTAAGATACTAAACCGCCTCTGGTGGTGTGGTTGGAGGTCTGGAGATCTAGGGGATGTGGAATACTCTTTCATTGTCATTATTCCCCAATCCACTCTGACTCGGAGAGTCAGTACTTATTAGGGTCCCATCTATGGGTCAAAATAGATGCATTCAAAAATTATTCGTATTCGATAGGACCATGTGCATAAAACACTCTTAAGAAACAACTGCACAAAAAATATACGCCTCAACGTACAGTGAATGCGATTCCTTGACTTCTATGCATAAGATAACTATAAATGGGTTGACATGGTAAAATCAACCAATCAATTACTTTCTTCCTGATTTTCAATTTCTATTATAGAATTATTATTAATGCGCTTATATTATACATATTAGCTGGTCCCATGGAATTTCCACGAAACGAAACAAAAATCAAGAGGAGCTATTAAAGCCAGAAACGACGATTTGCAATTTCAATATTACAGATCAAACAACCATGTAACTTCTTTTTTATTTTTCAATTCCTTTTAATTTTACGTTGGGCATTCAAGCGACGAAAGACCATTTGGAAGGTTTCATTTTTAAAATTGGGGGAAATCGGACAAATAAGAAATCTGCAATTAAGCGACACCAGATATTCTGGATTTACAATTGCATATTGGATAATTTGGACGGTCTCATTTTTAACCAGAGGGTGTTGCAGGACGATAACGGACGGAAGATTTAGTCCTATTCAGTGCACCATATCGAGCTGGCTTAATTGATCTATTTTTACCGAGTAGTTTGATTCTCACTAATTGCCTCATACATCCGCCTTGTGCCAAATGGTTAGTTTTTAAGGCACTTCCTACAGCGTAATGGTTAGCGAGCAGATTCAGCAGATCCTTCCGGTTACGAAGACTGTGGGAAAGAAGATTCAGATAGCTTAGATTCAGTTAAACCGTGAGACGTCCTAATGCAAGCACGGATCGGCTTCACTCCACACATGCAGTTGAAAAAGTTCTGGTTCGGAATTTAATAAAAACATAATCACAACAAAATATATGCTTTGCGTTGTCTCTATGAACAGTTATTAATGAGTTTGATTCTCATTGAAATTTTGGTGAGTTTTATACAATCATCAGATGGTAGTGTAGTAAAAATGGCCTGTCTAGCGTCTATATAGCGAGAGATGTAGTCACGTGATGATATGTTACTTCGAGAGACATTTCCATGAAAAAAAAACAAAAAACAAAACGTGATAGGTAAGGGGGCGTTATTGAGAGAATAATAACAACATCGAGCCATCCTTTGCTGGGATTACACTTGTCAAGTTCATTTTCTATAAGAAAAAGTATCGAATTTTATGCGATACATGCGTTGTAAGTGCCTTCAAGTAAAAATTTAATATATACTTTATTCTGCAACGTTTCTAAATAAACAAACATCCAAAAATATTATTTCACTTCGCCGAAGGGCATTCGGTCTGTTTGTTGTTATTATTCTCTCAATAACGCCCCCTTACCTATTATGGTATAGGCGTGTAGTATCGCTTGACAAGCTTAATTCCGCTAGGATGGTCAGCTGTGTACTGTGGCCGAGGCGATAAAAGTGTTTCACTAGTGTTTCACTGTGTCTGCTGAAGTCCCGGTTTCGATTTCTGTCGGAGGGAAATCGTTAGTATATACCGCTGATGAGACTTAATAAAGTCGAAACAGTCTGTACGGTATTCTACACATCGAGCCATCCTTTGCTGGGATTACACTTGTCAAGTTCATTTTCTATAAGAAAAAGTATCGAATTTTATGCGATACATGCGTTGTAAGTGCCTTCAAGTAAAAATTTAATATATACTTTATTCTGCAACGTTTCTAAATAAACAAACATCCAAAAATCTTATATATATATATATATATATATATAAGTTAGTTTGCCTCACAAGCTAAACTAGCCCTTCCACCATATTTAACCCTTTTCATGATGAATATATGGAAAAAATATACAAATAATTCATTTGGTTAGAAAATCGAATAGGCAAGACATTGAATTTTCTTTTCAGAGTGTCTAACGCACTTTTCTGACGCCCCACCAAAGTCTTTTTTTTTACATAAGGATTTTAAAGGGTCCTCCTGCGAGGATCCAACTCATGATTCAGTAATAATTGATCTGAAAGACTAACTCTTTTGCCCACCCTCTACCAAGGCGACGCCGGGTAATCGCTTCTAGTAACAAATATAGCAATTAGTTCATAAATTTATTGACAAAATTAGTTTTGTAAGATTAAAAAAAAGGTTCCTAAATATATTCAAATTGATTAAATTCTGCAATCTTTATTGTATCAAAAGACAAAAATTCTTTACTTTACAGTTTAGTTGTGACACAAGGCCATGGGGTTATCCGGTAAGAATTAAACTCGCAATATTCTGTTAGTCCAACCCGTAAGGCTCCCGACCTAACTTCTGATAGGCAAAATACTATGGTTTAAAAGAGTTTTATAATTTGCATGAAGCATTGTGTTTATATTGGTTTGGTGGTTGGTTGTGAAGGCTATCACAATACAAGTGTAAAGAAAAATGAGGTAACTATGATGTTGTTTGTTTACCATTGATTTATTCTTAATATTTCGAGATAAATATCTCTTCGTCAGCAGATTTCTGACGGTCCGGAGCTGTTAGCTTGCTGCTAGGTTCTGTCCATTATGACTGTCCTTCTTGAAATTCTCTGGTTGTGTGTTTGTGTAAGTCTGTGTGTGTGTGTGTGTATGTGTGTGTGTGTGTGTGTGTGTTTATGTGTGTGTGTCTAAAAAAGTCTTAGTATCATTCCAGGTTTGGCCTACCCTTAGTAATGTGTTTGTTTCAGTAAGACAATATGATATAGCTTAGTTCTTTGCAGAATCAAGAAAAACTTAAGACTGGAATTGACCAAACCCCGCCCGAAAAGAAAAAACGGAAGAGCAGGAATGTTTTGAAGTCGTTATATCATCATCATCATCATCATCATCATCATGTCGCGTTTGCAGCATGGATATCCATGACAATCTCTCGCCAGTCGTCCCTATCATTCATTGCCCCTGAGAGGTCCTCTGCGCAGCATCCAGTATCCGTGCAGAGTTGGTCTATGTACGTCTTTTCTGGTCGACCCACTCTGGCGTGCCCATGTGATAGCTTCCACAGAAGAACGTCACTTATGAATTCACCATTGCTTCTCCAGCAGTGTCCAGCGTGTCTAGTTCACCTCACACGGATGGTTTGTGTGATATAAGGCAGGTGACCTTACAGCTTTTTTTCTCGTGGGGTGTTGTTTCCACGTCTTTTTAAAAGATTGCACACAGCATTCTTGTGCAGCTCCCATCTTGCTTATTCTCCATGCGCTTCGTTAGAGCCCAAGAGGTGCAGCCATATAGCAGCACTGACACAACCACAGCTTGGAAGAATTGTCGTTTTGTCAGTGAGATAGCTTAATTCTTTGACGAATCAGGAAAAACTTATGACTGGAAATGACCTAATCCTACTTGAAAAAAGAAAAAAAAAATGAAGAGCGGGAATATTTTGAAGTCGTCGTCGTCATCATCATCATCATCATCATCATGTCGCGCTAGCAGTCCCTATCATTCATTGTCCCTGGAAGGTCCTCTGCGTAGCATCCAGTATCCGCGCAGAGTTGGTCTATGTACGTCTTTTCTGGTCGACCCACGCTGGCGCGGATACTGGATGCTATGCAGAGGACCTCCCTGGGACAATGAATGATAGGGACTGCTAGCGCAACATGATGATGATGATGACGACGACGATTTCAAAACATTCCTGCTCTTCCTTTTTTTTTTCAAGTAGGATTCTTGTGCAGCTCCCATCTTGATTTTTCTCCATGCGCTTCGTTAGGGTCCAAGAGGTGCAACCATACAGCAGCACTGACACAACCACAGCTTGGAACAATTGTCCTTTTGTCAGTGAGATAGCTTAATTCTTTGACGAATCAGGAAAAACTTAAGACTGAAAATGACCTAATCCTACTTGAAAAGAAAAAAAAATGAAGAGCGAGAATATTTTGAAGTCGTCATCTCATACACATGTTTCTTCAGCGTGTAAATATTTTTTTAAGCGTCTGTTACTTTCGACTTATTTGTCTGATCGTGTCTTGCAAATACATTATTAAAATTTCTAGTCATGGCGTGATAACATTTATTATTTGAAGGGAAAATCGAAACCCGTGTGTGCGTGTAGCAATGGCCAACGTGAAAGTTTTCTTGGATTTTATTATTAAATTACAGCAGTTTACGATAGTTTCTCTGCTTGACGCCGTCGAAAATGCGTCTAATTTTCGACGCAATCATAGGAATGACAGGACGTACTTTGTGAGTCACATATTTCCCGTTGGCGCCAATACTTCGTGTTCAATATCACGAAATATCAGGATTTCCAATACTGATATTTTCAACATACAAACTAGTTACGATAAGAAGATTGACCCTACATAACTTCTCTAGCCTAGTTCTCCAGTATGAATAACAATCGTTTATACGAGTTTCAGGTTAAGATTACGATTTTAACGCACCACTCAATAAGTCCCTGGCCTAACTAATAAAGCAACAACGTTTAGGCAAAATTCGACTTTATTCATCAACATAGTCTCCTTCGAGGGTGATACATTGATACCAACGTTTCTCTAACAATTCGATGCTTATTTTGTAGAACGCTTTGTCTTTGGCCTCAAAATACGCCTCATCTTCAAAATACACCTCGCTTCTTCATTGAAGCCAAATCTCTTTCCCTGGAGCATTCTTTTGCTTTTTTTGAACAGTATTTTTCCCATCAGAAAGCAATGCTTTATCAACACACGTAATTCAGATTTTCCATTGTTGTGAAAATTTGCAACAGTAGCTTCACTTAAATAACTAATATTGTAAACTAATAATTCGATTGGGCTCAAATTTTGACACGTGCTATTTGAAGGTTAGTACTTTATAAAAATCCTATGGATGTTTTATTAGTGGCGCCATCTATATGTTTGCCCCGAGACTTATTGAGTGATGTGTTAATATTGATATTTATTGACAGAATGTCTTCATCCCTTAGCTAAATATAACTTTATCACTAGCAGTCAGCATTTACAAATAAAATAGGGAATACAGAAAAGGGTCCCTCATTTGACTTGTGGACAAATCGGTAGCCAATTTTATCTACTTACATGAGGCAGTACACACTTGTTTCATATTTATCAAAATGCTCTTGATGAACTTCTTATAAAACGTATTTATGATTTTCATGAAGCATATAAAGAAAAGCACAAATACGAATACTTCACTTGGTTTGAAAATCGCATAGGTAAGACATTAATTTTTCTTTTCACAGTGTCTATGCACATTTTTTCTGACACCCCATCAGGCCGGATCAACGCAAAGTCTTTTTTATGGTTTTAATGTTGTATATATATATATATATATATATATAATATATATATATATATATATATATGAGAAGAAAATATTTTCAGAAATATAACAAACACAGGATGTTACGATCAAGGGAAACAATTTTATGTGTCAATACTTAAGTATTTCGGTATTATACCATCTTCAGGACACTGTTAAGGAATATTTTTGTGAGGGACAAAATGAAAGATGTTAAGTGTATAGTGAATGTGTGAAAATGATGTTATTAACCGTTAATCTTTGTATGTGCGTTTGTTTACTATGATCTTCACTTTCCATTTTTGCGCATGCAATGATCACGTCATCAGCTTTCGTAAACAAACGCACATACACAAATTAACGGTTAATAACACCATATTCACACATTCACTATACACTTAACATCTTTCATTTTGTCCCTCACAAAAACATTCCTTAACAGTGTCCTGAAGATGCTATAATACCAAAATACTTAAGTATTGATACATAAAATTGTTTCCCTTGATCGTAACATCCAGTGTTTTTTATATTTCTGAAAATATTTTCTTCTCATATTGTCGGATTAATTTCCTCACCGTATTTCCATATATATATATATATATATATATATATATATATATAT
>CM042145.1:27847667-27905167 GCA_023376005.1 Doryteuthis pealeii | reverse complement strand
TGTTACCGTTTAACGGCAAGCTAGCCGTTCCTGTACCATTATTGTAAATACACTTGTCTTATTTTACCCTACCTCGACTTGACTTCTTTTTTACTGTTGGATTAACATCACAACAATTCATTGTTCGTTTCTATCTTGGTAGATACAGCTTTAAACTCAGTACTTTTCTGATACACCTTGTATTCTGAAAAAAATTAACGTTCCATTCATTGTTCATTTCTATCTTGATAAATACAGCTTTCAACTTGGTATTTTTCAGACACACATTGTATTCTGAAAAAAAAAAGCATAATAACGATATAGAATCATTATTGTGCTTTTTTATCGTCATTATGTTTTATATATCGTTATTATACTTTTTCTGTTATTATGTTACTTTTTGAAATTGTAATAAAATCAACTGTTATTAATTGGCTGATTAGACCATAAATCACATAGAAATTCCTCTTGAAAAAAAAAGGTCTCGGACGACAAATTGTTGCAAATATAGTTTATTTCCAGCAACAACGATGCTTCGTGTTTATTGTATAGTTTGATATTTTCTATACAAAGATGGAAAGAAAACGCATGACAAAATGTATTGATTGATTTTAACGGAATGCGAATCAGATTAGGGTTAGAAGAAGAAGAAGAAGAAGAAGAAGAAGAAGAAGAAGAAGAAGAAGAAGAAGAACGAAGAAGGAGGAGGAGGAGGAAGAGGAAGAAGAGGAAGAAGAAGAAGAAGAAAATCAAGAAGAAGAAGAAGAAGAAGAAGAAGAAAGAAAGAAGAAGAAAGAAAGAAGAAAGAAAAGAAGAGAACGAAGAAGAAGAAAGAAAACGAAGAAATGATAATAAAAACACGAAATATGCCCAAAATATGACCAAGGTGAAAATGAAACTGGTATTTGAAGAAAAAGAGAAGAAAAAAGAAGAAAAATATAAGAAAGAAAGAAAGAGAAGAAGAAGAAGAAGAAGAAGAAGAAGAAGAAGAAGAAAAAGAAGAAGAAGAAATGATAATAAGAAGACGAAATATGCCCAAAAGATGACCAAAGTGAAAAGAGAAACTGGTATGTGAAGAAATAGAAAGAGAAAAAGAAAGAAGAAACAGAAAGAAAGAAAGAAAGAGAAAGAAGGAAGAAAGAAGAAGAGAAGAAGAGAAGAAGAAGAAGAAGAAGAAGAAGAAGAAGAGAAGAAGAAGAAGAAGAAGAAGAAGAAAAGATGATAAAAAACACGAATATTGCCCAAAAGATGACCAAGGTGAAAATAGAAACTGGTATTTGAAGAAAAAGAAAGAAGAAAAGATAGAAGAAGAAAGAAAGAAAGAAAGAAGAAGAAGAAGAAGAAGAAGAAGAAGAAGAAGAAGAAGAAGAAGAAGAAGAAAAGATAAAAAAAACACGAAATACGCCCAAAAGATGACCAAGGTGAAAAGAGAAACTGGTATTTGAAGAAGAAAGAAAGAAAGAAAGAAAAAAAAAGAAGAAGAAGAAGAAGAAGAAGAAGAAGAAGAAGAGAAGAAGAAAAAGAAGAAAAGATATAAACAAACAAAAAATACGCCCAAAAGATGACCAAGGTGAAAAGAGAGACCGGTATTTGAAGAAAAAGTAAGAGAAAAAAGAAGAAGAAAGAAAGAAAGAAAGAAAGAAAGAAAGAAGAAGAAGAAGAGAAGAAGAAGAAGAAGAAGAAGAAGAAGAAGAAATAATAAAAAACGAAATACGCCCAAAAGATGACTAAGCTGAAAAGGGAAACTATTATTTGAAGAAAAAGAAAGAAGAAAAAATATAGAAGAAAGAAAGAAAGAAAGAAAGAAAGAAGAAGAAGAAGAAGAAGAAGAAGAAGAAGAAGAAGAAAAAAAAAACACGAATACGCCCAAAAGATGACCAAGGTGAAAAGATAAACTGGTATTTGAAGAAGAAAGAAAGAAAGAAAGAAAAAAGAAGAAGAAGAAAGATGATAAACAAAACAAAAAATAGGCCCAAAAGATGACCAAGGTGAAAGAGAGACTGGTATTTGAAGAAAAAGAAAGAAGAAAAAAGACAGAAGAAGAAAGAAAGAAAGAAAGAAAGAAAGAAAGAAGAAGAAGAAGAAGAAGAAGAAGAAGAAGAAGAAGAAGAAGAATAAAAAGAAGAAGAAAAGATAATAAAAAACACACGAAATATGCCCAAAAGATGACCAAGCTGAAAAGGGGAAACTATTATTTGTAAGACACATTCTATTCTATTTACATTTAATATTACAATATTATAATGTTAAACTACATACAACTCCCTGTGTCATTTGCCGTTTGGGTAAATATTAGCCGACCTGATACCTCAAATTCACATATAATACCCAGGAGATATTCTTGGAAAACTTCTAGGAACTAAAATTCCAGAACATATATAACATTAATTACAATTTTGTTTTCAGATGAGAGACAGGGACAACAGAACAACAGGAGTCCATACGTGAAATAAATACAGCAGTGTTGTTTCTTTTGATTTCTACGGGAATTTCAAAGAATATGCGAAAAAATTAGAAAAAATAATGGACGTCGTTAGTTACTAGCAAGGCAACATGCTGTTTTCAAGTATAAAATGGCCTTTAATTATTTAATAGTTGGCATCCTTCCGTCTGCGAAAGACGATGGCGTAGTGTCTAAATGTTTTTTTTTAACTATGTAGCCTGGGCGGGTTGATATGGAGGATGTGCTGTTGCCCACGCTCCACACTGCCACTGTTGTTCAAAGGAAAGGTAAGAAACCAATGCAGGTTGGCAACAGCAGTGTCACAGGAGTTGCTGTGTAGCATTGAAATTCAGCGTTACTCCACCTTGCGGACTCCGTCTCCGGATTTGTTTTCGGAGTTTACAAGGAAAATTGAACCGGTGAATTTTGAATGCTGATTTTTAAAGCAAGCACAATCTTTCTATTTGTTGTATTGGCCCCCAAAAAATCTTCGTAACCTTAACCCTAACACTAACCCTAACCCTAACACTAACCCTGACATTAACCCTAACCCTAAAACTAACCATAACCTTTACCCTAACCTTAATCCTAGTATCTCAAAGGTTCCGGGTATTTCCGTGAAATGTAATGATTTTTATACGTAATCTAATAACATTATTTCTTGCGCGCTATTCTGCATTAGTACAAAAAATTTTTTATTAGTACAAAATCTTCTTATTGACATATCAACTTTTGTGAATTGTTTGATACAAGAGAAGGGTTTGAAAAAGATCATATAGATTTTTAGCTCAAGAACAAAGAAAGAAAATGAAGAATTCCACTAAAAATAAGGTCATTGAAAAATGTATATATTTACCCAACCCCGCCGCCACAGGGTCAATTTTATTTATAACCTTCTTTATCCTTCATATACTTACTTGATTTTGGGGAGCTTTGTTAAATCAACTTAGATTTATAAATTGGGGCAATTTTGGTCGAAATAAATTTATTATGGAATAACGGTGTTGAGTTTTTCCTTCATTTCAAAGATAGATATTGCTCTGTATATAATCTAAAAGGATTATTATACATTGAGCTCTCTGTAGTGATTTAAAGATTCGCTGTATTTATATATACTGGATCATACAATAATAATACAGTGTGCCTTAGATATCACATATAGAATCATCCCTTACTACCAAGTTTTGGATACCTCACATCTCTCTCTCTCTCTCTCTCTCTCTCTCTCTCTCTCTCTATATATATATATATATATATATATATATATATATATATATATACGGTGGCCAAGAAGTCACTAATTAGCGCTATGGGAAATGTAAAGAGCATAGTCCAAAATTTGAACACGTCTCGACGTGTCTATTTCCTATCTTTCACCCATGACCTTATGGCAAACTATGTATATTGTGTAATGGATTTCCTATCTTACGTAATTCTATAATCAAAAATATATGATATCTGTTCCCTCAGTGACCTCTTGGCCACCCTGTATATATATGAAGTGATTTCAGTTCAGATATTTCCTTCTCTTAGACCGGTTTGCCTAACCAGGATTAAAGAGCCCAGTCTGCTCTTCTATTTGCTCATAGCTGGAGGAGAATAGTTGAATTCATACCTTTCCCGATGGTATTACAGCTATGTGAAATGCAAACAGCCTCGATCAGGGTCTGCATTCGTGAACCCCTTTCCATTTCCTACGACAATAACTAACTAGTCTGTCCTTCTATTTACCCATATCTAGAGGGAGAATATTTGTATTCTTAGATTTTCAAAAGACGCTTGCGGAAACAATGCAAATAGTATCGTCCAGGATTTGAACTTGGTTCGCTGATTCCATTTCTCAGGACGGTAATTGATACGCTAAGTGCGCTTCCATTATTGCAAAATGTATTTGAAAAGGTGACAAAGAAATAATTCAACTGATATTGTTGTTGCTATTATTATTATTCTCGATATTTCCACGTTTGATAACTGTCGTGGTATCCTCAACGGTCTCATGAGTAATTGGAATTTAAATAATTATTATTGCTCGGTAATTTTGGACACTTCAGGTTGTTTCATGCATGAAAAATTTATTTCAAATACCTTCATTCGTAAATAATTACATCAGTGTTTTGCTATTCTCCTCACTTTTTTGTTAAGAAATTCACAATAAAACACTTTTCTCCAGATCAGGAATGATAATCAGAAACTGTTGAACAGGCACACACACACACGCGCACACACACACACACACACATACACACAAGCACAAACATAAACAAACACCCACACGCACGCACACACACACACACACACACACACACAGGCAGAGAATTTGGAAGGCATGAGACAGAATCAAATGAACAGCCACTAGCAACAACTTCAGTTCTGGAGATCTTCTGTAGAAGAGATTTTTATCTCGAAATATTAAGAATAAATCAAAGGTTAACAAACAACACCATAGTTACCTTATTTTTCTTTACACTTGCATTGTGATAGCCTTCAAAACCAACCACCAAACCAATATAAACCCAATGCTTCAAGCAAATTATAAAACCATTTTTCTTTTAGATTATGTGGCCAACATTTTTATTCCAAACATTCCAAACATTTTCAATTCTTCTCTTCCAGGTTTCTAATTCTTTTAACTAGCGAGAACCATGGATATACAACGGTATAATAATTTTACTGTTACAACGTTTGATATATTTACTTAAGAGCTATTGCTAAATAATTCAATCTATAAAAGATATAATAATCTCAGGTGAAATACTTTCTTTCTTTTTCTTTATTCTTCATTTTTCCCTTATTCTTTCTTTCTTTCTTTCTTTTTCTTTCGTTCTTTTGCTTTTTTTCTTTTTTTCTTTCCATTTCATTGAAACAGATGATAAGTATTACCGTTTCCTATTTTTCATCTCTCTTTCTTTCTATATTTCCTTTCTTTTTCTGACGTGTTTCACTGCCTTTTCTTCTCTTTCTTTCAATACAGTTGTACTGACACGGTTATAGCATAGAAGAAAACACATACACACACACATATATATATATATGTGTGTGTGTGTGTGCGTGTGTGTGTAACTGTACATATACATATATATATAATTCTGGCTCTTTAGATACCCACTTGCACAACACTAGATTGTGTAAGTGGCTATCTGAGGAGGCAGACTTATTTCATAAAGAACCTGTAGAAATAAATCAATTCAAATATAGTGGTAGGAATGTTTCTACTTAGAAGCTTCTTTAGCCTTCATACACTTACTGATACTTTATATATATATATATATATATATATATATATATATATATATATATATATATATATATATTGCATCAATAAGTATATGAAGGATAAAGAAAGTTATGAATAAAAACACTCCTACCACCAACTTATCTAGTCTATTGAATATATATATATATATATATATATATATATATATACAATGATAGTAGTGATATAGGGGAGTTTTGTACATGAAATAAGGTTTGTAAAAAGCGAAAATACTTTTAATACACCCCAAAATCTTGTCCGTTATAAAAATATGGCAAAATTGTTTAAATCAAAAGAGAGATAGGAGAGAAGACAATGTTAGTGTTCGAATTCTATCACACGGTTGTTTGAAATCTTCTTTTGTAAATTATAATAAATGCAAATTAGATGATAATGATGCAATGTGAAAATATATGCGACATATTTTTAGAAGTTTTTTTTTTTTTTTTACTGAAGATATAGCATCAAAACCTTTCTTGCGAATCTTGTAAACCATTTGTTGTGAATAATTTAAACCGTTTGTTGCTATTATTCTAAACCGTTTGTTGTGAATAATTTAAACCGTTTGTTGCTATTATTGTAAACCGTTTGTTGCTATTATTATAAACCGTTTGTTGTGATTATTGTAAAACGTTTGTTGTGATTATTGTAAACCGTTTTTTGCGACTATTGTAAACCGTTTGTGCGAATAATTTAAACCGTTTGTTGCTATTATTGTAAACCGTTTGTTGTGATTATTGTAAACCGTTTTTTGCGACTATTGTAAACCGTTTGTTGCGAATAATTTAAACCGTTTGTTGCTATTATTGTAAACCGTTTGTTGCGAATAATTTAAACCGTTTGTTGCTATTATTGTAAACCGTTTGTTGCTATTATTGTAAACCGTTTGTTGTGATTATTGTAAACCGTTTGTTGCGATTATTGTAAACCGTTTTTTGCGACTATGGTAAACCGTTTGTTGTGAATAATTTAAACCGTTTGTTGCTATTATTCTAAACCGTTTTTTGCGACTATTGTAAACCGTTTGTTGCTATTATTGTAAACCGTTTGTTGCTATTATTATAAACCGTTTGTTGTAATTATTGTAAAACGTTTGTTGTGATAATTATAAACAGTTTGTAGTGGCTATTGTAAACGGTTTGTTGTGATTATTGTTAACCGTTTGTTGCGACTATTGTAAACCGTTTGTTGTGATTACTGTAAACCGTTTTTTGCGACTATTGTAAACGTTTGTTGCGAATAATTTAAACCGTTTGTTGCTATTATTCTAAACCGTTTGTTGTGAATAATTTAAACCGTTTGTTGCTATTATTCTAAACCGTTTGTTGCGACTATTGTAAACCGTTTGTTGCTGTAAGGAAGGTTTAAAGTTATTAGATACTTTGCATACAAATAACTCCGACGAAGGTTAACGGACAAAACATTTAATATACACAGCACATGGATAACAGTAGATACAACGTACATAGTAAAAGAGTACATATAAAAAGGGGTACACAAATAAAGATAAAGACACATTCATGAATGATACAGATATACATATATGAGTACGACATGAGACTAGGAATAGTCCATGCTGTGAAGACTTACAGTAATGTAAGGGGCGGAGCCCCAACGAGAGGGGTTAGATAAAATCTACCCCATGTGGCTTGTAGTTGCTGAAACAAGAAAAGAGGGTGAAGGGTTTGAACCCGGCGCTTAAATACTATGGTGCCCTAGCGGGCACCAACGAACTAAAAGGGGCAGACAACTCCACCAGGCGAACACAACTAACGCTACATTGCTATTATTGTAAACCGTTTGTTGCTATTATTCTAAACCGTTTGTTGCTATTATTGTAAACCGTTTGTTGCGATTATTGTAAACCGTTTGTTGCGACTATTGTAAACCGTTTGTTGTGATTATTATAAACCGTTTTTTGCGACTATTGTAAACCGTTTGTTGCGAATAATTTAAACCGTTTGTTGCGAATAATTTAAACCGTTTGTTGCTATTATTCTAAATCGTTTTTTGCGACTATTGTAAACCGTTTGTTGTGATTATTATAAACCGTTTGTTGCTATTATTGTAAACCGTTTGTTGCTATTATTGTAAACCGTTTTTTGTGATTATTGTAAACCGTTTGTTGCGACTATTGTAAACCGTTTGTTGTGATTATTGTAAACCGTTTTTTTGTGACTATTGTAAACCTTTTGTTGCGAATAATTTAAACCGTTTGTTGCTATTATTCTAAACCGTTTGTTGCGAATAATTTAAACCGTTTGTTGCTATTATTCTAAACCGTTTGTTGTGATTATAGTAAACCGTTTGTTGCGACTATTGTAAACCGTTTGTTGTGATTATTGTAAACCGTTTTTTGCGAATAATTTAAACCGTTTGTTGCTATTATTCTAAACCGTTTGTTGCGAATAATTTAAACCGTTTGTTGCTATTATTGTAAACCGTTTGTTGTGATTATTGTAAACCGTTTGTTGCGACTATTGTAAACCGTTTGTTGCGAATAATTTAAACCGTTTTTTGCTATTATTCTAAACCGTTTGTTGCGAATAATTTAAACCGTTTTATTGCTATTATTGTAAACCGTTTGTTGCTATTATTGTAAACCGTTTGTTGTGATTATTGTAAAACGTTTGTTGTGATTATTATAAACCGTTTGTTGTGGCTATTGTAAACGGTTTGTTGTGAATTATATAAACCGTTTGTTGTGGCTATTGTAAACTTTGTTGTGATTATTATAAAACCGTTTGTTGTGGCTTTGTAAACCGTTTTGTTGTGATTATTATAAACAGTTTGTTGTGGCTATTGTAAACCGTTTGTTGTGATTATTATAAACCGTTTGTTGTGGCTATTGTAAACCGTTTGTTGTGATTATTATAAACCGTTTGTTGTGGCTATTGTAAACCGTTTGTTGTGATTATTATAAACAGTTTGTTTGGCTATTGTAAACCGTTTGTTGTGATTATTATAAACCGTTTGTTGTGGCTATTGTAAACCGTTTGTTGTGATTATTATAAACCGTTTGTTGTGGACTATTGTAAACCGTTTGTTGTGATTGTTGTAAAATGTTTGTTGCGAATATTGTAAACCGTTTGTTGCGATTATTGTAAAATAATATTGTATGCAGGCTCGTGCTCAATAATTGCAAATTTTGACTAGAGTGCCAATGATCACGGACTTGCTACATCGTTTAAATATTAAAAGCAATTTAGAAAGTGAAGATAAATTGTGAAAAATGCGGCACTAGAAGTTGTCATTAATTGCACAAGTCAAAGTGAGAGACAGGGGGAGGGGAGAGAGACAAAGTATCACCATCGGAGAAACAGTCACAGAACACAAAATAATAATAATAATAATAATAATAATAATAATAATAATAATAATAATTGGTGCCTTTTGAATGGTTCCCAAAGCTATGGAAAAGAATTTGGGTGAATTTGAAATCAGAGGAAGAATCGAGACCATCCAAACTGCAGAACTGTTGAGATGGGCTTGAATACTCAGAAGAGTCCTGGAGACCTGAGGAGACTTGCTGTCACTCAGCCTCCAGTGAGCCACTGCTACGGCAGGTTTGAAAACATAATAATAAATATAATAATAATAATAATAATAATAATAACTGAAAAAACTGTGGAATATCAAAGTCAAAGTCGTATCAATTGTAATAGGGACACTTGGAACGGTGTCCAAGTGTTTGGAAAAGAGTCTGGGTGAATAGGAAATTAGAGGAAGAATTGAGATCATCCAAACAATAGCATTGTTAAAATCAGCTAGAATACCCAGAAGAATCCTGGAGACCTGATAAGACTCAGCCTCCAGTGAACCACCGGTTAAAGTGTATGTGAAAAACTCTCACGGAGTGAATAATAATAATAATAATAATAATAATAATAATAATAATAATAATAATAATAGACGATTAACCATGTATTAAGCGAATATAGCAAACTAGCACAACGAAAATACAAAGCTAGGCACGACTGGGCTGGAAAGGTGGGAATTATGCAAAAAACTAAATTTTGACCATACAACAAAATGGTATATGCATAAATCCGAATCAATTTTCCAGGATTCAATACCCCACACGGAGTTGATATGCCGTTAAACAAACAAAAACTTTAATATAAATCAAATTGCAGCATTAAATAACCCATAAGAAACGACATTTTCGGTTCAATAGTTAAAAAAATCTAAATAATACAAATTATCAAGCCTCCTCTCAAAAATTCAGACGAAAAATCTTATTTTCAAATTATAAAAATATGACAAAGTTTTCCACATATTTTTAATTAATTCCTTAATTATTTCAAGGAATTCATTATATATTTAATTCCGAGAAAAATGCCATATTTATTTCGGTAGTCACATTCTAATTCTTTCTTTGAGATCTTAATCATTCTTTCGTTTTTAGCAGACGACATATTACCAATCGAAGCCATAAACACTCAACTGTTTTGCTGTAAGCATTTATGCGATACAATTTTTTTTAAAACTAGATACCATAACATTGTAAGTGTGGAATGAGATTTGCTAGCGGCCAGTTTTTGATGGTAAAAAAATTGATAGTTAAATTGCGGCCAGAAGAAGCACTTGCGTCTTTTTCTTCAAAATTTATTATTTCCGCCATATTTACAAAATAAGAAAATAAAAACGGAAGTCATTGAATATATTTTTGGTGCGGAGTTTACCTCAAATTAGATGATAAAATAAAAAAAAATGAAGAGATCAGCCTGTGAAAATACGAAACTTATTGCCAAATATATAGAGATTTACCAACTCCCCTCTGTACGAGTAGGATGTGACACAAGGTCAATTTCTTAAAGAGTTTAACAGGTTTGAATTTAAGAGTTTTTCCTTTTTCTAGAGTGGTTGCCTAACCAAGGTTAAAGAGCCCAGTATATACTAGTCTATCCTGCGGAAAGGACCATATGACCTTTAGGCACCCCTTTTTGATCTCGATTCAGGACATGTTTTTCGATATCCGGTTGTTTGTTAGGGGTTAGGGTTAGGGGTTAGGGTTAAGGGTTAGGGTTAGGGGTTAGTTTTATAATTTTTTTTTAAACTCAAAAAATCGTCTGTTAAAAACAACCGGATATTGGCCTTAATTTACTACTCAATAAAGTCAAGACAGTCAAATAGGTGTTTGCGAGAATCTAACTGGCTATTTTAATGGTCTACGTGAAGCCCAGCTCCACAAAAAAGCGCCTATAGCCATTTAGGGATATGAGACAATTTTTAAAATGTAGTTGGAGGCGTGTCGTGTAATGGTCAGAGTCGCAGGAAATGGATTCGTCGACCAGAGTTCAAATCCTGGACGAAGCTACAGTTCACATATCGCTGATACTCTTGGGAAAGGTATGAATCTAACTACTCTCCCTCCAGCTATGGGTGAATGGTAGGTCAGATTGAGCTCTTTAACCTTGGTTAGGCAATCAGTCAAGGAGAAGAAAAACTCTGAATTCAAACCTGTTTAACTCCGCTTGGGGTGGTCACTACTAGAATAGGTTCAGTTCTAATTAGTGATCTATTTCACTAACTAACAAGGAAACCAGTGAGGATCGAAACCAGTACACTTGGGGTGGTCACTACTAGAATAGGTTCAGTTCTAATTAGTGATCTATTTTTACTAACTAACAAGGAAACCAGTGAGGATCGAAACCAGTACACTGGGGTACTACTAGAATAGGTTCAGTTCTAATTAGTGATCTATTTCACTAACTAACAAGGAAACCAGTGATGATCGAAACCAGTACACTTGGGGTGGTCACTACTAGAATAGGTTCAGTCCTAATTAGTGATCTATTTCACTAACAAGGAAACCAGTGAGGATCGAAACCAGTACACTTGGGGTGGTCACTACTAGAATAGGTTCAGTCCTAATTAGTGATCTATTTCACTAACTAACAAGGAAACCAGTGAGGATCGAAACCAGTACACTTGGGTGGTCACTACTAGAATAGGTTCAGTCCTAATTAGTGATCTATTTCACTAACTAACAAGGAAACCAGTGAGGATCGAAACCAGTACACTTGGGGTGGTCACTACTAGAATAGGTTCAGTCCTAATTAGTGATCTATTTCACTAACTAACAAGGAAACCAGTGAGGATCGAAACCAGTACACTTGGGGTGGTCACTACTAGAATAGGTTCAGTCCTAATTAGTGATCTATTTCACTAACTAACAAGGAAACCAGTGAGGATCGAAACCAGTACACTTGGGGTGGTCACTACTAGAATAGGTTCAGTCCTAATTAGTGATCTATTTCACTAACTAACAAGGAAACCAGTGAGGATCGAAACCAGTACACTTGGGGTGGTCACTACTAGAATAGGTTCAGTCCTAATTAGTGATCTATTTCACTAACAAGGAAACCAGTGAGGATCGAAACCAGTACACTTGGGGTGGTCACTACTAGAATAGGTTCAGTCCTAATTAGTGATCTATTTCACTAACTAACAAGGAAACCAGTGAGGATCGAAACCAGTACACTTGGGGTGGTCACTACTAGAATAGGTTCAGTCCTAATTAGTGATCTATTTCACTAACTAACAAGGAAACCAGTGAGGATCGAAACCAGTACACTTGGGGTGGTCACTACTAGAATAGGTTCAGTCCTAATTAGTGATCTATTTCACTAACAAGGAAACCAGTGAGGATCGAAACCAGTACACTTGGGTGGTCACTACTAGAATAGGTTCAGTCCTAATTAGTGATCTATTTCACTAACTAACAAGGAAACCAGTGAGGATCGAAACCAGTACACTTGGGGTGGTCACTACTAGAATAGGTTCAGTCCTAATTAGTGATCTATTTCACTAACTAACAAGGAAACCAGTGAGGATCGAAACCAGTACACTTGGGGTGGTCACTACTAGAATAGGTTCAGTCCTAATTAGTGATCTATTTCACTAACAAGGAAACCAGTGAGGATCGAAACCAGTACACTTGGGGTGGTCACTACTAGAATAGGTTCAGTCCTAATTAGTGATCTATTTCACTAACTAACAAGGAAACCAGTGAGGATCGAAACCAGTACACTTGGGGTGGTCACTACTAGAATAGGTTCAGTCCTAATTAGTGATCTATTTCACTAACTAACAAGGAAACCAGTGAGGATCGAAACCAGTACACTTGGGGTGGTCACTACTAGAATAGGTTCAGTCCTAATTAGTGATCTATTTCACTAACTAACAAGGAAACCAGTGAGGATCGAAACCAGTACACTTGGGGTGGTCACTACTAGAATAGGTTCAGTCCTAATTAGTGATCTATTTCACTAACTAACAAGGAAACCAGTGAGGATCGAAACCAGTACACTTGGGGTGGTCACTACTAGAATAGGTTCAGTCCTAATTAGTGATCTATTTCACTAACTAACAAGGAAACCAGTGAGGATCGAAACCAGTACACTTGGGGTGGTCACTACTAGAATAGGTTCAGTTCTAATTAGTGATCTATTTCACTAACTAACAAGGAAACCAGTGAGGATCGAAACCAGTACACTTGGGGTGGTCACTACTAGAATAGGTTCAGTCCTAATTAGTGATCTATTTCACTAACTAACAAGGAAACCAGTGAGGATCGAAACCAGTACACTTGGGGTGGTCACTACTAGAATAGGTTCAGTCCTAATTAGTGATCTATTTCACTAACAAGGAAACCAGTGAGGATCGAAACCAGTACACTTGGGGTGGTCACTACTAGAATAGGTTCAGTTCTAATTAGTGATCTATTTCACTAACTAACAAGGAAACCAGTGAGGATCGAAACCAGTACACTTGGGGTGGTCACTACTAGAATAGGTTCAGTCCTAATTAGTGATCTATTTCACTAACTAACAAGGAAACCAGTGAGGATCGAAACCAGTACACTTGGGGTGGTCACTACTAGAATAGGTTCAGTCCTAATTAGTGATCTATTTCACTAACTAACAAGGAAACCAGTGAGGATCGAAACCAGTACACTTGGGGTGGTCACTACTAGAATAGGTTCAGTCCTAATTAGTGATCTATTTCACTAACAAGGAAACCAGTGAGGATCGAAACCAGTACACTTGGGGTGGTCACTACTAGAATAGGTTCAGTCCTAATTAGTGATCTATTTCACTAACTAACAAGGAAACCAGTGAGGATCGAAACCAGTACACTTGGGGTGGTCACTACTAGAATAGGTTCAGTCCTAATTAGTGATCTATTTCACTAACAAGGAAACCAGTGAGGATCGAAACCAGTACACTTGGGGTGGTCACTACTAGAATAGGTTCAGTCCTAATTAGTGATCTATTTCACTAACTAACAAGGAAACCAGTGAGGATCGAAACCAGTACACTTGGGGTGGTCACTACTAGAATAGGTTCAGTCCTAATTAGTGATCTATTTCACTAACTAACAAGGAAACCAGTGAGGATCGAAACCAGTACACTTGGGGTGGTCACTACTAGAATAGGTTCAGTCCTAATTAGTGATCTATTTCACTAACAAGGAAACCAGTGAGGATCGAAACCAGTACACTTGGGGTGGTCACTACTAGAATAGGTTCAGTCCTAATTAGTGATCTATTTCACTAACTAACAAGGAAACCAGTGAGGATCGAAACCAGTACACTTGGGGTCACTACTAGAATAGGTTCAGTTCTAATTAGTGATCTATTTCACTAACTAACAAGGAAACCAGTGAGGATCGAAACCAGTACACTTGGGGTGGTCACTACTAGAATAGGTTCAGTCCTAATTAGTGATCTATTTCACTAACTAACAAGGAAACCAGTGAGGATCGAAACCAGTACACTTGGGGTGGTCACTACTAGAATAGGTTCAGTCCTAATTAGTGATCTATTTCACTAACTAACAAGGAAACCAGTGAGGATCGAAACCAGTACACTTGGGGTGGTCACTACTAGAATAGGTTCAGTCCTAATTAGTGATCTATTTCACTAACTAACAAGGAAACCAGTGAGGATCGAAACCAGTACACTTGGGGTGGTCACTACTAGAATAGGTTCAGTCCTAATTAGTGATCTATTTCACTAACTAACAAGGAAACCAGTGAGGATCGAAACCAGTACACTTGGGTGGTCACTACTAGAATAGGTTCAGTCCTAATTAGTGATCTATTTCACTAACTAACAAGGAAACCAGTGAGGATCGAAACCAGTACACTTGGGTGGTCACTACTAGAATAGGTTCAGTCCTAATTAGTGATCTATTTCACTAACTAACAAGGAAACCAGTGAGGATCGAAACCAGTACACTTGGGGTGGTCACTACTAGAATAGGTTCAGTCCTAATTAGTGATTTTCACTAACTAACAAGGAAACCAGTGAGGATCGAAACCAGTACACTTGGGTGGTCACTACTAGAATAGGTTCAGTCCTAATTAGTGATCTATTTCACTAACTAACAAGGAAACCAGTGAGGATCGAAACCAGTACACTTGGGTGGTCACTACTAGAAGGTTCAGTCCTAATTAGTGATCTATTTCACTAACTAACAAGGAAACCAGTGAGGATCGAAACCAGTACACTTGGGGTGGTCACTACTAGAATAGGTTCAGTCCTAATTAGTGATCTATTTCACTAACTAACAAGGAAACCAGTGAGGATCGAAACCAGTACACTTGGGGTGTCACTACTAGAATAGGTTCAGTCCTAATTAGTGATCTATTTCACTAACTAACAAGGAAACCAGTGAGGATCGAAACCAGTACACTTGGGGTGGTCACTACTAGAATAGTTCACCTAATTAGTGATCTATTTCACTAACAAGGAAACCAGTGAGGATCGAAACCAGTACACTTGGGGTGTCACTACTAGAATAGGTTCAGTCCAATTAGTGATCTATTTCACTAACAAGAAACCAGTGAGGATCGAAACCAGTACACTCACTACTAGAATAGGTTCAGTCCTAATTAGTGATCTATTTCACTAACAAGGAAACCAGTGAGGATCGAAACCAGTACACTTGGGTGGTCACTACTAGTATAGGTTCAGTCCTAATTAGTGATCTATTTCACTAACTAACAAGGAAACCAGTGAGGATCGAAACCAGTACACTGACCTGATATCTCACAGCCTCGTTTTCGTTGTTCCATCTCCCTATTTTGTTAATCGTTTCATTCACTCTGAAGATAAAGAAAAATGGCGGATAAAATTTAATGAATTTATTGAAGTGATTCTTTTCTAAGATTGGGTTGCTGTGAAAAAAAAATTGTATGCGTGCTGGAAGTGTTTTAAATAATTTCCCTCTGATAATTTTGTATGTGTACGGGGGGGGGGGGGCTGTAAAGAGGGGTTTAGCTGCGTAATTTTGTCATAATTACCTGGGAAGAATTGATTTATTGCAGCCCGTTGTCTGCTCGAACGATCATGAATCCTTTTCGCAAATTACAAATCAAACACCCGAAAATTATAACGATCACAGAAACGACGAAAGTCAGATCTCTTTTATTTATTCATTTATTTTCAAATGCGGTCGTAGTGGTTTTAGTATTCTTTTCTTCCAGGTAATCTTTAAATCCTGGATTTTGGTAATGACTAACGGTCAACGTCAGAGAAAATAGGACCGATAAATTAAATTCTAATTTCGGCTGAGACTGCACGTGAATCATTTGATGTAAATAATTATGAACTATGTTGTTTGCATGGTTATTTTTATTCACACGGTGTAATAAGCAATTGGGAGTTGCCTCCCCTATTTTATGATTACCTCCCCTTTGGAGAACTCTCTAGCGAATACTAGACTCTATAAGCTCTCAAAAAGTGTACCAATTATTCTAAGTAGAATAAAGCTTTCCAAAGTCTGTCGGTGTTATCGTTAATCATTACACGCGGCATATCAACCCTTTTCGGGTTATTTAATGCCGAATCCAGTCATTTTGGTATATTTTACACCTTATTAACTAAAGGACCTTGATCCTGATTCACAACCACTAACGGATAGATGATTACAATTTATTTTTACACCCCTTTAATTTATTTTACACCCTTACACCCCTTTAAACTTGTCAGGATTAATAAATTAATCAAATTCAAATTTAATAAATTAAGTTTTAAAAATGCAGCAAATAATAGAATAGGGAAATAAGATTAAATTAAATTAAAACATTCGATAATTTCATTTCTGATTAACTTGAAATTTCGGTGCCAAGAAGGAAGAACTGTCTTCTTTCAATGTCTGCCAACCCATGAGACGGACATGCGTTTGCGGAGCTCTCAAAACGACGCCATCTTTTTTTCTCTGACCCCTAACAAAATACCCTGTTAACCTTGTGTAATGACAAACAATAACACCGATAGACTTTGGAAAACTTTATTCTACTTAGAATAATTGGTACACTTTTTAAGAGTTTATATAGTCTCGTATTCCCTAGAGAGTTCTCCAAAGGAGAGGTAAAGTAGGGGAGTTAACTCGCAATTACTTATTACACCGTGATAATAAAGATTCGACTTTGTTTATACAAGATAGACATCCCATTTTAGGTAACTCTGGAAGAACAGAAAAAATTATCTATACTTATATAAAGGGCAGTTGTATCAATGTGTATGTCCAGCGGAAACTTCGAAAATAAAACAATTAACGACAAAGTAAATATATATACACATTAAATATCACCAGGGCTTGGTTTTTGAGCAAAAATAATGAAGATTTTATTTCTATTTGTGGAGATAATCTAAGCGTTGAATAACCTCATAAAATTATTACTCATTTATATTAAGAGAAGTGCTGAAAAGTTCTCAGTCAAACCAAGGGGTGATATTCTTTAATTAGTTTTATTAAATTTTTGAAGGAAAAAATTAAAGAAATTTGATAGGCGATGTGCCAAATGTGTTGAACTGCAAGACGTGTGGAATAGCGATCAGGTTTCATGGCTCTAGATCAGTGGTTCTCAACCTTTTTTAACCTGTGGCCCCCTTTTACACTTAATTTTTTGTAAGCCCCCAAAACCGTTTGTTCTCGGTAACTTTAAAATTTACGACACTGTCAAATGTGAAAATTCATAGTTACATGAATATTTCTACTTTTAGTGTTTTAATATTGTGTAAATTACTATGGAAATTTAATTCTCGATAATAACAATTGTTCTGGAGCAGAATTACTCTATAAACTACAGAAATATCACCGTGGACCCACAATTTGGTATGTGTGTGTATGTGTGTGTATATGTGTCTGTGTGTGCGGACCCTCAGTAATGTTACATGGACATCGGGGTCCATGTGGACCCCGGTTGTGAACCACTGCTCTAGATCCTTCTATTCTTAGTGGGGCCGAGAACTATTCAACAACCTATTGTATTATTGTCATACGACAGTTTATAACTGGCAAATATATTTTTGTAAACATGTGTTTATGACAGGGAACAGCGCGCCAGTAGCATCTGATTGGCAGGTAACACTGTAAAGAGGAATGTTTATAGTAAAGTAAAGTAGTCGGGTGGCCTAAAGTCGGTACCAGCCAATCAGCGAGGGAGTCTATCCCCTTTTCACTAGCGCTAGACCAAGGAGATTATTGTTGCGTCTGAGGTGGTGCGCCACACCTACTGTCAGCTCCTTACTTTACCGCACAGATCCATGTGCTACTCATACGCTGAGTTGGCGAGGGCCGGTATCGAACTAGGAACCTTGTGGTTTCTAGCCGAACGCTCTACCGACTGAGCTAATGTTTATAGTTTAAGAGAATTTTTGGATATAAATATATTATCAGGTGGTTTTTATCACGACGTCAGCTCAAGCGTAGTGTTTGGCACAAGTCATGTATGTATAAGTCGAATTTTAAGACCAAAATCGTAGGCAAACTGAAAAACTGTTGTTTTTGTTTTTTTAGAAATACATTAAAAGAACTTGTTTCTTTTTGTTGTATACCCTTTTCTTACTTCTTACTTCTAGTCGTCTTCTCTTCTGGCCGGCTTTGGTTCTATCTTCTAACATCTTGGTCTGGTCTAGCGTCTGGTGTTGACTTGGGGATTCTATGGAGATTTCTCGTTATCAGAAGTCCTGTGTCATTGTTAGTTTTTAGGTAATAAACACAAGACTTCGATTTTCTTTTAATGTTACTTTATTCGGTAAATCCCCAACCAGACAATCTGCGCAGATGAGGGACCGCGTGTATAACACAACTTACCTCTTCGAGCTCGCTGCTACCTTCTAACTGACTTAAACTTACTATATCCTTAAACCGGAACAGGGTCTTCTATGCCTTCCGGTTCTCACGATTTATCCCCGGAGGGCAAGGTGAGAGTGAGGTCAAGCGTTGTCACTCACCCTCAAGGCCATCAGCTGCACTAATCGTCATTATGATTTCTACACTATTGCCATAAATATTAGGTAACTAATAATTATGTAACATCTTCTGGAAACACTTGTTAAAAAGTTTGTTTGTAATTCCTGTAATAAAAACTGTTATGTCCTGTCTTTGGGGTTTTAGCATATACTGACTGCATATCTTGCAAAATAATAAGACAATCTAATAAACCTATACTGTCATTTGACATAAACAAATAATCTGGTCCTGTCAAGTGTTGTTGCCATTAACAATGCTGGATAATTGTATTTTATCAAAAGAAGAAAAACTTTAAAAACAATTTCAAACAAATTATTATATAAAGATGAATGGAATAACTAGCAAAATATCCCAAGTCTTTTGCAACTGTTAAGCCCATTTTATAACAAGTGTTACGTACTGGGGTTTTCACAGTACCAAATCT
This sequence comes from Doryteuthis pealeii, assembly GCA_023376005.1. Lineage (NCBI taxonomy): Eukaryota > Metazoa > Mollusca > Cephalopoda > Myopsida > Loliginidae > Doryteuthis > Doryteuthis pealeii. Next base: position 27,885,797 of record CM042145.1, on the reverse strand, counting down.
ATATAACGTTGTATACCCTTTTCTTACTTCTTACTCTGGTCGTCTTTTCTTCTGGCCGGCTTTGGTACTATCTTCTAACATCTTGGTCTGGTATATCTTCTAACATCTTGGTCTGGTGTCTTCTATGGGGATTTCGGGTCTGGTTTCTGTTAGGGATCACTCCTTATCAGAAGCCCTGTGTCATTGTAGTTTTTAGGTAATAAACACAAGACTTCGATTTACGTTGATGTTACTTTATTTGTAAATCCCCAACCAGACATTCTGCGCAGATGAGACTTACATCTTGCTAGCTCGGCTTCTAACTTCTAACTGACTTAAACTTACTATATCCTTAAACCGGAACAGGGTCTTCTATGGGGATTCCGGTTCTCACGATCCATCCACGCAAGGCAAGGTGAGAGTGAGGTCAAGCGCCGTCACTCACCCTCTAGGCCATCAGCTGTACTAATCGCCATTATGATTTCTACAATACCTTATAAAAGCATTAGGGATCCAATAATTATGTAACACAAGTGACTTGCTGGATCATATAGACTAGTTGTACACTTAGCAGAATGCCTGTTTGGCTGTGATAGCCATTAAACATGTGTTGTTCACATACATACTGTTTAATATTTATTGGTCATTTTTCAGTTTGCCAACGACTTTGGTTTTAAAATTCGACTTATACACGATTCTGTACGGTATTTGTCAAAGTTTCCATCCATTTTCTTTTTGTTTCTTCCAAGAAGTTCGAACGTGTTATAACATTTGTATGATCGACTGTTTTTCTATTTTCTGCCATTGGTGGCTGATGCGTTTTTTTTCCTCTTTTTATTGGTCTCTCTTGTCTGTGCTTGTCACTTCCTGTGGCTCTTTGAAAAGACTGTTGATATAATAATCGATTCTGGGGAACAGGCAACATGGAGCGCCAATGGACGGCAGATGCCCGATTTCAGCCGCAAAATACACTATTGACTCCTGAGCTGCTTACAACAATTAAAAAAAAGCTACTTAACCATAATAATTGCTTTCTACCCTCGTATTATCGTATTTCGATATTTGCTCTGACGCTTTTTTATATTTTATATGTTATTAGATAATAGCATCATCAACTGGTTTTGTAAACATGGGTTTATGGCAGGGAACAGCGCGCCAGTAGCATCTGATTGGCAGACAACACTGTAAAGAGGGATGTTTATAGTTTAAGAGAATTTTTGGATATAAATCAGGTGGTTTTATCAGCTCAAGCGGAGTGTTTGGCACAAGTCATGTATGTATTTAACCAACCCGTCCACTATGAAAAAAAGGGGAAGATGCCCAAGGAGATACAAAATACAAATAATAATTTTTTTAAGGTTGATTTGAAAAGATAGAAAAAAGGAGGCACAACAAACAAATAATAATAATACTGTATATTTTCTGGAAGATTGTTTTAATAAAGCACGTTCATTATTTTATAGTGATACAATATTAATAAGCAATTCTACAATTTTGATTTGGTAACATTGTGAAAAAAAAATGAATATTTTTTTCTGCTGAATCCTCTACATTTGCATAAATTCTTCTAAAATATATTTTTTTAAAATTTCAATGTAAACATATTTCCACAAAGGATTCAGAGAATTGATTAATTTTCCTGGATAACACCAGACTGTCTTGACAATCAGAAATTTTAAAGGCTTTACCACAATATGGCATAATCAAACAAAATGACCATTTTTTTTCCCTTGATGTATTTTTTTTTTTCATTTTTTTTTTCTTAAAAGAAAAACAAAAAAACAGAGTTTTTCTTCTCCTAAAAAAATTGAGTTTTAAAAACATTTCGAATACCCATCAAGCATGAACAGGACAAAACGTGTTCATTTAAAACTCAACCAACAAGGGTTGACATGCAGTAAAATAAAATAAAAAACTCACCTCATCCACAGATATCTACACAAGAGGAGTCTCAGTGGACTGAAGAGTGATATTAGTGCTCGCACCCTGTCGGGTGCTAGCAAATAAATAAAAAAAAGAAAGAACAGGAAATGGCATATATAAAAAAACAAAAAACCCAACATTGATAAAATAGCATTTAATATTGGTAACAATATGCTAAACATATTCAATAACTAACACATTAATCTTAGCAACCCCATAAAAATAAGAGACTCTCTTAATTTGAAAATGCAATATATAAAAGAACAAGGAAAAAATAACTAACACACTACAACGTACAATCCCTTGATGACGACCGAAGAAACGGTTGAAAGCGCTAGGTTAAAGAATATGGGATAATTCCTATACCAACTGGATCCTGAACTAAGAAAAAATAACTAGGCGACTAGATAAACTTCAGATAAAGATCATGACAAAGAAATATTCCGTCGTTTTTAACAACACTTGCCTCGATACATATATATATATATATATATATATATATATATATATATATATATATATATATATATATATGTGTGTGTGTGTGTGTGTGTGTGTGTGTGTGTGTGTGTTGAAATGAAAAATAAAGGAAAGAAAATGCCTAACGGATAAATTAGATTTTATTTTTATTTTGTTTTACTGACACGTGTTTGGGCCATGGAGTTTATCCATGTACATTTGTACTCTATCTATTATTATTTTACATACAAAAACTTTTTTTTTTTAATTGTATACAAGGAATAACGGCCTTCGTCAGAGTAAATTCTTCGGCATTTTTAAATTAAAGTTCGCTTTGATTTAAAACACCAAAGAATTTACTCTGACGAAGGCCGTTATTCCTTGTATACTAAAAAAGTTTTTACAGTTTTCTATTATTGTTATTTTATTTTGTATGTGCCTTCAGCACACCTTATATTACAAAATATTCCAACATCCTGGGAAACCAGCATCCAAGCTCGCAAATAATAGATTCAGCATCTCACTTTGCAAACTATAGAATCCATAATAAACTGTTTCAATAACTCTGTATGTTACTGTCATGCAAGCTAGTCTTTATTTCTTTAAATATCTATCAACCATTAAGTGATAACTCTACAATTACCCCCTCCTCATCAACATGAGAAAGTCGTGACAAACTGATACGATAGGTTCGCGGAAAAGTGTCTGACTTTCTGGCTTTTAACTCCATTTTTGATTTAGTGGTATATATATATATACATATATATATATATATATATATATGTGTGTGTGTGTGTGTGTGTGTGTGTGTGTGTGTGTCCTTTTTAATCAAAATATATGAACATTTGGTTGGGAGTACTGTCTACTCTTTCAATTACAAATCTTTAGAAGTTTATTGTCAATATTTGGTTTGATTTGTTGTAGAGATGGAAGCGTTGATGTGCATAGAAATGCAACGTGTGATTTTGAATCTCAATAAAGATATTGGAAATCAGTCTCTTCAAATCAACCAATGAATAGTTAGATAGATAGATAGTTAAGTAGATAGCTAGCTAGCTAGCTAGCTAGCTAGATAGATAGATAGATTGATAGATTGATAAATATAAATATACTGAGATAGATATTAACAGAAATAAATTGTGGGTGACATGAATATAACATTATAACGTATGTTATATATGTGTGTATATACAAGGTGTGTCAAAAAAGTATCGAGATTTTTTGTACTTTTGACACACCTTGTATTCTGAACATATTAACGTTTCATTCATTGTTCATTTCTATCTTGGTAAATACAGCTTCAAACTCAGCACTTTTATGACACACCTTGTATTCTGAAAAAAATTAATATTCCATTCATTGTGTCAAAAATGTATCGAGATTTTTTGTACTTTTTGACACATTTTATTCTGAAAAAAATAACGTTTCATTCATTGTTCATTTCTATCTTGGTAAATACAGCTTCAAACTCAGCACTTCTTTGACACACCTTGTATTCTGAAAAAAAATAATGTTCCATTCATTGTGTCAAAAATGTATCGAGATTTTTTGTACTTTTTGACACCTTTTATTCTGAAAAAAAATAACGTTTCATTCATTGTTCATTTCTATCTTGGTAAATACAGCTTCAAACTAATCATCATAAACAAAACATCATCCCTAAACAAATAAAAAAAACCCTCAAATACAAACACAAACTCACAATGACCGCATTCATATGGTCATCAATCATGGCCAACACTTTCACAAACTTTTACACACAAACTTACACACAACCTAATTAAAGAATTCAGCAACTTACACTCGGACCCCAAAATCAAATCCGCCTTCCACAAACCATCTATCATCGCCAACCACCCAACCTTATCCCCCCAAAAAAACATCTGCATAGCTCCAACATAAAGGCAACTTGTTATTATTTTGATGTTATTATTTTGATGTTATTATTTTGATGTTATTAATGAGAATTTTTCGTATTACGGCAGCTGTGAATTTATCACTGTTGCTGGTATATTTTGCAGTTATAACTTATTTTATGGCATTTATATATATATATATATATATATATATATATATATATTTTTATTAGTATTATTATTTTTAATTGATTTTTATTTTCTATTATTTATTATTTTTTTTAATTTTATTATCTTCTATTAATTTATTTTATTATTTATATCTTAACTAGTATTTTCTTTTATACATCATTATACTCTAATGTTTAAATTTAAAATCTTTTTATTTTACTTGTCTATTTATATTTTAATATACTATTCTGTTTTTTCTGTCATGTCACCTTTTTGTCTGTCTGGACACCCTAGAAATCAACTTTGAGATGTATCTCTTTTTTTTCATTCACTTCCTGTTTCTATGGTTACACTCCCACACTGTTAAAAATATATATAATTTTTTTATTATTTTTTTGTTTTTATTTGAATTTATATATATTCAGCTCTTTGGGGTTTTTTGTGATATGCTTGTCCATAAGTGAATTGAGACCCATCTGATGAGGCGAAAATTTGGGGAGCCGGTTTAAATCAACTTAGATTTATATGGGCCCCAATTTTCGTCGAAATAAATTTATTATGGGATTACTGTATTGAGTTCTTCCTTTATTGATATATATTATATATATATATATATATATATATATATATATATATATATATATATGTGTGTGTGTGTGTGTGTGTGTGTGTGTGTGAAAAATGAATGGAAGCGAATCCGACAGTGTGAAATAAATATTTAGAAAAAACAAACACATGATGTAAAATTCGCTGACAGAATTCTGTTTCGACCCTTTATTGAAGTGGTCTTCATCAAGAGCGAGTTGTGTATGATAGAGAGAACGGTGAAAGTGGACCGTTATGAGACGAAAGTGGTGTAGATGAAACGTTCAATATTATAGCCGGAATTTTTTTTAATTTAGAAAATGCGTATTCTGTTATGAAAATAAAATAAAATAAATTTTATTTTATTCTATTAAAATCAGAAGCATTATAGTCCACAAAGAAAACTCAAAAGAGTTTGATGTATATATATATATATATATATATATATATATATATATATATATATAGTATCCAATTACCGGTTTAACTTTTCCGTTGCAGTGGCATGAGTAAATAATCCAAATATTAAGTAAATAATCCAATATGAAATCCGATCTCACTGACAAGCTAAAGCGACATTTCTCCCAAGCGGTGGTTGTATCAGTGTTGCTGTATGGCTGCACCACTTGGACCCTAACGAGGTGCCTTGAGAATAAGCTGGACGGGAGCTGCACAAGAATGCTGCGTGCAGTCCTGAACAAATCGTGGAAGAAGCACCCCACGAGGAAACAGCTATATGGCCACTTGCCCCCCATCTCACAAACCATTCGAGTGAGACGGACAAGGCATGCCGGGCACTGCTGGAGAAGCAAGGATGAGCTCATAAGCGACGTTCTCCCGTGGAAGCCAACACACGGACATGCTAGTGTGGGCCGCCCATCAAGGATCTACATTGACCAGCTAAGCAAAGATGCAGGTTGCTGCGCAGAGGACCTCCCTGGGAAAATGAATGATAGGGAAGGTTGGTGAGAGATTGTCATGGATATCCGTGCTAATTCCGCGACATGATGATGATGATTAAAAGTGCAGTATTAATAAAAAATAATATTAGTAGAGGTAAAATTAACGGTCTACGATGGTTTCAATCAAAATGATTTCATCGGGGCCTTATCTTATGTTTAACTAAGTCGATGTAATTCAGATATCTGCGTTTAAGTAAGGAATTACATTGACTTAATTAAACGTAGGGTAGAGTCCTGATGAAATCATTTTGATTCAAACCATCGTAGACCGTTAATTCTACCTCTACTAATATTTTTATTATATATATTATATATATATATATATATATATATATATATATATATAAAGGTGTATCAAAAAAGTATCGAGATTTTTTGTACTTTTTGACACACCTTGTATTCTAAAAAAAATAACGTTGTATTCATTCTTCATTTCTATCTTGGTAAATGCAACTTTAAACTTAGTACTTTTTGACACACCTTGTATTCTGAAAAAAATTAGTGAATGGAACATTATTTTTTTTTCAGAATACAAGGTGTGTCTCAAAGTACAAAAAATCTCGATACTTTTTTGACACACCTTGTATATATATATATATATATATATATATATATATATTATATATATATATATATATACGCTTTCCACTCCCATGGTAGAGCACTGTGGGGAGGACATTAATTGACATTTCACCGTTTGGCATTAGCCGTTACTCGCCTGTCCGCTGTTTACAGATTTGAGTTCTCTGGTGATTGTAAAAACATACCCCCGTAAAGTGTGTATCAATTAATTGTTCATCCCAGACTGACAGCCGCTGATGGCCGCAAGGGTAAGGAACTTGGCAGACGAAAATTCTGTCAGGTTTCTATCCCGGCTAGAGGTAGCTGTTGTAAACTTCGAAACACGTGTCTGTGGATGACTGATATATATATATATATATATATATATATATATATATAGTGTATCTGAAGTTCACGCGATTTCCAGTTCCTCTATCAATTTCACTCTCATATTCCACAGCTTTTTCAATTCTCTGGTAAGATCAAAGTATTTATCTTTTGGTTTTCTTTCCACTTCACCCTGTGATCTGCTGGAACTGCAAAATCTATCAGTTGGAAAATTCTTTTTCTTTCTTTTTTTTTTCTTTTTTTTTTTTTTCTTTGTTTGGTCTTCTGGTTGTGGTGGTGATGATGCTTATCATTATTATTATCTAGTTTTTCACACCTGCCATAGCTGGTGTTTCATTGGAGGCCGAGTGACAGCAAGTCTCCTCAGGTCTCCAGGACTCTTCTGACTATTCTAGCCGATTCCAACAGTGCTGTAGTTTGGATGGTCTCGATTCTTCCTCTGATTTCGAGTTCACCTAAATTCTTTTCCAGAGCTTTGGGGATCGTTCCAAGGGCACCATTTATAATTGGTACGACTTTCACCTTCATGTTACACAGTTTCCTCAGTTCTCTGGCAAGGTCTATTATCATTATTATTATTATTATTATTTTCACTCCTTTTGAGTTTTTCACATCAGCGTTAGCTGATGGTATTTCACTGGAGTCTGAGTGACAACAAGTCTCCTCAGGTCTCCAAGACTCTTCTGAGTATTCTAGCCGATTGCAGCAGTGCAGTAGTCTGGATGGTCTCAATTCTTTCTCTGATTTCTAGATCCTCCAGTCTTTTTTCGAAGTTTATTGGTACCGTTCCAAGTGCACCAACTACAATTGGTATGACTTTCACTCTCATATTCCACAGTTTTTTCCATTCTCTGACAATGTCCAGGTATTTATCCATCTTTTCATTTTCCTTCAGCTTCACCCTGTGGTCTGCTGGGACCACAAAGTCCACCAGTTGACACGTTCTCTTTTTCTTTTCTTTTTTTTTCTTTTTGTTAATCAATACTAGGTCTGGTCTTCTTGCTAGGATAGGTTGATCCGTCTTTATCTCGAAGTCCCAGAGAATTCTGGTTTATGCATATACCATTTTGTTGTATGGTCAAAGTTTATTTTTTTGCATAATTCCCAGTGGATCACCTTCCCAACCCAGTTGTGCCTAGCTTTGTATTCCCGTTGTGCTAGTTTGCTACATTCATTTCATACATTGTTTACAGTCTCATCTCTGTCACCGCACAGTCTACATTTACTGTTTTGTTGCGTCTTATCAATTTTTGCTTTGATATAATTTGTTCTCATGGCATTATTTTGTGCAGCAATTTTCGATTGAGTCTTAGTGACAACAAGTCTCCTCAGGTATCCAGGACTCTTCTAAGTATTCTAGCAGATAGCAGCAGTGTAGTATTCTAGGTGGTCTCAACCTTTCCTCTGATGTCCAGATTTTCCAATCCCTTTGGGACCGTTCCAAGTGCACCAACTACGATTGGTATCAATTTGACTTTCATATTCCATAACTTTTTCAATTCTCTGGCAAGGTCCAGGTATTTGTCCATTTTTTTATTTCCCTTCAGCTTCACCCTGTGATCTGCTGGAACTGCAAAATCCACCAGTTGACAAGTTCTTTCTTTTTTGTTAATCCAGGACTCTTTTGAGTATTCTAGCCGATTGCAGCAGTGCAGTAGTCTGGATGGTCTCAATTCTTTCTCTGATTTCTAGATCCTCCAGTCTTTTTTCCAAGTTTATTGGTCCCGTTCCAAGTGCACCAACTACAATTGGTATCACTTTCTGGTCTTCTTGCTGAGATAAGGTGATCCGTTCCTCCGTGTTGGTTTTTCTTTAGCTTCCCCCTGTGATATGCTGGAACTGCAAAATCCACCAGTTGACAAGTTCTGTCTTTTTTGTTAATCAACACTATATCTGGTCTTCTTCCTCCGTGTTGGTTTTTCACACCAGCATAAACGGATGATCTTTCGAATGAGTCTTAGTGACAGCAAGTCTCCTCTGGTCTCCAGGACTTTTCTGAGTATTCAAAGCGATCTGAACCATCCTGTTGTCTAGATGGTCTCTATAGTTCCTCTTATTTCCGTAGTAATAACAGGGTTTCTTGTTACTCTTTCCTGTTACTACTACTGCCAATTTTCAATTTTCTTTTATGTAAACAGGCAGAAGCAATTAATATTCTAAATATGCACCTGGGTTTACATTAAATTCCGATTCCTTACAACGGTTCCCATTGATAAATACTGGCAAACAAGAACTCAAAGAAAACACATTTTAACGTGTGTGTTTGTCTTTCTTGTTTTGCTTTTTCGATGTGTTTTTTTTTCTTTTTTATTGCGATTTTTAGAGTAGGCGTCTTTAAAGCAAGTGCGTACGTCTCGGAAGAAGCGTCAATGCTGCAAGATAACTCGCAAGAAATATATCTTTTCATTGTGATCGGAAACCTTCCACTCAGTAACGGAAAGTTATTAAGTTGTACCAGAACTGATAAACAGACCTACGTTCTTATATAAATATATATTAATACAACATTAAATGAATATAGATATATAGGCAAATATACAAGAATATGATTATAATATATATATATATATATATATATATATATATATATATATATATATATATAATAGATGTATTTGTGTAGCATCTCTTAATAATTTGTTTGAATATACACACACACACACACACACACATATATATATATATATATATATATATATATATATATATATATATATATATATATATCACGACACAATACACGTACTTCCCCCTCTTATCTTTTCTTTCTTTCTTTCTTTCTTTCTTATGTTCTTTTTTTTTAATTTCATTTCTTTTTCATTATTTTTTCCGTTCTTTTCCGTTTTTTCATTCTTCCCTTCACTTAATTCACACACACACACACACACATGTATATATATATATATATATATAATATATATATATATATATATATATATAACAGTATTGTGTAACTAATATAAAGTATATTTATGTTTTAAACAAAATGAGATATCTCCAAACTAGAGGGTAAGCCTAAAAAGTAGAATCACCCCTCTCAAGGAAATACAGTCAGGACGGGATTTTCGTTGGTTGATTGGTTGGTTGGAATTTACGGTATTTCCACCTTTGAGTAAATTTATGCAAAAGATGTTTTTGTTTTAAAAATTCTTGTCGGGTATCCAATTTTTTTCAATTCAATTTTTAACGTGTTTTTAAAACTCAAATTTTATCAATATAGATTGGACCATAACAGGTACTACCACTCCGGGTCAGAGTGCACCAAGGAGTGATGCCAAGAATGGGCTATCACACACTACCCAGATTCTTTACAGATATGAAATCTCATCTCTAGAAGCAGTTCAGCGTCATACCAAGGACACTAAGACCTTCAGTCACCGTCTTCTAGCACATATATAATAAAAAAGGTTGGGGCGTTTGCCATGAGAGCAATAGGGTGATGAAAATAATATAAGTGCTAAGTTTAACGTGACTAGCCTAATTAAGGCCAAGATAAGGGCAAGCGATGCATATCATGGACTGCTCAGCTACCAGGATTCCATCCTTAAGCATAACAGGTCGCTACCCACGGCATTGGGGAGATCTTACCCAGAGAAGATGGCAGCCAACGAACTAGACGAGTTAGAACCGCTAGACGAAGAACCAAAAGAGTTAAAATGTAAGAAATATCATTTCTAATCTAACTCTCTGTCCCTCTCTCCATTATACACCCGAGATGACTCTCTCTATTATACACCCGAGCTGACTCTCTTCATAATACACCCGAGTTGACTCTCTCTATTATACACCCGAGATGACTCTCTCCATTATACACCCAAGATGACTCTCCATTATACACCCGAGATGACTCTTTCCATTATAAATCCAAGATGACTCTCTTCATTATACACCCAAGATGACTCTCCATTATACCAACCGAAATGACTCTCCATTATACACCCGAAATGACTCTCGCTATTATACACCCGAGATGACTCTCTCCATTATACACCCGAAATGACTCTCCATTATACACCCGAGATGACTCTCTCCATTATACACCCAAGATGACCCTCTTTATTATACACCCGAAACGACTCTCTCCCTTATACACCCGAAATAACTCTCTCTATTATACACCCGAAATGACTCTCTCCATTATACACCCAAGCTGACTCTCCATTATACACCCGAAATGACTCTCTCCATTATACACCCGAGATGACTCTTTCCATTATACACCCGAAATGACTCTCTCCATTATACACCCGAGCTGACTCTTTCCATTATACACCCGACTCTCTCAATTATACATCCAGATGACTCTCCATTATACACCAGAGATGACTCTCTCTTATACACCGAGGTGACTCTCTCCATTATACACCCGAAATGACTCTCTCCATTATACACCCGATGACGACTATTATATACCCGAAATGACTCTTTCCATTATACATCCGAGATGACTCTCTCCATTATACACCCGAGATGACTCTCTCCATTATACACCCAAGCTGACTCTCTCCATTATACACCCGAAATGACTCTCTCCATTATACACCAAGATGACTCTCCATTATACACCCGAAATGACTCTTTCTATTATACACACAAGATGACTCTCTTCATAATACACCCGAGATGACTCACTCTATTATACTCCCGAGATGACTCTCTCCATTATACACCCGTGATGACTCTTTGTTATACCCCCGAGATGACTCTCGCTATTATACACCCGAGATAACTCTTTCCATTATACCCCCAAGATGACTCTCTCCATTATACACCCAAGATCACTCTCTATTATACACCCGAGATTACTGTCTCCATTATACACCCAAGATGACTGTCTTTGTTATACACCCGAAATTACTCTCTCTGTTATATACCGAAATGACTCTCTCCATTATACACCCGAAATGACTCTCTCCATTATACACCCGAGATAACTCTCCATTATATACCAGAGATGACTCTCTCCATTATACACCCGAGATGACTCTCTTATATACACCCGAAATGACTCTCTTGCTTATACACCCGAAACTCTCTCCATTATACACCCGAGATACTCTCTCCTCCATTATACACCCGAGATGACTCTCTCCTCCATTATACACCCGAGATGACTCTCTATTATATACCCGAAATTACTCTCTCATTATACACCCGAGATGACTCTCTCCATTATACACCCGAGATGACTCTCTTTGTTATACACCCAATATGACTCTCTCTATTATACACCCGAAATGACTCTCTCCATTATACACCCGAGATAACTCTCTCCATTATACACCCAAGATGACTCTCTATTATATACCCGAAATTACTCTCTCTATTATACACCCGAGATGACTCTCTCCATTATACACCCGAGTGACATACACCGAGATGACTCTCTATTATACACCCGAAATTACTCTCTCTATTATACACCCGAGATGACTCTCTCCATTATACACCCAATCTGACTCTCTCCATTATACACCCGAAATTACTCTCTCCATTATACACCCGAGATGACTCTCTCCATTATACACCCAATCTGACTCTCTCCATTATATACCCGAAATGACTCTTTCCATTATACATCCGAGATGACTCTCTCCATTATACACCCGAGATGACTCTCTCCATTATACACCCAAGCTGACTCTCTCCATTATACACCCGAAATGACTCTCTCCATTATACACCCAAGATGACTCTCCATTATACACCCGAAATGACTCTTTCTATTATACACACAAGATGACTCTCTTCATAATACACCCGAGATGACTCACTCTATTATACTCCCGAGATGACTCTCTCCATTATACACCCGTGATGACTCTTTGTTATACCCCCGAGATGACTCTCGCTATTATACACCCGAGATAACTCTTTCCATTATACCCCCAAGATGACTCTCTCCATTATACACCCAAGATCACTCTCTATTATACACCCGAGATTACTGTCTCCATTATACACCCAAGATGACTGTCTTTGTTATACACCCGAAATTACTCTCTCTGTTATATACCCGAAATGACTCTCTCCATTATACACCCGAAATGACTCTCTCCATTATACACCCGAGATAACTCTCCATTATATACCAGAGATGACTCTCTCCATTATACACCCGAGATGACTCTCTCTATTATACACCCGAAATGACTCTCTTGCTTATACACCCGAAATGACTCTCTCCATTATACACCCGAGATAACTCTCTCCATTATACACCCGAGATGACTCTCTCCTCCATTATACACCCGAGATGACTCTCTCCTCCATTATACACCCGAGATGACTCTCTATTATATACCCGAAATTACTCTCTCTATTATACACCCGAGATGACTCTCTCCATTATACACCCGAGATGACTCTCTTTGTTATACACCCAATATGACTCTCTCTATTATACACCCGAAATGACTCTCTCCATTATACACCCGAGATAACTCTCTCCATTATACACCCAAGATGACTCTCTATTATATACCCGAAATTACTCTCTCTATTATACACCCGAGATGACTCTCTCCATTATACACCCGAGATGACTGTCTTTGCTATACACCCGAGATGACTCTCTATTATACACCCGAAATTACTCTCTCTATTATACACCCGAGATGACTCTCTCCATTATACACCCAAGATGACTCTCTTTGTTATACACCCGAGATGACTGTCTCCATTATATACCAAAACCATATTAGGTGTATATAACAGTAGTCGATTCCTACTGAATTGAAAACTGTAATTTCCATTGATTTGGTCTTTATCACTTTGTCATTGATGGCATCAAATCGTCAATTTGAAGTGTTTAGCAAACAATCTTCTTTCTTAGTTGATATGTCTATGTGATGTACAGTGTCGCCCCCTGGTGGTGAAAACATTGGCAAAAAGGGAGAGGATAACTCCTACTGTCGGTTCTTTGATGATAACCAATACTTTGTACAAATATAGTACTTTATTTTTCTTTCATTTCTCGCTTGATTTTGTTTTTATTAAGTGATAGTTCTTCAAATATGTGGTAATGCAGTGTGGCCATCCAGTCTCCTGTGAACGTTTTCAGGAGATTGTGTTTTTATTTCATTATTAGTTTGTTTTGCTTTAGACAAATTATGGTTATCACTGCTTTAGTCTTGACATACACACACACATACACACATTCATACATACACACACAGATATATATATACCCACACCACAACACACACACACACACACACACACACACACACACATATATATATATATATATATATATATATATATGTTGCACTAGTATATTAACTTGATGGGTTAATGGTCGACCAATATTTGCGGTATTATTAGCAGAGTGCTCAATATCAGTGATAAAGTTACTATATAATAACACTGAATATATATATATATATATATATATATATATATATATATATATATATATATATATGGGTTACTAATACATATGGGTTACAATTATATATATATATATATATATATATATATATATATATATCTGTTGATGAGTTACCAATATATATATATATAATGCAAAAGTCCATAGAATAAATCTTCCTTACGACACAAGAGTTTTATTTAAACAAAACCAAGTCGCAGATTGAGAGCTCAATGTGTGCTCTTAATGTTAGAGTCACAGAGCAAATATATGTCACTTAGAAATAAAATATAATAAAATAGATTAATTTATATTTCACTTTAAATTTTAACTTTCTATTTTTCCTAAAATTTTATAACTTTACTTCTTTCTTAACTATCTTACTTCATATATAAAAATTTTATTAAAAAAATCATATATATAGATTTTAAATAATTCTATTACAAAATTTATAAATCCTTCCTTATTTCCGTTGCTTTTTTCAAATTAGTTGAATAGGGATTTTCGCCTGGTGACGAAGTTTGAATATATCATTCTTTTTTCTAGTCTGTCAAAAAAAATTGGATACTGTTAAGAGATACATTTTTCGCGGACCGATTTTTTGTGGCGGAAGTGAAACTGCAACATAAAAATGTTTTCCTTTTTTGCAACATTAAGGATTACATTTGGAATTCATATCTCAGGACTACAAAATTCTAAAAAATTAAAAAAATATACAAATAAAAATCTGTTTTCAAATGCCTTTAAAGTAATAAAAAAATTTCATCATTCGCATCTGATGAGTCGGGAGAGTTAGACTATTTGTGTAAGCTCCCTGAAATAGACTATAATGCTAAATCTCTAAGTCTTTTGTTATTTCTTTACTTATATATATATATATATATATATATATATATATATATATATATATATATATATATATATATTAGTTTGTGTATATATATTTAATTACATACACATTTTTAATTGCAACCCTTAAGTTTTATGCCTATCTTCCCGGCATTCCTCAGTGATAAGATATTTTGTAAAATATATATGCACGTAAGCGCTATAATCACATAGACATATTTACACATGAGCAAAAGCATAGCCCTATTCACAATGATACGTGAACACCCCAACGTGAAAAGATTTTCGGACTATATTTTTTAGAATTTTTCGATTTTTTAAAAACTCTCTCCAGTCTGCTCAATGAATGCCGAGAACAAAGGCACGAAATCCAGGGTTTCAGTTAAAAACATCAATATAACTGAATATATATACACAATCTAATAAATATATATATATATATATATATATATATATACAGAGAGAGAGAGGGGGAAGCCAGAGAGAGGGAGATAAAGAGAGGAATTCATTATAATTAAATAATAACGACAAGCAAATTTGGCGAATACCGCTTGTGACGTGTGGAACACTGGACAGCTGTTTCGACCTATATTACGTTCGATCTCTATCAGGAGGAGATCACGGTATGCACCGATCATGTGACCTAATATAGGTCGAAACAGATGTCCAGTGTTACGTGCGTCGCACACGGTATTCGCCGAATTTGCTTGTCGTGATTATTTAATTATAATGAATTCCTCTCTGTGTCTATCTCTGTATATTTCGTTGCTCAGCGTGGGCATGTGCACGTGGATGCGTTGTCACCATGTTGGGAAGTTGTGACTCCAAGACACAAGGTAACTGCAGTTGCGCATTTAACATTGACAGGTTGATTTGGCGAGTTTCATGTGTAGCGTGGGCCGGTAGCCTAGCGATAGCGTCTCTGAATCTGCCTTGTGTGGTGGCGGGTTTGATATCTATCAGGGGAAGATCACGGTATACACTGCTGATGAGACTTGATATAGGTCGAAACAGCCGTCCAGTGTTCTGCACGAAAGGGAAAACTAGTAGTTTGTAGTTTGGGTTTGAAATAGATCTTTTGTGATACCAGTCTGACACACCTCGTACAATCCATAACGATAGAGAACTGATTCTTTTCTACAGAAAAGGTTGTCAAACAGCAAATCATATACCAGCTGGTTTGAGGATGTGTTGTGGTGTAACGGTTATTATCATAGGAAATAGACACACACACACAGATATATATATATATATATATATATATATATATATATATATATATATAGGTAAATAGTAGAGCAAACTGGGCTCTCTAACCAGGTAACCAGTCCTGGAGAAGGAAAACTCTGAATTCAAACCTTTTAAACTGCAGTTAAGATCTTGTGTCGCATCCTGTTCGTACGGAGAGGTTGGTATATATATATATATATATATATATATATATATATATATATATATATATATATAAGGGTTTTGTCATTTACTTGAAGCATTGTGTTTATATTGGTTTGTTGGTTGGTTTTGAAGGCTATCACAATGCAAGTGTAAAGAAAAAGAAAGTAACTGTGGTGTTGTTTGTTAACCTGTGATTTATTCTCAATTCTTAATATTTCGGGATAAAAATCCCCTCTACAGAAGATTACTAGAACTGAAGTTGTTGCTAGTGGCTGTTCATTTGTTCTAGTAATCTTCTGTAGAAGGAGAAGGGATTTTTCTAGTAATCTTCTGTAGAAGGGATTTTGTTATATATTGTACAAACGGAAATATGAATTTCCGGTTTTATTAAACAAAGAAATATAACAACTTCCCGTTATCAGATCAAGAGATAAAAATGTGTAGGAGTAGCTATGAATATAAAAGAACCGAGGGCTCGAGACAAGCAGTCGTCAGTCAGCCCCGGAGGCAGTCAGCCGGAGAGAGAGTGAGGTGATCGGGGTCAGTAGTCGGGAGAGTCGATGCGAGTTAGTTGGCCGAGCGGGATGTGGTGTATTTGGTGTTGGAAAAGCTAGCCTTAATATTTACCAATTGAAAAAGCTTGTCACCCAGAAATTTAATCGAAGGACCGAAAGTCCAAAAACTGAATATATTAATTAAACTGACCCTCTCTCTCGAAGTTAAGAAGCTTGAATTTATTTCAATAAACTTCTGGAGGATAACTTTGGTGTTATTGTCATCTCTTACAACGAAGATAAAACTATTGCAATTTAGTACCGTGACGACGCGCTATGCAACAATTTTTATCCCAAAATATTAAGAATTGACTTGTGCTAGCCTTCAAAACCAACCAATATAAACACAATGCTTCAAGGAAATTACAAAAACCTTATATATATATATATATATATATATATATATATATATATATATATATATATATATAGTTTACTATATTACTATTCCTTACAATTGCTCTTTATTTTCTATAAGAGTTTGTCAATTTTTTCCTGTTTCATAATCAAAAAAACGAATATGATAAATGTGTCCCTAAAAGATCAACACTTACTTTGAATGCATTTTCATTGTAGCATTTTAGGCTATTTTTCTAGTTGTTAATTTAACAATTTAACAATAATAAGGTTCATATATCTACTTTACTTTTCAGTATTGCAACACCAAAAGGTGTGACATTTTATTTGGGTCAGCGTAGATAAAAAAAAAAAAAACAACGAAATAAATCTTTCTCTCGCCTCTTTCTGTTTACGGTCAAGTCACGTTAAAAGCACCGGTTCCTACTAGATCACCGAAGTTAAGCAGCGATTAGCATTTTCAATACTTATATGGGTGACCATTTGAGCAACAGTAGGTATTAAGCAAGCTGATATCAAAATTACTTGATTCGACATTAAATGACCCAAAAACAGTTGATATGCCAACCAAATTCCTACAACCTTTGGGTATCACCTTATATATATATATATATATATATATATATATATAGTAATCAACAGACAGTCCTGTTTCGATGTAGCATGTCTCTTCAGTGCGGCTAGACTTAGTATGCTTCTTCAAACTGGGATCCAAACTCGACAGATATTTTGTCAGCCAGATCTTCTAAGCTCCGAATGGAAGGAAATTTTTACTGATAAATACATAACGTATGCAAAGGCTAATAAAAGGAGCGCTATCTGTTTTAAGGAGAGCTTAGCAATTTCAGCGTAAATGGCAGCCGTCAGTGAATTTCCCTTCCACAGAGCTCAATTCACTATGGATAGAGAGCATGTATATAGTCATCCGCATAAAACGATACTGAATAGGCAAAAAAATACATATACAGATACTAAATTTGTTTTTTGTTCTCACATTATATACACACACAAACACACACGCAAACATATATATATACACATAAGTGTGTGTGTGTGTGTGTGTGTGTGTGTTGTGTGTGTGTGTAAGTGGTGTGCACTTGTGTGTGTGTATCAGCATATGTGTATGTTTATATGATGAGTCCTGTTTCGACATATCATGTCTCTTCAGTGCGGCTAGACTTTGTACGCTGCTTCAAGTCGGGATCGAAACTTGGGCGATTTTTGGTAAGTCAGATCCTCTAACCACCTGGACTTTAATATTTTTAACTGTACTAGTACAAAATAAAAAAACACCCTCCGGTCGATGTAAAAATAGATTTTTGAAACTTATTGCCTGAGGGTGGGAATAAAAAATTCAATTCCAGCGAGTTTGTACCCTAAGTAAGTAAAATCATCAAATTCATTAAAGGATTAAGAAATAAAACAATTTGAAATGTAAACTTTAAATATGTATTAAAATAAAACAAACTATATATAGATATATAATACCAGTCATGTATTTATTAAAACATGTTTTAAAAAACAATGAGGACTGTCTAATGTTGCATGTTCAAATTTTGAGTGTATTTATTCTATGGGTAATGTGACGTAAGCAATGACGTAGTTTTTGTTACAGACAAAAACCGGAAGCGAATCTCCATTATTAATAGATATTGTGTTGCGTGCTGATGACGTCATTTATATTCCAATTTCAAAATACATTATTGAATGTCTGCTCAACTATAAAATAATCATAGAAACATTAACATTGTAGTGAACCGGAAATTTTCACTACGACGATTGAAAGTCGAATGACAAAAGTACGTCTTTGCGCATTGGATCGGCGCATCATAAAAGAGAACAATTGAAATGAATATTTGTACATTTTGACCAATCAGAGACGTTCGCGCCTAAAAGAAATTTACCAAGTAGACCAAATTTGGAGTCAGCTCATTTCTTGTAAATAACAGAATTTTCGGATATCAAGCCAGAAAGAATTTACGTGTCTAAACGAATCCACGTCTTACTGTGTAAGATTAATTCACATACAAGCTTAAAAGGTATGAACAACTCTCTCTCTCTCTCTCTCTCTCTCTCTCTCTCTCTCTCTCTCTCTCTCATCAGCCTTTCCGAGATCAGCATTATCTACGCCTGACTGTTTTGTGACTCTGAAATCTTACCCTTTCTTTCTCACTTCGAGATTTATAACATCTTTTATTATATTTTTATATTGAACTTTCAAACACGAACTTTAAAACAAAAACTTATGAAAGAACTTTGCCCGGTATCCTGTAATACCTTTTTTGTAAACTTCATATTAATACAAGTTGTTTATTTTTAATGCTGAGTTTTGTTTTCTATGCCATGTGTCTATATATTTAAATGTTCTTATGGTGTGATTTATGTTTTGATGAATATTTCATGAATCTTTTCTAATTATTATAAATTACATAGAAGGTTTTGAAAACACAAAATATCTTAACCATAAATTGATGACCTCAGACAACCTTACACAACCACCATAACATCTAATAAAAGTTTAAGAATAGTCTGTGATGTCTGGAAATGGCAAGTTGCTCAATGGAGATTTTAAAATGCACTTAACAGTTAAAACATAAATAAAGTCAACAACGCACAAAGCAATTTTCAGGTAAAAATGTAAAAAGAATAAATAAATAAAAAGAATAAATGAAATTCCTCTGATACACAATATTAAGATATTGAACTTTTCACTATTTATTTATATATTTATTTATTTTGGTATTGGCCGATGATTCTCGAAAGTATATCGGAATTTCTACTTTTAAGGAAGTAGACGGTTTAGCTCAGTCGGTAGAGCGTTCGGCTATGAACCACGAGCGTATGAGTAGCACAGGGATCTGTGCGGTAAAGTGAAGAGCTGATGGTAGGTGTGGTGCTCCACCTCAGACGCTAAAATAATCTCCTTGGTCTAGAGCTAGTGAAAAGGGGATAGACTCCTTCGCTATTTGGCTGATCCCGACTTTAGGCCACCCAGACGACTTTTTTTTAAATTTTGGTATTGGCCGATGATTCTCGAAAGTATTTGGAATTTCTACTTTTAAGGAACTTTGAGGAATTCTTTCATAATTTCGATCCTACACTTAGACACACTGTACGCGAAAACTGGAGAAACCTATAGAAATTACAATAAGCGGCTACCCAGCGTTGTGTGGGTGAATGAGTATGTATGTGTGTGCTGTTTGTCTTGTTAGTGAGTGAGTATGTTTTTGTTTTGTCAGTGTGTGTGTGTGTGTGTGTGTGTGTGTTTTGTGTTTTGTTTGTATGTGTGTTTTGTCTAGTTTAATGGCTTGTTTTGTTTTACGGTGGGTCATTTAATGCCGACAAAGTTGTGAAATAAATTCATTCTTAATGGATAATACAATTTTGTTTATAAACACGTTTTTCTATTTAACCCATAGATGGGACCCTAACAGGTACTACCACTCCGGGTCAGAGTGGACCAGGGAGCAATGGTGATGAAGGGGTGCTCCACATTCCCCAAAACTCCAAAACTGGAACCTCACCATCAGATAGAGTTTAACGTCATTCCCAGGACATGTAGACCCTCAGTCACCGCCTTTTAGCACCTATATGATAAAAAGGGTTTGGGTCTTGCCACAAGGGCAATAGGGTTGGGAAAATCATATAGGTGCTAGGGCTTGACGTGACCAGCCGATTGATCGGAGGGGGCCTTGCCATATGGGCATTAGGGTTGGGAAAATCATATAGGTGCTAGGGCTTGACGTGACCAGCCGATTGATCGGCCAAAGTGGAGTATTGCAAGTCATGAACTGCTCATCCACCTGGGTTCTATCCTTAAGCATCACGGACCGCCACCCACGGCCAACAGGTGGCCCCATTGGGGGAGTCTTGTCCCTCTGCAGAGGTGCAGTCGGTGCATTCTAACACCCTATCCGACAGGGCGGTATGTGTGTTTTGTTTTGTTTATGTGTATGTATGTTTTTTTTTAATATTGGTATGTATGTGTGTGCGTGTATGTATGTTTTGTTTTATTAGTGCGCTTGTATGTCTTTGCTTTGCTTTTCTTCGTGTGTGTGTGTGTGTGTGTGTGTGTGTGTGTGTGTGTGTGTGTGTGTTGTAAGAGAAATAGACATAAACCTGAGTGGGCGAGTGTGTATGTGCGCGTTTTGTTTTGCTAGTCTGTGAGTATGTTTTTGTTTTGTTAGTCTGTATGTGTTTTATTTTGATTGTGTGTATGTTTTTGTTATGTTAGTGTGTGTATGTGTGTGTGTGTGTGTGTGTGTGTGTGTGTGTGTGTTATTAGTGTGAGTGTATGTCTTTGCTTTGCTTTGCTTCATGCGTGTGTGTATATGTGTGTGTTAGTGTTAGTGTGTGTGTGTGTGTGTGTGTGTGTGTGTGTGCTGTAAGAGAATTAAATATAAACCTATCATAAATATTTCAGTCTATACAAAAAGTCCAAATTAACCAATATTCGCTTACAGCTCTCTTGAAAAAAACAAACCTCATTAACTCACAAACAATTGATTCTCTCTTGACTTTCACACGTTTAAATTGAATGTTAGGATTCAAGAAAACTTCATTAGTATCTTCCACTTTTTTTTTGGTGGGGGGTTCAATTCTCCTGATTTTGGTTTCATGACAAGAGAATTTCTATGAAATTACATTACCGTTCTTTTTTGTTGTTGCTTTTTTGTTGTTGCTTTTTTTTGTTTTGTTTTTCGGGTTTTTTTGGTTTTTTGTTTTTTCATTTTTTGTTTTGTCTTGCTTTGTTTTGTTTTTTCTTCTTTTTTTCTTCTTAATAACCAGATTTGTTTTCGTTTCCTTTTCCGCTTTCTTTCTTGTTTGTTTTTCTTTTTGCTTTTTTTTTTTTTTTTTTTTCCTTTTCTTATTTAACAGTTTTATTTGATTCGATGTTTCCCTTTCAGTAATTGTATAAAATCCTAAACGGCTAAAAATTAAAACAGACAAAAAGCTTCCAGTTTGTTTGTCTTATTTTTTTGTTTTCTTTTTGTTTGTTTGTTTTTTGGTGTTTTGTTCTTGTGTTTTTTTTTTTTGTTTTGTTTGTTTTTTTGTTTTTGTTTTTTGGTGGGGGCTGATGTCTGTGTCGAATTACCGTTTCATTTGAATCTATAAACCAGTGGTTCTTAAAGTACCAGGTCATGTTTCTCCACTTTCTGTTCCAGATTTCTTTAATTCTTCCTTCCATTTTGAAATGCACCATATTTGACAGCTTATAAGACGCAGAGGTCATTTAGGACGCACCTCAATTTGGCCATGCATTTAAAAAAAGATATGAATATAAATATAAAAACTATGAACTACGAATGTCAGGTGAAGGAAATTCGCTTAATATTTCACCTTGGTGTATTAACGTGTATGTTAAAGGCGACTTTTTGTAATCTATTTGTGTCTTAAAATGTGTTCTAGAGCTCCCCTACTCCTAAAAATTGGTTTATAAAATCATTTCAGCCCAGGGAATACAGAAATGCTATCAAAAACATCTTAAAGTAAACCAATTTTAAGTTATTGATGATTTCTGATTTTTTCATAGCAAGATCAATATCCCGGTATGACATGCATCTATGACAATTTTTTTTCTATTATTATTTCACATACATTGAACATTATTTGTACCAAAAAGATAGTTTGTTTGTTTTTCTCAGAATTCAAGCTACAATATCAGTTAAAATGTTACACTTGTGTGTTGGATGAACCCTCATGCGCTGAAATCGACGAGAGAGTCCATTTATATAATGGGTTGGATGAGAGGTCTTAAAAAGTGCGGATGGTCCAACACAAGCCTTCACCACTATAAACAAAACACTGTGTAGGTTGTTCATTGGATGAACCCTCATGCGTTGAAATCGACGAGAGAGTCCATTTATATAATGGGTTGGATGAGAGGTCTTAAAAAGTGCGGATGGTCCAACACAAGCCTTCACCACTATAAACAAAACACTGGGTAGGTTGTTCATTGGATGAACCCTCATGCGTCGAAATCGACGAGAGAGTCCATTTATATAATTGGTTGGGTGAGAGGTCTTAAAAAGTGCGGATGGTCCAACACAAGCCTTCACCACTATAAACAAAACACTGGGTAGGTTGTTCATTGGATGAACCCTCATGCGTCGAAATCGACGAGAGAGTCCATTTATATAATTGGTTGGGTGAGAGGTCTTAAAAAGTGTGGATCGTCCAACACAAGCCTTCACCACTATAAACAAACCAATGTGTGGGTTGTTCATTGGATTAACTCTCATGCGTCGAAATCAACGAGAGAGTCCATTTATATAATAGGCTGGATGAGAGGCCTTAAAAAGTGTGGATGGTCCAACACAAGCCTTCACCACTATAAAAAAACCACTTGGTGGGTTGTTTATTGGATCTAACCTCATGCGTCGAAATCGATGAGAGAGTCCATTTATATAATAGGTTGGATGAGAGGTCTTAAAAAGTGCGGATGGTCCAACACAAGCCTTCACCACTATAAACAAACCACTGTGTGGGTTGTATTTGGATCAACACTCATGCGTCGAAATCAACGTGAGAGTCCATTTCATTTTCCATTTATTATACAATAAACCGAATCGCCAAGTATTGATTACTGTCTCACAGTCTGTTTCTATGAGTTCCCAGAAATGGACAGAATATTGTCAGAATCCATTTATTGAGATTCGTTGTCTTTGGTCTTCTGAGAAATTGTCCATTAAATAGTTGTTCGTTATAACGGCCCGGGTTTCCCGTAAAACTTCGTTCAGTTTTTCAACTTTGTGAATTGGATTCAGAATACTAACTTCTCTGCGGGGGATAAAAGATTCCACATAAAAAAGACTTCAACTCTATGCCTACTTTAAACTGTTCACAGAAGATCTCACACAACTACGATCCTACCGTTATGTTATTAAACAATAACCAAAGCAAATCATACATTTGATCCTGAGTTAATGAAGCTCATTAACAATATTCAGAAGAGAAAACTTGTGGTCAAGTCACACTGGACACACCAGTTCTTGTCAGGCTCATTTCTGGTTTATATATATATATATATATATATATATATATATATATATATATATATATATATATATATATGAATAGAGAAGGAAAAAATGAGAAAAGTATTGGCATGAAAAGGTGCTCAATGCTAATAAAGCAGAGCAGATTTATAATCAATGGTAATATTATGGTTTTACACTCATAACTTGAAGTTTCATGGTAATCCAATCATCAGATGAGATCAATGGCTGAGATGTCAAAAACCAGTCGTGAAATGGTTGAGATCTTAAAAAATCTTTAAAAAAACGACTGGTTTTTAAGATCTCAACCATTGGACTCATCTGATGATTGGATTACCATGAAACTTCAAGTTATGAGTGTAAATCCATAATATTACCATTGATTATATATATATATATATATATATATATATATATATATATATATATATATATATAGAGAGAGAGAGAGAGAGAGAGAGAGAAATAAATAAAAAATGTAGTTTATACTTATTTACATGGGAACAAGTCTGCTACCATTGGTTTCTTGCTGTGTCTGCTTAATTTTTTAAGTGAGCAATGATCGGCCAGCGAAAAATGTTTTGAAAATAATTAAAATGATATAAATATGGTCAAATATGTGCGTTTGATTCACTGTCTTCCAGTATCACTTGTTTGTTTACGTGTTTGCGTGTGTTATGTATACGGTCAGATGCGCCTGTTCTGTTCATAATTTATATATATATATATATATATATATATATATTATATATATATATATATGTGTGTGTGTGTGTGTGTGTGTGTGTGTGTGTGTATATATATATATATATATATATATATATAGCCCCCCCCCATATATATATATATATATATATATATATTGGCTGGTCGTAATTTAGTCGACAGGAAGCAAGTAAAATCTGATTGTCAGTTTTCTGCTGTTCTCCTGATGTTGATACCAATCGGACACTGCCTGGTACTGCCCTGTTCTGCCCGGTTCTGCCAACTCAGTCGACTACTTCCGCTTGAATTATCAATATCAAATCATCACGATCAATGTTCCTGATTCTACGATCCTGCATATCCGAATGACTGAATATCCTCTTTTATACGCAAGTAAAATAAAAAAGAACAAACAAAGCAAACACAATTACACGTATACTTAAATTACCGTGACTAGATCATGACTTTTAATTGGGCTACATCTAAAAATCGATACTAAGAATATGTTACCAAAAAATATAAATATGTAGCAGTCAAAAATAAATACTACGGCTATATATATTTTGTAATTTTATTTTTGATTGATTGATTGATTGTTGTTAACAACATATTAACCCGTTAAGGGTTATTTCATGCCCAGAGGTTAGGGAAGTGTGTACATTGCACGTTTATATTTACATTTTTGTGTAGTAAATTATTTTTTCCTCTCGGTTATATGATATCAGATATTCTTATCTAATACAAATAATATAGGGTCAGAGTGTACCTGGGAGTAATGGCAAATTTAAACTAGGGAATGTATCTTAGTCCTAACTAGACTAATAGCTAGATATTTATTTGAATAAAATTAAAACTCCACGTATGACGGTTAAATGATACTTAGTATTCCGAGGGGCCGGGTTAGCTCAGTCGGTAGAGCACGCGCCTTGGAATCACAAGGTTCTGAATTTGATACCGGTCCCCGCCAACACAGTTTATGAGTAGCACAGATTGGGGAATCTGATCTGTGTGGTACAGTGGGGAGCTGACGGTAGATGTGGCGCTTTACCTCAGAAAAAACAAATCCCCGTGGCCTAGCGCTAGCGAAAAGGGGATAGACACACTCACTGTCCGGCTGATACCGACAATAGGCCACTCAGCTAACTTTACTTTTCCTATCTAATATAAATTACACTGGTTCAGGGTGGACATGGGAGTAATGACAAGTTTAAACTAGAGAATGCATCTTATTCCTATCTAGACTATTTGCTGGACTTTTACCAGAATGCATTTAAAACTCGACTTCCACCTGACTCACAAAACTCGACTTATATACGGTAACGCGCGTGGTGTAATGGTTAGAGTCGTAGGAAATTAACTCGTCGACCCCAGTTCAATTCCTGGACGAAACTGTCTACATTTCCCATGGCGCTAATACCCTTAGGAAAGGTATGAATCTAATTCGCCCTTCAGCTATGGGTAAATAGCAGGACATACTGGGCTCTTTAATCATGGCTAGGTAACTAGTCTAGGAGAAGGAAAACTGAATTCAAACCTGTTACACGCCGCTTAAGAAATTGACCTTGTGTCGCATCCTGCTCATGCGGAGGAGTTGGTATATATATATATATATATATATATATATATATATATATATATATATATATAAATCTAATGAGTCAGACGTCTGACTCATTAGATTTATCTTTATTATTTGCTCTACTTAGGTATTGAGCACTTTTTACTTATTAGCTATTCTCCTAGCGGTTATATGAATATATATATATATATATCTTATATACATATATATACATATAAATTGTTTTTTCTTTTGGCCAAATACTGTACCAATAGATTATTTTTTGTTGGTACGACTATCTTGGTCTTTTCTTTTTTTACAAAATTTTTTTTCTCCCCGGTTGATGTTTGGTAGTATATTTATACAATCAAACTATTTGCTGGTTTTTTTCTCACCGTAAGGATTTACCAACACGCTTGGTATATTATATATATATATATATATATATATATATATATATATATATATATATATATGTATATATATATATATATATATATATATGTGTGTGTGTGTGTGTGTGTGTGTGTGTGGTAACTGGGACATTTATGTTTAACATAAAATTATTGGGCGTTATAAACAAATTAAATGAACCAATACATTAACCTGGTAAATCGTTTGGAGTAATTCATAAATATATGAATATAACAAGAAAGGTTTTCGATCAATTACAACTTTTGGCGCTAATTTAGGCGGAAACGCCAGATGAGAAAAGATAAAAAGAACAAAACTTGATGGATATCGCAATGACGAAAGCGGAAGTAATTCCAGGTGATATTTTTGTCGCCATGACAGATTGATGAGACACCAGTTTATTAGACGTCTAAAAATTACATATGAAATAAAAAAAAAATGTCAGCCGAGCGTTCTTCTCAGCACTGCGTATGAAGAGACAGGAACGCTATCTTTTTTTATGTGATATAATCATGGCTAAAAGTAACCTGAAATCAATTGGATCGATGTAAAAAGGGAAAATTGCGTTTCTTTTCGTTTTTTCTTTGTTTCTTTTTGTTTAACTTGTATTTTTATTTAGGTTTTGTTAAGCGTCCAAAAGGTTCACTTGGTACAAATGCAGAATAGCGCGCAAGAGATAATATCATTAGAATCGCATTTTATGTATAAACAGTATTAAATTACGGAAACCGCCCTGTCGGTTGGGGCGTTAGAATGCACCTACTGCACCTCTGCAGAGGGGTAAGACTCCCCCAATGGGGCCACCTGTTGGCCGTGGGTGGCGACCCGTGATGCTTAAGGATAGAGCCCAGGTGGATGAGCAGTTCATGACATGCAATACTCCGCTTTGGCCCTATCTTGGACTAGACGGGCGGTCGGAGAGGCCCCCTCTGATCAATCGGCTGGTCACGTCAAGCCCTAGCACCTATATGATTTTCCCAACCCTATTGCCCTTATGGCAAGCCCCAACCCCTTTTTATCATATGGGTGCTAGAAGGCGGTGGCTGCGGGTCTACATGTCCTGGTAATGACGTTAAACTCTATCTGATGGTGAGGTTCCAGTTTTGTAGGTTTGGGGAATGAGGAGCTCCCCTTCATCACCATTGCTCCTTGGTCCACTCTGACCTGGAGTGGTAGTACCTGTTAGGGTCCCATTTATGGGTTAAATAGAAAAATGTATTTATAAAAAAATTGTATTATCCATTAAGAATTGATTTCTTTCAAAACTTTATCGGCATTAAATGACTCACTGAGGTTGATATGCCGTAAAACAAAACAAACCAAACCGAAACTCCCGGATTCAGTGTTGTTTCATACTCAGGATAGCTCTTTCTTTGGGAGAGGAATGTCTTACTCCTCAGTCTAGAATGCAGTCGTCTTATTCAAAGCCCCACTGACAGAGAGAGAGAAGAGGAAGAATGACAAAATAGATTTAGAGACAAGATAACATCATCATCATCACGTCGCGCATGCAGCACGGGTATCCTTGACAATCTTTCGCCAACCTTTCCTATATTCATTGCACCTGGGAGCTCCTCAGCGGAGCAACCAGCATCCTCACATAGCTGGTCAATGTAGGTCCTTGCTGGGCGCCCCACACTTGCATGTCCATGTGTTGGCTTCCACAGGAGAACGTCGCTTATGAGTTCATCCTTGCTTCTCCAGCAGTGTCCTGCATGTCTTGTCCGTCTCACTCGGATAGTTTGTGAGATGGGAGGCAAGTGACCGTACAGCTGTTTCCTCGTGGGGTACTGCTTCCATGACTTGTTTAAGACTGCGCGCAGCATTCTTGTGCAGCTCCCATTTAGTTTATTCTCGAGACGCTTTGTTAGGGTCCAGGTGGTGCAGCCATATAGCAGCACCGACACAACCACAGCCTGGAAGAACTGTCGCTTTAGCTTGTCAGGGAGATCGGACCTCCATATGACTGATAATCTATTTGTGGCCGACCATGCCTTTGCTATCCGTGTATTAACATCGCTCTCTGTGGAGGAGATATTACCACCCAGGTACGTGAATTGTTCTACTGGCTTAAGAGGCTTGCCGTTAAGTGTGGAGATGTTTCCTTTATTTTTGAAACTCATGAACTCTGTTTTATCGGTGTTCAAAGACCAGATAACAGTAATGTTCAATTGAAACGTTATAAAACCAATAATAAAAAGAGATGAGGCTAAAGAAGTTAAAGATTACAACTGCTTTGGACAGGTGATTGAATTAAAGAAAGATAGAGAAAGTAAAATAAAAATATGTTTAATAATAAATTTAAAAGTTTTTAGTAAAAGTAGAGATGTAATAAGGATGAATACCTTGAGAATTTGCTCTATAAGTAAAACTAGAAGCATCTACCCGACATCGCCTGGATAGAGGAGGGTTGGAAAAGTTAGTCTCGCAGATGCATTAATACTGAATCAAGAGTTGGATCCCCGCAGGATGCCCCACGTAAAAAAAAAGACTTGCGTTGATCCAGCCACTCTGTAAAGAATAATTGTCTAATATTTACAATATTAAATGCAAAAAAATTCCATGCTGTTATTTAAAATTATTTTTTAATTATCTTCATGAATATAAATCAAATCTTCATTATTTTTGCTCAAAAAGTAAGATCTGGTGATAGTGAATGTATCGCGCCTTCTACTTCACCGTATATATCTTATCCAAAGCGTATATACGGCTTTTCGTTAGACGTAGTTAAACTCCTTCAAGCATAGAATAACAAACACCGTGGGTAGGGTAATTTCGTTTATTCTGTCCACAAGAAAGGGGTAAGAAACTGAAAAGTAAAGAAACAAATATTAAAGTAACAATGCGACAATACAAAGGTTACAACAGGTAATAATAAGGATGGAAACATGCACAGGAAATGCAAACAAGATAAAACAGTAGACAGGCAGTTTAGAAGTAAACTCATAGCTAAAGGGGGTACATGGAAACAGTCAAGGGTAGCAAGCACATACAACAATATTATCAAACAGGGGTAAAGAGTCAAGAAAAGTACAAACAGGTTAGGGCGGTGTCCTCACGGGAAAAGTCAATGAAACGGCAACACGGTATCACCAGTTAAATAATGTAAACCGATCTTTAAGTGAGAAAACATGTATAAGGGGTGATAAAACAGGGAACGAGAGAAGTCTAATACGTCATGAAAAGAGGAGAAAGGCCGAGAGGGAGTTAGTCTTACCTGTTCTCTGAGAGAAGAACACGAAGAGGGAAGTCAAAACACGTCCATTCGAATGGGCAAGCTAATGTGGAAAGAATTAAAAATCCCGCTTAGTCACGGGGAATGCTGGGAACCGAAAGATCCTATTTCCGGTGGCGAAATATAGCAGCAGATGTAAACAAGGCGAGGAAGAGATAAAGGGTGTAAGGGAATTCAAATCTATGGTGAGCCAAGACAGAATGTATATTTATATTTACTCTGTCCTTAATTGTTTTATTTTCGTAGTTTCATCCGGACATAAATACACACAAACTGCCCTTTATATATGTATAGGAATAGAAACATTGTATAATAAAATATAGCATATAGATGGGAAACATTGATATTAAGAAAATCACAGGAATACAAAATCAATGGAAACATCTATGTGAGAAATCAATAATAAGAAGAAATATAAGAGGAATCAATATTAGGAATAAGGTTAAGGTAAATCAATACTACGAATATCTGTAAGAGAAATCATTACGAAGAATAAGTGTGAGAGAAACCAATGCGAGAAATAACTGTAAGAGAAATCATTACTAGGAATAAGTGTGAGAGAAATCAATGCGAGGAATAACTGTAAGAGAAATCATTACGAAGAATAAGTGTGAGAGAAATCAATGCGAGGAATAACTGTAAGAGACATCATTACTAAGAATAATTGTGAGAGAAATCAATGCTAGGAATAACCGTAAGAAAATTATTACTAAGAATAACTGTAAGAAAAATCATGGCTAGAAAGACCGTAAGAGAAATAAATGCTAGGAATAAGTGTAAGAGAAATCCTTATTAGGTAAAAAGGAAGCGTAATTAATGCTAGAATGACCGTAAGAGAAATCAATGCGAGGAATAACTGTAAGAGAAATAAATGCTAGGAATAAGTGTGAGAGAAATCAAGGCGAAGAATAATTGTAAGAAAAATACTTATTAGGTAAAAAGTAAGCGTAATCAATGCTAGAATGACTGTAAAATAAAACAATGCAAGGAATATATGTCAGAATAATCAATGCTAGGAATAACTACAAAATCCACAGTTATCAGAAAGGAAAGAAAGGTAATAATTACTATATAAATTACTAGAAGTGGCTACCCGGCATTGCCTGGGTAGAGGGGTATAAAAAGGTTAGTCTTGCAGATCCATTGATTGTTTTGGTCTTACATAATTGGTTTATGTTTTAATCACGAACGCAACCAATGAATTTCTCTACTCTTACTTTTCAAATCCTAATTTTTAAATATCTTCAGGAATATAAGTAAAATCTTCATTATTTTTGCACAAAAAGCAATATTTGGTGATAGTGGATGTGTATGTATATTTACTTTGTCGTTAATTGTTTTATTATCGTAGTTTCCTCTGGACAATCCATCCATCCATACAACTGCCCTTTATATATGTATAAATTAAGACTTAAGAATAGCATAAACATAGAGGCAACAAACGCATATATATATATATATATATATATATATATATATATATATATATATATATATATATATATATATATATATATATATATGTGTGTGTGTGTGTGTGTGTGTGTGTGTGTGTGATTAAGTATGCAAAATAGGAAAAATGCAAATATTCAAAGGGTGTGTTATTTATGAATGAATGAATAGTTCTGCCTACTCTCGAGCGTTACGGTTTATATAACTATTGGATATATCAACCATTCTCAGAGCAATATCAAGGAGCGATGTCAAGAACTCACTTAAAACTGTTGGGTTTTTTTTTGGGGGGGGGGGGGTCAAATGAGATGAAACAAAAATGCAAAAAAATGTATTTAGTTATCATAAACGGTGTTCCTTTCTTTTCAAATGTGATGGCGTCATCAGTGTATTCGATTTTTTTAATAAATTTAGATATAACGTATAAGCCTAGAGAAATGATTCAAAACCATAAATATTTAAAGCAAACATTACACACACACACACACACACACACATATATATATATATATATAATATATATATATATATATATATATATATATATATATTTATATTTATTTATTTATTTATTTATTTTGTCTGTAAACTAAATGTTTACTTTGTAAACTGTTTATCTAGGTAGGCAATAACGGTACAGATTAAATACTTGAAAATGTATTTGAGAAAAGTTTTCTCAACATTTAATAATCACAGCAAATAAAGATTTAAATTGCCTAGCTTATATGATCATAAGTGTAAAGTGTGAAACATCTAATAAATATAAGATATTGAATAGTGGGTTAATAATCATAGTTTTAATATATATATATATATATATATATATATATATATATATATATATATATATATAAGTGGTGGTAATGATTCTATTCGGGACCTTCTTTTTCTCCATATATGTATATAAAAAATGTTTATATAATTTTTCTTTCATGTGAATAGAGCTCAGTGTATGAGAATTTGATAATTATATACGGTACAATATTTGTAAATTTAAATGTACTAGTACAAAATAAAAACACCCTCCGGGCGATGTAAAAATAGATTTTTTAAACATATTGCCAGAGGGGTGGGAGTAAAAAGTTCAGTGTCAGCGAGTTTGTACCCTAAGTAAGTAAAATCATCAAATTCATTAAAGTATTAAAAAATAAAACAATTTGAAATGTAAACTTTAAACATGTATTAAAATAAAACAAACTATATATAGATATATAATACCAGTCATGAATTTATTAAAACTTGTTTTAAAAAACAATGAGGACTGTCTAATGTTGCATGTTCAAATTTTGAGTTTATCTATTCTTTTATTGTATGTTATGACGATTTTGGGTAATGTGACATAAGCAGTGACGTGATTTTTGTTACAGACAAAAACCGGAAGCGAATCTCCATTATTAATAGATATATTAATAAGCTTTTAAAAAATCAAAGAAAAAGTACACATCAAAAGATATGTATTATACTTATTCATTCTTTCTAGTGAAATTGGTTACCTGAAGATGGTAGACCTCTTTTAAAGTAGAGTCTAGTTGAAATAAATATTTACAATAACGAACATGACTTATAGATATTAAGTTTTTCTTATTTCAAATTTACTGTGCCAACACTATTAAACCTAAATCTTTATATGCTCTATCACCGATATTAAGTGATTTATTAATAAATATAGAAAACTACATAACTATATATATATATATATATATATATATATTGGGATAATATGTGCTTAATTGAAGTCATACCTAATTTTGAAAATTAATTTGATGATAATTAATGAATTAGGCGAATATATCTGTTCAAATGTAAGGCGTAAACAAATCAATAAAAAGTCGGTCTCTGTATGTACATTTCAGCATATTATGCCTCATCAGCAGAATTATAGACAGGAAGCTTTGTGTGTGATTCGAACCCTAACAAAGCGGCTTCCTGCCTATAACTCTGATGATGAGGCATAATATGCTGAAATGTACATACAAAGATCGACTTTTTCTCGATTTGTTTACGCCTTACATTTGAACAGATATATTCGCCTAATTCATTATTTATCAACTAATTAATTTTCAAAATTAGGTATGACTTCAATTAAGCACATATTCTCACAATAATTGTCGGCTATCGCCATCTCAAACAAACTGTTTGTGTACTCTCATATATATATATATATATATATATATATATATATATATAGGTGTGTTAAAACCGTATCGAGATTTTTTCTACTTTTTGACACACCTTGTATTCGTAAAAAATAACGTTCCATTCATTCTTCATTTCTATCTTGATAGCTACAACTTTAAACTTGGTACTTTTTTGACACTCCTTATATTCTGGAAAAAAATAATGCATAGAAGAGGGTAATCCCAAAAGTAAGGTCTCCAAAATATTTAGAAATCACAGAAAGATCTATTGTTATTGTGAATTATATTTTTCATCATCTTAAACTTTGAATTATATATATATATATATATATATTTACATAATCATCATTTCGCTTAAAGCATTTTTGTTGACACTGTGGCAGTTTTTGCATGTCCATGTTATCCCAGCTCGCTGCAATGTTGTTGAGGTATCGTTGAACCTCGTCGTTGTTGCTAACTCTCTGCACCAGTTGCGGACATTTTTGACATCCATGCACGATTCATCATACCCTTCCGTAAATTGACGATGAATTTCAATCGTTTTAATGTCTTTTGCATTCAAATACCGAATAACTGTGTGAACTTCTCACTTGGCAGTAGCGTCAATCGAGAGCTCCATCAGACACGATTGCCAAGACTGGGCGAGGCAGCGACGCGTGCGCAAGAGTAGGCGCAGATGCATGCACAACAAACTCAATTTCCCTGTCCCCAAGTCCTTTGGAGAGCTTAGTTTTGGGATTAGCCTTGTATAATGTTTGTTAATTCAGTGTCTTTATATATATATATATATATATATATATATATATATATATATATATATATATATACCAACCCCTCCGAACGAGTTTTGCTTCACCGAGACTGGTTGCCTAACCAAGGTTAAAGAGTCAAGTTCGGCCTATTATTTAACCATAGCTGGAGAGAGAATAGTTGGATGCATACCCTTCCCAAGGGTATTAGCGCTATGTGAAATGTAAACAGATTCCTCAAAGATTTGAACTCGTGTTGCCGTGTCCATTAGGGTAGGTTGATTTTTCACTTTTTTTTACATATTAAATTCTCTGAAACGGTGAAGGTTGTGTGTTGGTATAATGAATATTCATAAAACAAAACTAGATCTCTTACTTGCGCCATTGTTTGAAAAAATAGCATCAAAGGTTATCGGTTAAAATGCACCAAAAATACTCGTTTTCGTAACATTTGGCCGAGAAATTGGTTAGAAAATTTAGCAATTCCAATACTTGAAACAGAAAATATTGCCATTTTAAACAAAATTAATAACATTTTATAACTAGAATTCAAATTGAAAATATCCCCCATCACCACCAATACCTCTAATATGCTGCTTTTTAACTCATTAATTAAGTTTTAAGAGTGATAACATTTTAAAAGATTGAAGTTTCTTCAAACGAAGGCAAAGTTTTGAAGAAAAATATTTTTTGTGGTTATACTTTATCTTAATTTGTAACTTTTGCCACATGGGATACGTTACAGTTCCCAAATCGACCTACCCTAGTGTCCATTTCCTAGGACGATATCCATTCCACCATGCACCCCTTTATATACAGCTAGACCGGTTTAGATTTGAAATAAAAGCCTGTTTTGTAAGTTTTTCGTACCAATGATAAAAATGATTCTGCTCCGTCTAGCCAGTGAAGTGTTGTTTCTTCTTCTTCTTCTTCTTCTTCTTCTTCTTATTATTATTATTATTATTATTATTATTATTCGTCCCCTTTCTTCTTCTTCTTCTTCTTCTTCTTCTTTTTTTATTCTTCTTCTTCTTATTATTATTATTGTACGCACCAGAAACGACTACCAAGCTAAGACTAAACGGAGCAGGGAGGTGCGCACTGGGGTTGGTGCGGGTGCGTGCACAACAAACACAATTGTTGCCAATAACCGTACGAAGAGTTTCCCTGCATCCCCGGTGCTTTGGAGACCTTACTTTTCGGATTACCCTCGTATGATGTTTGTTAATTCAATGTCTTTATACATAGTTATACCAGTTTAGATTTGAAATAAAAGCCGGTTTTCTAAGTCTTGTAACGTCACATGGACATAATGTAAATAATCGAGGATATTTATATCATATTTATTTAATTAGAAAACGAAATTAGATACATTAAAGAAACAGAAATAAAGATAAATTAAAGATTATTACTGATCCGTAATACAGAGAAAAAATATACAAAAAAATACAGAGACCCTTGAAACACCTAGTGTGCACCAGGTCAATCTATGATTGTAAGTCCTTCCATGTAAGCACCAGGATACCTCTATTTATATCAAATGGAGGTCGGCCATTCTAATTCTCTGGCGATCAGTGTTCTAACTCGAGAGTCGGCAGTGATACTTTATTCATATATAACACTAAGTTTTTCGTACCAATAATAAAGTGATTCTTCTACTTCTGTACATTCCGGTGTTGTTGTTTTTTGTTTTGTTTTGTTTTTGTTTTGTTTTTCTTCTCTTCTGGTACGGATAGTTTACCCTGGACATACATACACACAAACTGCACTTTATATATGTATAGATGGAGGTCGGCCATTTTCATTCTCTGGCGATCAGTGTTCTAACTCGAGTGTCGGCAGTGACACTTTATTCATATATAACACTAAGTTTTTCGTACCAATAATAAAGTGATTCTCCTCCGTCTGGACATTCAGGTGTTGTTGGGTTTGTTTTTGTTTTTGTTTTATTTTTATTTTTGTTTTTCTTCTTTTCTGGTACGGGTAATTACATCGATGTCCAAGAGAATCCAGCTTCATAAATGTCACCTCCATTTTCCGTGTTATTCATTTTGACGTCGTTATTTTCAATGACGCAGATGCAATGTGTCATGTGATGTTCAGCATTGTTTCATTTCAGCGAATCTTTTCTTCGTCTCTTCTCGAACGCTCCTTTCAATTTGACTGCGTCTTTTTCTTTCCAAGTGTTTCCTGCTCGATTTCTTCGTTTACCTTGTCAACAAATTACAATTCTCAAACAACCACTAGTTTTTTTTTTCTGGCATTTGTACAATGAACAAACTCCAACCCACGCAGAAATATTAGAGAACATAAATATGTTAATAATCCATTGTTATTTTCATCATCCTTATTATCATTATTATTTTCACTCCTTTTGAGTTTTTCACATCAGCGTTAGCTGATGGTATTTCACTGGATTATTATTATTATTTACTCCTTTTGAGTTTTCACACCAGTGTTAGCTGATGGTATTTCACTGGAGGATTATTATTATTATTATTCACTCCTTTTGAGTTTTCACACCAGTGTTAGCTGATGGTATTTCACTGGAGTCTGAGTGACAGCAAGTCTCCTCAGGTCTCCCGGACTCTTCTGAGTATTCTGGCAGATTGCAGCAGTGCAGTGTTCTGGATGGTTTCAATCCTTCCTCTGATTTCCAAATCCTTTTGGGACTATTCCAAGTGCACCAACCACAATTGGTATCACTTTCACTTTCATATTCCATAACTTTTTCAGTTTTCTGGCAAGGTCCAGATATTTGTCCATTTTTTCATTCTCCTTTAGCTTCAACCTGTGATCTGCTGGCACTGCAAAATCCACCAGCTGACAAGTTCTTTCTTTTTTGTTTATCAACACTAGGTCTGGTCTTCTTGCTGGGATAAGGTGATCCGTTTTTATTTCAAAGTCACAGAGAATTTTATGCATTTCGTTCTCAAGAACAGATTCTGGTTTATGCATATACCATTTTGTTGTGTGGTCAAAATTTAATTTTTTGCATAATTCCCAGTGGATCACCTTCCCAACCCAGTCGTGTCTAGTTTTGTATTCTCGTTGTGCTAGTTTCTACATTCGCAGAGTATATGGTTTACAGTCTCATCTCTATTACCACAAAGTCTACATTTACTATTTTGTTGGGTCTTATCAATTTTCGCTTTTATATAGTTTGTCCATTATTATTATTATTATTATTATTATTATTATTATTATTATTATTATTATGTACTCACTGCATTTTTCATACTGGGAATATCTTATGACTTTCACTGGGAATCAAATGTATTCAAGTCTTCTTGTTACATTATTATAATAGTTTTCCACACCAGGGTTTATGAAAAATATGGGTTACCATCCCCTGACAGATTCTGGAAGTAGGAAAGAGCAGGGGCCAAAATCTTCAGAACAGTAATGGTACTCGGAGATGGCAGGGGAGAACAGAACCCGACAGCAGTAGAGACGGCTGACAACTACTGACCAACACAAACACACCCTTCCCAACCCTATTGCCCTTAT
>CM042145.1:27830167-27842667 GCA_023376005.1 Doryteuthis pealeii | reverse complement strand
TTCCAGATCCTCCAGTCTTTTTTCCAAGTTTTTTGGGGACCGTTCCAAGTGCGCCAACTACAATTGGTATCACTTTGACCCTCATATTCCATAGCTTTTTCAATTCTCAGGCAAGGTCCAGGTATTTGTCCATCTTTTCGTTTTCTTCGGTGGTGTTTTTTACACCAGTGTTAGCTGGTCTTTTACTGGAGCTTGAATGGCAACACGCCTCCTTAGCTTCCCAGGATTCTTCTGAGTATTCTAGCTGATTTCAACAATGCTGTTGTCTGGATGGTCTCAATTCTTCCTCTGATTTCCAGATCCTCTAGTCTTTTTTCTAAACTTTTGGGGACCGTTCCAAGTGCCCCAACTACTATTGATATCACTTT
This sequence comes from Doryteuthis pealeii, assembly GCA_023376005.1. Classification (NCBI taxonomy): domain Eukaryota; kingdom Metazoa; phylum Mollusca; class Cephalopoda; order Myopsida; family Loliginidae; genus Doryteuthis; species Doryteuthis pealeii. The sequence goes on along the minus strand of CM042145.1, from coordinate 27,842,299 downwards.
CACCTTCATATTATTATTATTTAACTGATGGATTAACTGATGTGTAAAGTCGGTGGAGTGACCTATAGTCGGTATCAGCGAACAGCGTATCCCCTTTTCGCCAAGACGAGACCAGGGAGATCGTTTTGCTGAGGTGGAGTGTCACACCTGCAGACAGCTTCCAAATTCTTTATTACACAAGCTGTGTTATTCATGTGGTGAGTTGGTGAGGACCGATATTGAACCCGGAATCTTACGACTGAACTAACCGACCAGTAGTAGTAGTAGTAGTAGTAGTAGTAGTAGAAAGTGTCCAATTTGTAAATATAAATGATACCGATTAGCGTGTATTGTCATTTATTGGAAAACCATATTGTGAGTTTAGATAGGAATGTAACAAATGAGCTGTCTCGTGCAAACTGATAAAGCTGGTTACTGATTTGCCCTCCGGTCAAACAAGAGATAAACTTAGTTTATAATAATAATAATAATAATAATAATGATAATGATAATAATAGACTCATTATCACCACTACTCTTTATTATAGCAATGATGCCGCTTAATCATATGCTTAAAAATGTACAGGGGTATACAAATTCACTAACTCACAAGAAAAGATAAACCACCTTATGTACATGGAGGACATACAAGTTTTTGCAAAAAATGAAAAAGAATTGGAGAGCCTAGTACAAACTATTAGAATATATAGCCAGGATATAGGGATGGAATTTGGGATTGAAAAGTGTGCTATGCTAGTAATAAAACGCAGTGAAAGAAAACTAATGCATGGAATACAACTGCCAAATCAGGAAACTATAAAAATCACTTGATGAAAACGAAAGCTACAAATACTTAGGAATTTTAGAAGCGGACAATATCATGCAAACAGAAATTAAAGGAAAAGTTAAAAAAAAGTATATCCCAGGAGAACTAGAAAACTCATAGAAACCAAACTTAACAGCAGAAATCTGATCAAAGGAATCGATACCTGGGCTGTCCCCATAAGATACTCAGGACCATTCTTAAAATGGACAAAAGAAGACAGATTGACCAAAGGACGAGAAAATTAATGACAATGCACAAGGCTCTCCACCTTAGAGATGATAGAGATAGATTATATGGGTCAAGAAAGAACATAGAGGAATGCGTAGAAACCACTATCCAACAACTTGAAGATTACACAAGAAAGAGCAAAGACAAACTACTTATGGCGGCCAACAATAGTAGAGGCGACCGATGGACAATCAGAAAAACAACAAAGACTAGAAAACAAAAATGGGAAGAAAAACAATTATATGGACGCTTCAAACGACAAATTGAAGAGGTTGCTCATGAAAAGACTTGGACATGGTTAAGAAAAGGAAACTTCAAAAGAGAAACGAAATCACTTATAATTGCTACACAAAATAATGCCATAAGGACAAACTACATCAAAGCGAAAATTGATAGGACCCAACAAAATAGTAAATGTAGACTTTGCAGGAATAGAGATGAGACTGTAAACCATATACTCTGCGAATGTAGCAAACTAGCACAACGAGAATACAAAACTAGACATGACTGGGTTGGGAAGGTGATCCACTGGGAATTATGCAAAAAACTTAATTTTGACCATGCAAAAAAATGGTATATGCATAAACCAGAAGCTGTTCTTGAGAATGAAACACATAAAATTCTCTGGGACCTTGAAATAAAAACGGATCACCTTATCTCAGCAAGAAGACCAGACCTAATGTTGATAAACAAAAAAGAAAGAACTTGTCAACTGGTGGATTTTGCAGTGCCAGCAGATCACAGGGTGAAGCTAAGGGAAAATGAATAAATAGACAAATATCTGGACCTTGCCAGAGAACTAAAAAAGTTGTGGAATATGAAAGTGAAGGTGATACCAATTGTAGTTGGTGCACTTGGAACAGTCACAAAAGGATTGGAAAAGGGTCTGGAATGTTTGGAAATGAGAGGAAGGGTTGAAACCATTCAGAACACTGCACTGCAGCAATCTGCCAGAATACTCAGAAGAGTTCTGGAGACCTGAGGAGACTTGCTGTCACTCAGACCCCAGTGAAAGACCATCAGCTAATGCTGATGTGAAAACTGAAAAGGAGCAAATAATAATAATAATAATAATAATAATGATAAATTCACCATTCAACTAAATGGTATATGCACAAACCTGAATCTGTCCTGGATAATGAGACGCACAAAATTCTCTGGGACTTTGAGGTACAGACGGTTCACCTAATACCAGCCAGGAGACCAGACCTAGTTTTGATCAACAAGAAGAAGAGAACTTCTCATTGTCGTGGATAGAATAATACGAAGAGTCCTAGAGACCTATGGGAGAGGAAAGAACACAATGAAAAATCAAAATGGATAAGTGATATTAAAAATGAGCTAATGGAAATTGAGGAAGGACATGTCGCAAGTATTCATATAATTACACTCAGATCAATACTCAAGAAAGTAGCAAATTGGAAAACACCAAGCCATGATGGTATAGATGGACTCTAGTTCAGAAAATTCACTTCTATCCACAAAAGAATGGCCCAACAATTGAACAGATGTCTACAAGAAAACTAGGCATGACTGGGTTGGGAAGGTGATCCACTGGGAATTATGCAAAAAAATTAACTTTGACCATACAACAAAATAGAATCTGTTCTTGAGAATAAAACGCATAAAATTCTCTGGGACTTTGAAATAAAAACGGATCACCTTATCCCAGCAAGGAAACCAGACCTAGTGTTGATTTAAAAAAAGAAAGAACTTGTCAACTGGAGGATTTTGCAGTTCCAGCAGATCACAGGGTGAAGATGAAGGAAAACGAAAAGATGGACAAATACCTGGACCTTGCAAGAGAATTGAAAAAGCTGGAGAATATGAGGGTCAAAGTGATACCAATTGTAGATGGTGCACTAGGAACGGTCCCAAAAATCTTGGAAAAAATACTGGAGGATTTGGAAATCAGAGGAAGAATTGAGACTATCCAGAAAACAGCATTGATGAAACCGGCTGGAATACGCAGAAGAGCCCTGGAGACCCGAGGAAAGTGAAAGTCCATCAGCTAGCGCTGGTGTGAAAAAGTAATAATAATAATAATAATAATAATAATAATAATAATAATATCTGGGACTTCGAGATACAGACGAATCACCTAATCCCGACCAGGAGACCAGACCTAGTATTGATTAACTATGAGAAGAGAACCTGTCATCTCGTGGATTTTGCTGTCTCGATCGACCATCAAGTGAAAGTGAAAAAAAGCGGAAAGATAGACAAATACTTGGACCTTGCCAGAGAACTGAGTAAACTGTGGGTCATGAAGGTGAAGGTTGTACCAATTGTAATTGGTGCCCTTGGAACGGTCTCCAAAGGTCTGGAAAAGAATTTGGATGAATTAGAAATCAGAGGAATAATCAAGACTATCCAAAACTACAGCTTTGTTAAGGTCGGCTAGAATTAGGGTTAGGGCTAGGCTTAAGCTACTTCGTGAATTTCCGTAATTTAATACTATTTATACGTAAAATGCGATTCTAATGATATTATCTCTTGCGCACTATTCTGCATTTGTACCAAAAATTGCACCCAAAACTCTCTCTCTCTCTCTCTCTCTCTCTTTCTGTCTCTGTCAGTGTCTCTGTCTCCCCTGCCTCTATCTCTCTGTCTGTATATCTCCCTGTCTGTCTGTCTGTCTCTCTATATCCATGTATCAATCTCACCAACCGTCCCTATCGGCAATCGTGCCTGGCAGTTCCTTCGTGTAGCACCACAGAATCCACACAGACCTGATTTAATATATTTATATGTAATATTATATATTTTTATATATGGTATTTATAATATATATATATATATATATATATAATATATATATATATATATATATATATATATATATTTCATAATAAATACATATATAATACATAAGACATAAATACATATAAACATGAATAAATAAATATTATGCATATGATAAATATATCATATGCATAATATTTATTTATTTATGTTTATATGTATTATTATTTATATAATTTGTATTTATGTATTATGTATTATTTATGTATTATTTAATTATGATGTATTTATGTCTCATGTATTATATAGGTACTTATTATGAAATATATATATATATATATATATAATACTATATATAAAAATATATAATACTACACATAAATATATTATATTATATTATATTATATTATATTAAATCTATTTTTATAAAATTTATTAGACTTTATTATTTTATCTTTATACCATAATTTAATATGTACAGGAAATTCTATCAAATTTGAATAATTGAATTTCCGCTGTTTTTTTAAAAATGAAGTTGTATCAAGAATTTAAATTCTATTCCTATTGATTTTTTATGGTAATTTTTTTAATAACAATAAAAAAATTCAAAACAAGAAAACTCTCCATTTATCTCTTTGAGACAGAAATAATTTTTAGTTCAGAATATTTTCTGAATTTTAAAGTTGTAAAATTTATGAAAATTAAATTAACTTTTAATTTTTTATTTAATTTAAATGGATTATTGCTAGCAGACGTTAATCTGACAAGTGTTCATGAGAACACCTACTGAAGAACACCTAGTGGGAACAAATTTGTTTTTTCTTAAATTTAGTGCCTCAGATTTATATATATATACATAAATAAATATTAATATATATATATATATATATATATATATATATATATATATATATATTATATATATATATATATAGTATTATATATATTTATATTTAATATAATATGATATAATACAATTTAATAAAAAGTCTAATAAAGATATTATTTCAAGAATTTCCTGTACATATTATATCGATGACTGAATTTGTTCATTAAAAGCCTTTAGCCCAATCTATTAATGAACCAAAATAGGCGCCCCAGGTCGTGTTATGGTTAGTGATCTGAATTAGCATACCATTGTTAGTAAGTTCGATTCTTACTGGGTGAACCATCTGATTTGTTTTAGACAGGTAATTAAAGAAAGTGAAAGGGAAGAGGTTAAAATATATTGTAGATTTACGCTGTGTATTAGGTATGTGTAAAAGTTTTGATCGTTTTTATTTATATTAAAACCTGTTTTTTTAAAAACTGCACATCGTCAACTTTTGTGCATATTTAATAAAAAAATCCACCTTGATATTGTTTTTTAAGATTTCAAAACAAAAATATAATCCATTTTTTTAAATTAAAAATATTTACAAAATCTTGTTTCATTTATTTTTTTTATTTTTCTTATTTTTTTTTTACCTTGATTGACATCTGAATTGTTATTAACTAATAATTGAAAAACTAAATAATTAATCAATAATGATTATCGGCTATTTAATAGATGTTTATTAATAAAATATGAATTTAGAATGTATGGAGGCCCGTTATGAAATAACCATTTATTTTCCCTTGTTAGTGTGACTATTAAGAATTTTCTTGATTGATTATTTGAATAATTATTCAGTGGTGACAGATATTAGCAATTTTACGTCTATTTGGAAAGCCATACTATGCACTGGGGAAATCTTATCTTCAATTGTCATTATTTGAGACTTTATTGTAATCGTTAATCATTGTTTGTGTGGTCTCGTTGTATTGCAATCTGAAGATGTCAATATTTCAGCGCTAAATAGGCGTTGCCAATATAAGAGTTTATATCAACCAATCAGATTCTTGGATTTATGCGGGAGATTTTCTTTTGATTTTCTGTCGACAGCGTGACTTTAATAAGCAATTAAGAATGTCTTAACGCGTAAAAAGGCTTCAAAATTGTCTGGCATCGTAAAAATATGACAGGTGAAAGCAGTTCGATTGATTTCCGTTAACTGATTGATATAGAAAGTCAAGTTCAATCGATTTGCCAGTCGAGAAGATTATTAAGAAAGTGGTTCCATTACCAATATGATTTAAAACATAGGTACATTATTAGAACTAGCAAATATATGCACCCTCCATATGCAAGTATTTAGGTTTTAATGTAATAAAATGTTATATTAAATTAGAAAGGTTAATGAAACTAAATAAGAATGCACATAAAAAGATTTTAAACAGAGGCGGGTAAAATAGAAAAATAGAACAACTGAAACTTACTCTTCCACCAATCCCATCTTTCATTGCTAAATTTTCCTAATTTAACTATCTAGTTAAAATAGGAAGTAAAGAATAAAATTACAATTATTTCTTCTTGTTAATGGATTTCTTATAAGATTTATCCCTGGGATTTTTGCTCATATTCATTAAGATAAAACCAAACAATTAGAAATCAATACTAAGCATATATTTATTAAAATCAAATTTTTAATATCAATATGCAAATTATCCTTCTCGTTCATACTGTAAAGCTCTATTTATTGTATATATAAATATAATTGCATGTTATTTGTATATGGCCAACAGTATTAATAAGGTAAAACAATTTTATTAGTAATTGAGGTTTAAGTAAAAATAAAATCATCGAGAATGTGACGTAAATAACTAAGGGAATTGTGACTTGAGTAGTAATATAGTTTCGGTTACAGACAGAAAAACACACAATCTCCATTATAATAAAACATACAGAGTTTACAAAAGAGATAAGTAAAGCAAAGTCGTCGTGGCGGCCTAATGTCGGTATCAGCCAATCAGCGAGGGAGTCTATCCCCTTTTCACTAGCGCTAGACCAAGGAGATTGTTTTTGCGTCTGAGGTGGAGCGCCACACCTACCATCAGCTCCTTACTTTACCGCAAAGATCCCTGTGCTACTCATACGCTGTGTTGGCGAGGGCCAGTATCGAACTAGGAACCTTGCGGTTTCTAGCCGAATGCTCTACTGACTGAGCTAAAAAAAAAAAGATTAGAAATCCAAGTATTTGTTGGAAGGTGTGGCATATCAAACGATGACACAAAGAATAAATAAACTTGTGAAAAGGGTTTAGTTCCAATTAACTCACAAATGATTGGTATCAAGTCCCGAGTCAATAAAGATTACACAATCCAATTCAGCGTTAAATCCAAAAAGGGAAAAGCTTCAAATAGGTAAATCCAAACATCAAATCTAAAGATGCCCTTTTCCCAGTTAAATGACTTGCATGGCTCAGGTATTCTATTGTAATTAGAAGATTAATTTCTCCCAGAATGCAACGTTGATGGCTATTCATTTCAGACAGGAATTTGTTCATGTCTTATACCAAGAGCATAATCCAACACTATTTAAGATACTGAGTAGAAGCGCGTGGTGTAATGGTTAAAGTCTTGGGAAATGGACTCGTCGCCCCGAGTTCAAATCCTGGACGTGGTAATTGCATTTCACTTAGCGCTAATACCCTTGGGAAAGGTATGAATCCTACTCTCCCTCCAGCTATGGGTAAATAGTAGGGCAGATTGGGCTCTTTAACCTTGGTTAGGCAACCAGTCTAGGAGAAGGAAAACTCTGAATTCAAAACCTGTTGAACTCCGCTTAAGAAATTGACCTTGTTGTCACATCCTACTCGTGCGGAGGAGTTGGTAAATATATATATTTAAGATACTGACATTCATGATACACAGTTTTTAGAGAAACACTTAAAGTTTATTATTAAGGCACAATAAAAGGTTATTTCCTAGTTGAGTAACAGGAATGACCCAGAAAAAACAGAACCCAAATTATTCATTTATTTTCCCATTAAACTAACCCTAAACCCCAACCCTAACCCTAACCCTAACCCTTGGACTTTAAAAAATATAAAATTAACAGTTTTATTGCAAAATTGTGGGTTCTGTTTTTTTCTGGGACACCCTGTAATATCATATTACTCAACTAGGAAATAACTCAATAAAAGATCACAGTAGATAGAGTTTAATGTTAAACCCAGGTAATGAGACGTTCAACCACCTCATTCTAACACATATATAATAAAAAGGGGTTGGGGGGCTTGTCATAAGGGCAATAGGGTTGGGATAATCATATAGGTGATAGGGCTTGAACGTGACTAGCTGATTGATAGGAGTTGGTCTCTCTGACCACCCGTCTAGCAGTAAACATTTGTAATTTAGTCAACAGATCCAGTCAGTATGACTATTTTGAAAACTTTCAGTTCTTTTCTACAAATTTCCCAGGCTCAAAATTCAACTCCATAGTGAACAATTGTATCTTTAATTCAATAATCTGAAAGTGACTCTTTCCAAATCAATCAATCAATCAATCAACACACACACACACACACACACACACACACACACATATATATATATATATATATATATATATATAGTTAACAGAAAGGAAATGAATTGTACGTATAAGTATAGATAAAAAGATATGAAAACACACAATATGCTGTTAAAGTGAAAATATTTATATTCATATAATTTATATCATATAATATGATAAAAAATATTTTCACTTTAACAGCATATTGTGTGTTTTCATATCCTTTTATCTATCTATCTATCTATCTATCTAAGTCATGGAAGCAGCACCCCACAAAAAAGCAACTGTATGGCCACCTGCCCCCCATCTCACAAACCATACGAATAAGACGGGCTAGACATGCAGGTCACTGCTGGAGAAACAAGAACGATATCGTAAGCGACGTACTACTGTGGAAGCCAGCGCATGGGCACGCTAATTGGGCCGCCCAAACAGGACCTACATTGACCAACTATGTAGGATACTGGCTGCTGCGCGGAGGAGCTCCCAGAGTCGATGAATGATAGGGAAGGTTGGCGAGAGATCGTCATGGATATCCGTGCAAATTGCGCGACATGATGATGATGACACACACACACACACACACACACACACACCACACACACACACATATATAATATATATATATATATATATATATATCTTTACATGTACATTTTGATTTTTTAGCTAAAACTATTAAGATTTTTTTAACATCATGCAAAAGTTCGTGATGAGAAATTTTGCGTCATGGGTTTATCACAGCTTTTGTGATAAAAAAAAAACAAGACTAAAATGAAGAAAAAGACCAATACAAAATTAACGAGGAAAATATTCATGCTAGTATTCAATGTTATATGGCATACATTGGGACATGGAAAAGAATGAAATGAAAACAAAATCATTAGATGAGAAAACCAAAGACAAATTGCCTGAATCTAGAGACTAGCTTAGTAGAGTGCACAGCAAGATTGCACACGAGCAGTTCTGTAATAACCTTGTGCCAAATTGCCGTATGATTTATCAGTGAATGTTTATTTGGACGGTAAAATATCCCCAGGTTGGCGCCTAGCAATGCGATATCTGAATTGTTGGATGTGATGTGTGATAGTGTTACGGTTATCAGGAAATAGACAGGAACCGAGAACCAAAGTGTGAATTTGAACTTCCACAGGGATGAGTGAGTTTCATGCCTACCCAAATTTTTTTTAGAATTTGTACCCCGAATTTAGGGATGCACATCTTAGACATGAGTGCATATCATACACAAATAATTATGGTAACTTAGATATTGTGACATATCAAAGCTGACTCTATTTATTATTTATCTTATATAATATATATATATATTATATATATATATATAATATATATAACCTTGCTGATGAGACCTAATAGGTCGAAATGTACATTCAGGGATTTACATTTTCTCGATCTGTTTTAGCCTTACATTTGAACATAATTATGCCGCCTAAATTCATTAATTATTAACTAATTAATTTTCAAAAATTAGGTATGACTTTCATTTAAGCACATATCCTCCAAAAATTGTCGGCTAAAAGCCATATCAAATAAACACAGTGTTTATTTACGTACTTTCAATATATATATATATATATATATATATATATATATAATGTGGTATATATATATATATATATATAATACACACACACACACACACACACACACAAACCACACATATATATATATTTTGAAGGTGCGTCGTGTAATGTTAGAGTCGTAGGAAATGGACTCATTGACGTGTGTTCAAGTCCTGGACGAGTCTGTTTGCATTTTACATAGCGCTAATACTCCGTTATTTCAAGAGCAGCTTTGATAGGTACCAGTATTCGAGTTACCGGTAATTACTTGTGTATAATACGCATTGGTGTTATAACATGCACCCCTAAATTTGGATATAACAAATTCTGATAAAAAGTTTTTTTTGAATGGCATGAACTCACTCCTCCCGTGTCTTATTACAATCGTGTTGTAAAAAGTAAATTAGGATCGAGTTATTGAGTAAACATGATAGCAATTCCTGAGCCTGATGTAGATAGCGTTCTCATTGAAAAGGACATTCATATTTTAACACTGTCGTCTATAGATATCGCATATAATATACACTCTTCTTGTTTGTTATCGCTTCTTCCACTACTAACCAACTGACAAACAGTATAATACTGTCCTTGTCAAATACATCCTTCCACTTTTTCCTCCTTTGAATTACTATATACAAAATATAACAAGAATTTTATAAATCTGACACAATAAGAGCTTAAGAACATAACTAATTAATAATATGAAATAATTATAACAATAATAATAATCGATTAAAAATGGAGATTCGCTTCCGGTTTTTGTCTGTAACAAGATTACGTAACTGCTGACGTCACAAAAACCCGAATACCATACTCTCCCCTTTTTTCAATAACAAGAAGTTAACTAAAAGGTTTACGAATAAGTAAAATACCTACGATTAGCATAAAATTTATTTGTACAATATTAAAAATAGTTATCTAATTAAATAATTAATAGATTCATGCAACATTTTATTTGAGGGAACAGAACTAAGTTTCCATTTCAAAATTGTGTGATTTCTTTCATCCTTTTGATTGATTTTGCTTATGATACACTCCCTCTGACATTAATTTTAAACTCCCTTCCTCAGGTAAATATTATTCAAAAATCATTTCTATACCACCCGAGGTGTTTATTTTGGCTAGTAATAAGTAATAAGTAATAAAAGTTATGTGATGAATAGAAGTGTGGTTTATAGCGGCTTTGAAATTCACGACGCTAAATTCGTGTATGTTAGTACTGGAGTTTTCACTATACCCAAAGCGATGATTGTTAGATAGTCAGCTACTACGACCTACTGACTTCAATTAAACAACAGATAGTATGTACAAAGAGAGGAACCCTTCGTTATTTCTTCGGTGTGTGGGTGGTGAAGGCGCAGAACTTACAATGAGTGCCCGAGGTGTTTTCTGACGGAGACGTGAAGTGTCCTTTACGACTGCCGGCTGGCGTCTCAGTGTTCGGCTCGACCCTCTGGCTTTGTATTGACGACACGCCTACGCCATCTTTATCTTTGATCTGATAACGGACGTTAGTTATATATTTCTTTAATCTTCTCCCTGCTTCCTTGACCGGAAAGTCTCAGTTCATTCTCCCTTTTTAAAATATATATTTTTTATATTTTTCTTTGTCTTTTTGCCGAAAGCTTCGTTTTCCGGCCGAGGACAATACAACAGAAGTTTCCTTATTGACGCAGATCTAAGCAATCTCTGTATACAATTCTTTCTTTCCTTATTAAGTCCAAAGATTCATATTTTCCTATAAAGGAAGCAATTATATGGCTTCTCTTTGCATGTCTGAATTTCCAGTATTAAAATAATTTATATTCTTGGGATATAATCAAGTAAAATTATTAAGTATTTATTTCTAACTTTGACTGAAAAAACATTCTTTGGGATAGGCATGAACTCACTCGCCCTGTGCCTTACTCTGTCGTTACTGTAATAACTTATATGTAGAATTTGAGCTGGGAGAGTGAACATATGGCAAAATTAATTCCTGACCGCAACTAATTCAATCTTCCTCATGTAAAATAGACACATATTGTAAAACAGTCAAAATATTCTTACTACAATTAATACACCTGACGAATAATGTTTACGATGAAAATACATTGGAGATGATTATTTACTATAAAAAATGCATTGCAAATATTGTACTATAAAAAAATGCATTGGAAATGATTTTTACTACAAAACATGCATTGGAAAATATACTATATAATTATATATATATATATATATATATATATATATATATATATATATATTCCGATATTAAAAATACACCTTTCTTGTTTGTTTCCCGTTTCTTCTACCACTTAGCCAACTGACAAGCAGTATACCAGCTGTTCCTTATCAATCAGCCTTTCCTCTCCAATTTTCCCCTTCGCCTCGCATTTCGTGATATCCTCTCT
>CM042145.1:27791273-27830067 GCA_023376005.1 Doryteuthis pealeii | reverse complement strand
AGATGGCCGAGAGCGATGACTGAAGGCAGTTCTTCCAGTCTGGATGGTTGTGTCGGTGCTGTTATATGGTGCACCACTCTGGACCTAACTAAACATCTTGAAGAAATAAGCTAGATGGGTGCTGCACCAAGAGGCTGCGCAGCAGGTGGTTGAACAAGTCAGGAAACAACACTCACCACAAGGAAACAGCTATAACGGTCAACCTGCACGCCCCATCTCACAAAATTATCGGCGACGTGAGCCGGACAAGGCATGCAGGAACTGCTGGAGAGTAAGGGTGAACTCATAAGCACGTTCTCTCTGTGAGAAGACAACACAGCCAGCCCTAGTAATGCCGCAAGTGTGGGGGCGCACCAGCAAGGACGGCTACATTGAACCCGCTATGTGAAAGATGCTGGCTGTTTTCCCAGAGGAGCTTCCAGGTGCAATGAATTATATGGGAGGAGTTGGCGCTAGATTGTGGTTGTCGATACCGTGCTACATGGCGACATGATGATGATGATGATACGCTGACATGATGCTAATTTGATTGGATGTTTTCGCATTATGCTGCTAGAAATAAAGCTCGAAGTTTCCTATAGCGCGTTATTTGCTGCTGAGACGAATCATTCCTGACTACAAGGGTAGAAGGTTTAATGATCTTAAAAAACGAAAAGCGCCTTGGGAAATTACATAACTGACGATGTGTTCATGGTAAAAAAGTATTCAATATGCTGAATATACATGCATAGCAGATAGATAGGATAAGATAGATAGATAGATAGATAGATAAAAAAATAATCGGCAACTGACTAGTATGCTTCTATTAAAAGGAGGGAGATTCTAATCTAACACATAGTTATCTCCATTCATTATCAAGAATTTGGCATGAATTAAAAGAAAGTGCTGAACGCTATCAAAAATGTCTTATTCAGTTGCAGATTGGACTGCAGAAATTGCAATTATTATACTAAGAGTCTTTAATTATCAATGGTTCAAATAAACATCTCAATAGTAGAATGTGCCATTTCTAATGATGGGTTTTTTGCTAAAACAAACACACAGCACACAACATAATGAGAACTTGGAGTTATATATATATATATTATAGATATATATATATATATATATATATATACTATTCTAAAGTCGAACGGGGCGGCCGTAAAGTCGGTATCAGCCCAGTCAGCGAGGGAGTCTATCTTTAATAGCGCTAAGCCCCAGGAGATTGTTTTAGGCATCTGTGGTGGAGCGCCCACACCTATCGGCATCAGCTCTTACTTTTACCGGCACAGATCTTGTGGCTACTCATACGCCGGAGGTTGGCGGGAACCGGTAATCGAACTAGGAACTTTGTGGTTTTCTAGCCGAACGCTCTACGACTGAGCTAGACCCGGCACCTTCTGCACAGGCACCTTTTGGCTAACCCCGGCGCCTTTATAATATATTATATAATATATATATATCCTATATTAATATTATATATATAATGTATATATCAGTATATAGTAACTATAATATATATAATATATATATATATATATATATATGTGATTAATGATAACTACTATATATATATATATAATATAATATATAGATATATATGTATATATATATATAATAATATATATACATATATAGTATTATATACTGTATATATATATTATAATATATATATACTATATATAGTAGATAATATATATGGTATAATATATATATAATATATAGATATATATATATATGTATATATAATAGATATATATATGTATAATAATATATATATATGTATATATATATTACTAATATATATATATAATATATATTATACTATATATATATATATATATGAGTAGCCAAGGATCTTGTGCGGTAAAAGTAAGAAGCGGAGACCGAGAAAAATGCGGCGGAAGTGCTCACATTCGAAAACTATTGTAATAACATTTTCTTTTTTTTACAACATCAAGGTTTTTTGTTTTGAACTCGTATGACTTTTCGTCTTCGCGCTCTTACACACACGGAGTTTAAAACAAGCTCTGATGATGATTTTCATAAAATCGAATATTGTTTCAATATCAGTATGGTTATAAAATGTTTTCAAACTTTAACAGCATTTTGTGGTCGTTTTTGATTTCTTTATATAAATATATATATATATATAATATATATATGACGATAGAAGGGGTTTGAATAAATCGACAGTATGAGGTAAGGTAAGAAGGAAAAGTGGACAAAAAATAATAACTCAAACAAGTAGAAGTAGGAGAGAAAAGCGGAACGAAATATTTCTCTACCTACTCTACTTGTTTGAGTTATTATTTTTTTGTCCCTTTTCGCTTTTACCTTAACCAACATATATATATATATATATATATATATACTTATATATATTAATATATATATATATATATATATATATATATATATTAGCCATTAATGTATAGATTATAATGATAAAAAATATAACATCTCTTATAACTGTAATCGAAAGCACTAATATTTCTTCCTTCCCCCATACTTAAAAAATAACCCAATATATATATAGTATATATCTATATAATAGTATATTATATATATATATATAATATATACTTATAATGGAGATTTTTTAAGTTGGGGAAGGAGAATATAAGTGGCTTGCATTGACCCGCTATTAAGACTATATTTTTTATCAAATTATAATCTATACATTACATGGCTAATTTGTTACCCTTGGTTTCAAAGCATTATATGCTTATCGTCAGACAAATTGGCTTTGTAATGACCTCAAAAATTGAATATCCGTTATGAATAGCATTCTCCGCTTTTATTGACCGCGTCTCAAACTAGTCAATTTGATGACGAATCAGTCATTTTAATATTCCGGCTTTTTTTTATAAAGTACTTCTTTGCTTAAAATGTTACGGCCAAACTAAGTATTAAACAGGCCATCGCTTGATTTAGATTACTACCATGAAATGCTCAACGTCATGATACTCGAAATTATTTTGTAACGCCAGTGGACGAGGGGGCGAATTATGGTAGATTATCAGGACTGCCATCAACGTCCAGTCTAGATCTGCGACCCTAACCGAAGATAGTTGTGGTCTAGCCACAACCGAAGAGGCGTCGTGAAACGCCCCGAAAACACGTGCTGTGGATGACTTATTTATATATATATTCATGTGATGGCTTTTACTACTATGTAACATAGCGTAAGTAGTTAATTCCTAAATAGGGCTAATATATTGTAAATATGAGGCAATTATAGTTGTAGAAAAAAGTTATATCTGAACCGTCGTTTGTAGCACCGACAACCAGCTAGTCAGGATATAACTTTTTCTACAACTATATATAGGTATATATATTTATATATATAGTTATATACTAGTATATTACTTATATATATATATATATATATATACTGCTCAAACTTTTAAAAATTAAGCATACACAGCAAGAAAACCAATGGTACAAAGTTGTTCCCCGTAATAAATATAAAAATTAATTTAAACTCAAATATTTATATATATATATAGTATATATATATATATATATATATTAGAGAGAGAGAGAGAGAGAGAGAAGAGAGAGAGAGAGTCAATGTAATAGTGCTTTGACTATGTTTTGTTTTATCTTTTTGATCTTATTAGTAAAGTCAGCAGAATGATCTAATTGTTTGGTATCAGGTCGGGAGATTGTTTTGCTGGGGTGGAGTGCCACACTTCCCTCAACTCCACAGAGGCTGTTTATTGCAGCGAATCAGATTATCAAAGCCGGTTGCTTTCAATACTTGTTGGCGTGGCAACAGGAATTGAACCTGGACCCAATGCGATCCTATGATGGATGTCTACCGGAGCCGCGCGGGAAATGGGACCCGCGAGCGCGCGTCCCGTGTCACACGGCGTGCCCAGTGGCGGCTGGTCGCGAGTCGCGCCGCGCGGGCCCACCACATCGGCCATCTTGCCACGGACACTAAGGCGCCAGGGGCCTGCCGCCCCTAGTCCGCATTCTCTCTAGTCACTAGTGTGTTAGACAGGGCGGCCATGCTTATGGTGGACGACTGAGACAACTTTTTAATGATTTCTTTTTTATTGTTTTGTTTTTATTCTTCTTGTTGTTTCTTCTTCTTTGTACGTTTAATGTGTATATCACATTTATCTGTTGAACATGAAATTCTTATTGAAGCTTGTGTGAACCTTGGTTGTATTGTGACCTATTGCTTACGGGGTGATACACATTAGAGGCACAAACGTTATATACACGATTATGGAGTTTGGAAATTAAATACCGACAGAATTCGAAAAAAAAAAATCAAACTGACAAGTTTTCGCTTGACCTAGAAGGTCACTGAAAACCGCGGATTTGCCAAATTTCATTATAACAATAAAAACTGATTATTGAACCTTGTTTTAAATAATTGTCAACAATATATTCATAGGTGTATTAATGCTTCATATTTACCGGAATATTGCCTTGTAGATAACCCCAGCCCTTGCTCTATAACACTCCACACATACATACATACACACAGGTGCAGTCACATACACACCATACAGTATAGTACAGATATATATATTATATATATATTAATATAGTATATATAATATATATATAATATGATATAATTAGAAAAATAAAATATATAAAGGTTTTACATATCTATTTATTTGGTAACTAAAGTAAGTCACGAACCATTTTGGTTTCATGCGACAGGCATCATCAGGTTGAACTTGTTTGCAAATGCCATTTGAAACAAGTTCACCTGATGATTGCTGTCGCATGAAACCAAAAATGGGTTTGTGAAAATGTTCCTTTGGTCACCAAATAAATAGATATGTAAAACCCTTATATATTTTATTATATTATATACAACTGCTATTTTTATTATTGGAGCACTCTTCCCCAATAATACTCGCTTGCGTTTGGCACATTAGTCGTTCCCAGTAAAAGCTGGAAAAAATAGACAATCCCACACTATAATATATATATATATATATATATATATATTATATATAGTATATAATATATATATATATATTATGAAAGGAAGGGAAAACTTCAACAACAACCGTTTATTCCATAATAAATTTATTTCGACCTGAATTGGGGGCGCCTATTTCGGTCGAAAATAAATTTATTATGGACTAACGGTGTTGGTTTTTTCCTTCTTTCAAAGATAATATTGCCCTGTATATAATCTATAAAGATTATTATACAATTGAAGCTCTCTGTAGTATTTTAAAAAGTATTCCCTTATTTATACATACTGGATCATACAATAATAATACAGTGGAGTCTTATTGAATATTGATAACCTTTTCGTAAAAGTAACCAAATGCGATACTTTTTTGTGCTATGTGAAATGCACCCAACCTCCACCTTGGTTTTTGAACTCGTCCCACGCGTGGTCCGTATTATGGCCGACGATAAACCATTAGCGCCAAGACACCTCTTTTAACACCCGCAAAACACGCTCCTACATAACACCTCCTACATAATATCAGTAGAAAAGTAATTTGCACTGTGAATCATGAATTTAAAAGTGCAAATGTCATTTCTACACTGATTATGAATGATTGTTTTGCCTTTCGCCTGTTTATTTTTACATTTCCTTTTCTAAATTGAAAATTGGGGGGGGGAATAGGTAAATTCCAAACGGTTTTATTATATAACTGCAAAAATGAGACGTACGACAGCAATCATAACAATGATACAAATTTATGGAGAGAAATTTCGTTTTTTATCGGTTGCTATTTGCAGCCCCAGTATAACACAATTTTCACTTTTTCATATTTGAGAAAAAATGATTTTAAGAACCGCCCCTCTCTCTCTCTCTCATTGCCTCTCTCTCTCTCTCTCTCTCTCTTCTCTCTCTCTTTCTCTCTTCTCTCTCTCTCTCTCTCTCTCTCTCTCTCTGAATTGTCCAGTAACAACCAACTCTTGCGTTTTGGGACAATTATTTAATAAAGGAATATGTTTGTTTCCTTCAGAAAGATAAGATTTCTATAATGATCGAAGTTATCTGCTATGAAACGATGACCGATTGGGCAAACAGAGGGCAGAGAGACAGACAGAACAGAAGACAGAAATAGAGAGAGAGAGAGAGAGAGAAATAGAGAGGAGAAGAGAGAGAGAGAGAGAGAGAGAGAGAGACGAGAGAGAGATGTCATAGGAATCCTTATCAGCTCACATAAATGATGATGATGATGATGCTTTTCCTATTACATAACTAGTTTTGATTTTATAAATTAAGCACAATAAGTGATAATAATAATAACAATAAATAATAATATAATAATCAATAATAATAATAATTAGGTCAGTGGCTGGCAGCACAGACATCATAATGTCTCTGTCTCTGTCTCTGTCTGTCTGTCTGATCTTCTGTCTGTCTCTCCTCTCTCGTCTCTCCTTATCATCTTTCTGCTCTCTCTTCTTCCTCTCCTCTTCTCTCTCTCTCTCGGTCTCTCTCGTCCTCTTCTCTCTTCTTCAGAGATGCAATTGAAAAAAACCCTGTACCAAGATCAAACAAAACTTTTCTGGGTAGATTTTACGAGGAATCGCCGTTGGGTAGTATTTGATATTTATTCCTTATGGTATAATCATAGTAATGAAGTCAGGATTGGTGAGGCCAAGGTGTGGGCGTGGGGCGAGTACGTTTGTCTGCTTGTACAGGAGGTCTGGTAAAACGCGGATAGGGTCATTAAACTTTTAAATGGTGTCCGATTCAAGAGAAAAAAGGTATTAGTTTGGCCTCTTGATAAAGTGAGCAACTTCATGCTTGTCTACTGCGGATACAAGCTGGAAATTGACCAAGTGTATGCAGCGAATTGGACTCCAATTTGAAATTAACTGAAATCGTGCCAATGATGCAAAATTAACCGTCTTGCCTACTAACTTCATCCCACGACTATTATTCTGGGGTGTTTCTACAAAAGAGCTGCCGTCGAAACTATGGGGAATGCATAACTCTTGGGGTGGGTCCTATGTAGAAAAAAAGACTAATAACTGTGGCCAGTTCGTTGTGCTCTACTTGCTATGGGAAAGTGGGTCCGGGCATTACTGTATTGTAACGCACTCGTATTAATGACCTCCGGAACCAGTGGGTATACACGAGTATGATCATTTATTTATTAAAACATTTGATATGTTTACTTAAGAGCTAAATAGTTCAAATATGTAAAAAGTATAATAAATCTTGATTTACCTCTCTCATCAACTCTTTTCTTTTCAGTTTTTCAATAATGAAATTATTCTTAGGGTTTTTTTGGGTTTTTTGTAGGGATGGGATATTATCATTAAAGTTTACTATCTGTTCACTCATAAAGTCATTCTAATCCCAAATAAAGTCTAATTATTATGTAATATGAGTCGCCTTCTACTCAGTTATTATGTTGTAGCATAGCCCTTTTTCTTTACTTTCTTCATTCTGCTGCTGTTCTGGCTTTTCTATCTTATTTCTCTCGCTCAGCATTCTTCTAAACGTCTCAGACTTTGTCTTGGGAATCGGTCGCACTTACCACTCATTTCTTCTTGCATCATCCAGTCTTGTTTATCAAGACATTCACCAACCCAACACCTGAATGTTATTTTATTAAGCCTTTTTATTTACTTAACTAAGAAGCATTTCATGGTACTAAACATCTGACTGACCATATTATCGCGGCGTATTCAGTGAGTTCCACCAGTTAAGGCAGGACAATCTTCTCTGCTGACGTCTAAACTGAAACTGAGGATCCATACCAAGTCCTTTACGTGATCTTCACGTATTTGCGGGCTTCTGTATATTCCATAATGCCGTGATATGAAGAAGGCGCATTCCTTAGACAATACAGGGGATTAGCAAGTAATCTTATGCAGCCGCATCGATTATGTGCATTATTGATCTAAACCATGCAGTTTTTTTTTGTAATTTTTCCAAGTGTAGTGTGAAAGGTATGAATCCAAATAAATAGTCGCCTGTCGAGGCTGGGCGCGGTTGGAATGCACCGCTGCACACCTCTGCAAGAGGGGTAAGACTCCCCAATGGGGCCACCTGTTGGCCGTGGGTGGCGACACGTGATGCTTAAGGATAGAGGACCCAGGTGGATGAGCAGTTCATGACATGCAATACTTACCATTTGGCCTATCTTGGGCTAGACGGGCGGGATCGAGAGACGGCCCTCGATCAATGCGCTGGTCCGTCCAGCCCTAGCACCTATTGATTATCCCAACCCTATTGCCTTTATGGCAAGCCCAACCCCTTTTTTAAGGTTCTTTATATGGGTGGTAGAAGGCGGTGACTGAAGGGTCTACAATGTCTGGGAATGACGTTAAACTCTATCTGATGGTGATGTTCCAGTTTTGGGAGGTTTGGGAATGTGTAGCACACCCTTCATCACATTGTCCTGGTCCACATCACTGACACCGGAGTGTAAGTACGTTAGCGGTCCTTCTATGTGTTAAATAGAAAAATGTTATTATAAAAAAATTGTATTATCCATTAAGAATTGATTTTATTCAAAAACTTTATCGGCATTAAATGAACCCACTGAGGTTTGATATGCCGTAACAAAACAAACCAAACCAAACCAAACTAATAGCAGAGGTAAACTGCTGTACAAAATGTCCAAACAAGACAGAGATTACATTTACGGGAAAAAATATAAGAAAATTGATGTTGCTGTATTTGAAAAATAGTCGCCTTATTTATTGAATGACCCTACGTAAATCTAGAAAAAGAGTCACAATGTAATATATTTGTATGAGAAATGCGAGGTGGAGGGGAATTGGAAAGGGAAGAGGCTGATTTGGATAACGACAGCGTTTAACACTGCTTGTCAGTTGGCTAAGGTGGTAGAAGAAACGAGGAAACAAACAAGAAAAGGTGTATTTTTATAATGGGATATATATATATATATATAATAATATATATATATATATTATATATATATATAGTTTAGCATTTCAATGCATTTTTTAAATAGTAAAAATCACTTTCAATGCATTTTTTATAGTACCAAATCAGTTTGGCAATGCGCATTTTTTAGTAAACATCAGTACTCCAATGTATTTTCATCGTAAACATTATTGCGGTGTATTATTGGTAGTAAGATATTTTGACTGTTTTACTATAGTATTCTACATATTTACGCATGAGGAGATATGCATAGTTGCTGCAGGGAATTATTTGGCCTGAGTTTTCAGCGTCTCCAGCTCAATTCTTCTACATTAATTATTACAGTAACAGAGTAAAGGCAGCAAGGGGCGAGTGAAGTTCATTGCCTATCAAAAGAATGTTGTTTTTATCAGTCGAAAAGTGTAGAAAATAATATACTACTTTAAATAAATTTTTACCTGAATAATATCCCAAGAATATATATATTTTAATACTGGAAATTCAGACATGCCAAAGAGAAGCCAATAAATTCGCTTCCTTTATAGGAAAATATGAAATTTTGGACTTAATAATAAGGGAAAGAAGAATTGTATACAGAGATTAGCTTAAGATCTGCTGTAGGATAAGGAAACTTCTGTTGTATTGTCCTCGCCGGAAAACGAAGCTTCCGGCAAAAAGACAAAGAAAAAATATAAAATATATATATTTAAAAAAGGGAGAATGAAACTGAGACTTTCCGGTCAAGGAGCAGGGGAAGATAAGAATATATAAAAACGTCCGTTATCAGATCAAAGATAAAGATCCGTAGGCGTTGTCCAATACAAAAGCCCGAGGGTCGAGCCCGACACATGAGACGCCAGCGGCAGTCGAAAGGACACTTCAGTCTCCCGTCAAGAACCACCCCTCGGGCACTCATTGTAAGTTCTGCGCCTTCACCACCAACACCGAAGAAATAACGGAAGGGTCCTCTCTTTGTAATACGTATCTGTTGTTTATTGAAGTCCAGTAGTCGGTAGTAGCTGATATAAATACATCGCTTTGGGGTGATGTGAAAACTCAGTAATGAACATAACAATTTAGCGTCGTGATTTCAAGGCCGCTATACAACACTTCTATTCATCACATAACTTTTATTACTTATTACTATTACTAGCCAAAATAACACCTCCGGGTGTATAAAAATGATTTTTTGAATAATATTATGAGGGAAGGGAGTTAAAAAATTCAATGTCAGGAGGGAGTGGTATCATAAGCAAAATCATCAAAGGAGTAAGAATAAAACAATTTGATGGAGGAGTTAGTTCTGTTCCCTCAAATAAAATGTTGCATGAATCTATTAATTCAATAATTAGATAAACTATTTTTAATATTGTACAAATAAATTTTTATGCTAATCGTAGGTATTTACTTATTTCGTGAAACCTTTTAGTTACTTTCTTGTTATTGGAAAAAAGGGCGAAGAGTAATGGTATGGGTTTTGTGACGCGTCAGCAGTTACGCTAATCTTTGGTTACAGACAAACACCGGAAATGCGAATCTACCTTTTTAATAGATTATTATTTATTGTTAAATTATTTCTATTATATTAGTTATTGTCTTAAGCTCTTATGTGGTGAATTTAATAGAACTTATAGTTATTTATATTTGTAAATATAGAATTTCAAGCGAAGGAAAAGTGGAAAGGAATGATTTTGACAAGTGACCAGTATTATAGCTGTTTGTCACGTTGGTTAAGTAACGTGGAAGAAGCGATAAACAAAAAGTAGAGTGTATAATTATAATGCGTATTATAGCGAGAAGTGTTAAAATATACTGTCCTTTTTCAAATGAGAAGCTAACTACATCAGGCTTCAGGATTGCCTTATGTACTCAAATAACTCGATCCTATTACTTTTACAACACGAATTGTTAATAAGACACAGGGAGGAGTGAGTTATGCCATTCATAAAAAACTTTTTATCAGAATTTGTATATCGCCAAATTTAGGGGTGGCATGTTATACACAATGCGTTTTAACACACGGTAATTAGCGGTGTAACTCGATAACTGGTACCGTATCAAAAGTGTCTTCTTGAATAACGGAGTATTGCGCTATGTAAAATATCAAAACAGACTCGTCCAGGAGTCTTGAACAACGTCAATGAGTCCCATTTTCCTACGACTCTAACCATTACAACGAACGCCTCTTCAATATATATATATATGTTGTGTGTGTGTGTGTGGTGTGTGTGTCGTGTAATATATATATATAATATATATATACACCATTATAATATATAATATATTATATATATATATATATAGTGAAAGTAGTTAAATAAACACTGTGTTTTATTTTGATATGGCGCTTTTAGGCCGTACATTTTGGAGGATATGTGCTTAATTGGAAAGTCATAACCTAATTTTTGAAAATTAATTAGTTTTAATAATTTATGAATTTAGGCGGGCATAATATGTTTCACAATGTAAAGGCTAAACAGACGAGAAAATGTAAATCCCTGAATGTAAGCATTTTCGACCTATTAGGATCCATCAGCAAGGTTTAATATATTATATATATATATATTATATATATATATATAATATTATAGATAAATTATAAAATAGAGTCAGCTTTGGATATCGTCAACAGATTATCCTAAGTTACCGATAAATTATTTGTGTATGAATGCGAACTCATGTCGTAAGATGACATCCCTAAATTCGGGTGTATTCATAATAAATTTCTAAAAAAATTTGGGTTAGGCATGAATCATCATTCCTGTGGAAGTTCAAATTCACAACTGGTCTTGTTCTCTGGTTCCCTGTCTAATTTCTGAATAACCGTAACACTATCACTCGGGCATACCCACAAATTCAGATATCGCATTGCTAGGCGCCAACCTGGGGATATTTTACCGTCCAAATAAACATTCACTGGATAAATCAATGACGGCAATTTGGCACCAGGTTATACAGAACTGGCTCGTGTGCAATCTTGCTGGAGATAGCACTCTACTAAGCTAGTCTCTTTTAGACTTTCAGGCAATTTGTCTTTGGTTTCTCATACTAATGATTTTTCTTTTCAATTTCATTCTTTTCCATATGTCCCAATGTAATGCATATAACAGTGAATGAGCTAGCATGAATATTTTCCTCGTAATTTTTGTATTGGTCTTTTTCTCATTTTAGTCTTGTTTTGTTTTTTTATCACAAAAGCTGGTGATAAACCATGACGCAAAATTTCTCATCACGCAACTTTTGCATGATGTTAAAA
This sequence comes from Doryteuthis pealeii, assembly GCA_023376005.1. Taxonomy (NCBI): domain Eukaryota; kingdom Metazoa; phylum Mollusca; class Cephalopoda; order Myopsida; family Loliginidae; genus Doryteuthis; species Doryteuthis pealeii. The sequence continues at coordinate 27,817,975 of CM042145.1, read as the reverse complement.
AAAATCTTAATAGTTTTAGCTAAAAAATCAAAATGTACATGTAAAAGATATATAATATATATATATATATAGTATATATGTGTGTGTGTGTGTGGTGTGTGTGTGTGTGTTGTGTGTGTGTGTGTCATCATCATCATGTCGCGCAATTTGCACGGATATCCATGACGATCTCTCGCCAACCTTCCCTATCATTCATCGACTCTGGGAGCTCCTCCGCGCAGCAGCCAGTATCCCTACATAGTTTGGTCAATGTAGGTCCTGTTTGGGCGGCCCACATTAGCGTGCCATGCGCTGGCTTCCACAGTAGTACGTCGCTTACGATATCGTTCTTGTTTCTCCAGCAGTGACCTGCATGTCTAGCCCGTCTTATTCGTATGGTTTGTGAGATGGGGGGGCAGGTGGCCATACAGTTGCTTTTTTGTGGGGTGCTGCTTCATGACTTAGATAGATAGATAGATAGATAGATAAAAGGATATGAAAACACACAATATGCTGTTAAAGTGAAAATATTTTTTATCATATTATATGTATAAATTATATGATATAAAATATTTTCAACTTAACAGCATATTGTGTGTTTTCATATCTTTTTATCTATACTTATACCGTACAATTCATTTCCTTTCTGGTTAACTATATATATATTCTATATATATATATATTATGTGTGTGTGTGTGTGTGTGTTTGTGTGTGTGTGTGTTTGATTGATTGATTGATTGATTTGGAAAGAGTCACTTCAGATTATTGAATTAAAGATACAATTGTTCACTATGGAGTTGAATTTTGAGCCTGGGAAATTTGTAGAAAAGAACTGAAAGTTTTTCAAAATAGTCATACTGACTGGATCTGTTGACTAAATTACAAATGTTTACTGCTAGACGGGTGGTCAGAGAGACAACTCCTATCAATCAGCTTGTAATCACGTTCAAGCCCTATCACCTATATGATTATCCAACCCTATTGCCCTTATGACAAGCCCCCCAACCCTTTTTTTATATATGTGTTAGAATGAGGGGTTGAACGTCTCATTACCTGGGTTTAACATTAAACTCTATCTACTGTGATCTTTTATTGAGTTATTTCCTAGTTGAGTATATGATATTTACAGGGTGTCCCAGAAAAAAACAGAACCCACAATTTTGCAATAAAACTGTTAATTTTATTTTTTTAAAGTCCAAGGGTTAGGGTTAGGGTTAGGGTTGGGGTTTAGGGTTAGTTTAATGGGAAAATAAATGAATAATTTGGGTTCTGTTTTTTCTGGGTCATTCCTGTTACTCAACTAGGAAATAACCTTTTATTGTGCCTTAATAATAAACTTTAAGTGTTTCTCTAAAAACTGTGTATCATGAATGTCAGTATCTTAAATATATATTTACCAACTCCTCCGCACGAGTAGGATGTGACACAAGGTCAATTTCTTAAGCGGAGTTTCAACAGGTTTGAATTCAGAGTTTTCCTTCTCCTAGACTGGTTGCCTAACAAGGTTAAAGAGCCCAATCTGCCTACTATTTACCCATAGCTGGAGGGAGAGTAGGATTCATACCTTTCCCAAGGGTATTAGCGCTAAGTGAAATGCAATTACCACGTCCAGGATTTGAACTCGGGGCGACGAGTCCATTTCCCAAGACTTTAACCATTACACCACGCGCTTCTACTCAGTATCTTAAATAGTGTTGGATTATGCTCTTGGTATAAGACATGAACAAATTCCTGTCTGAAATGAATAGCCATCAACGTTGCATTCTGGGAGAAATTAATCTTCTAATTACAATAGAATACCTGAGCCATGCAAGTCATTTAACTGGGAAAAGGGCATCTTTAAATTTGATGTTTGGATTTACCTATTTGAAGCTTTCCCTTTTTTGGATTTAACGCTGAATTGGATTGTGTGTAATCTTTATTGACTCGGGACTTGATACCAATCCATTTGTGAGTAATTGGAACTAAACCCTTTTCACAAGTTTATTTATTCTTTTGTGTCATGTTTGATATGCCACACCTTCCAACAAATACTTGGATTTCTAATCTTTTTTTTTTTTAGCTCAGTCAGTAGAGCATTCGGCTAGAAACCGCAAGGTTCCTAGTTCGATACTGGCCCTCGCCAACACAGCGTATGAGTAGCACAGGGATTTTTGCGGTAAAGTAAGGAGCTGATGGTAGGTGTGGCGCTCCACCTCAGACGCAAAAACAATCTCCTTGGTCTAGCGCTAGTGAAAGGGGGATAGACTCCCTCGCTGATTGGCTGATACCGACATTAGGCCGCCACGACGACTTTGCTTTACTTATCTCTTTTGTAAACTCTGTATGTTTTTATTATAATGGAGATTGTGTGTTTTTCTGTCTGTAACCGAAACTATATTACTACTCAAGTCACAATTCCTTAGTTATTTACGTCACATTCTCGATGATTTTATTTTTACTTAAACCTCAATTACTAATAAAATTGTTTTACCTATTAATACTGTTGGCCATATACAAATAACATGCAATTATATTTATATATACATAAAAATAGAGCTTTACAGTATGAACGAGAAGGATAATTTGCATATTGATATTAAAAATTTGATTTTAATAAATATATGCTTAGTATTGATTTCTAATTGTTTGGTTTTATCTTAATGAATATGAGCAAAAATCCAGGGATAAATCTTATAAGAAATCCATTAACAAGAAGAAATAATTGTAATTTTATTCTTTACTTCCTATTTTAACTATAGTTAAATTAGGAAAATTTAGCATGAAAGATGGGATTGGTGGAAGAGTAAGTTTCAGTTGTTCTATTTTCTATTTTACCGCGCTCTGTTTAAAAATCTTTTTATGTGGCATTCTTATTTAGTTTCATTAACCTTTCTAATTTAATATAACATTTTATTACATTAAACCTAAATAACTTGCATATGGAGGGTGCATATATTTGCTAGTTCTAATAATGTACCTATGTTTTAAATCATATTGGTAATGGAACCACTTTCTTAATAATCTTCTCGACTGGCAAATCGATTGAACTTGACTTTCTATATCAATCAGTTAACGGAAATCAATCGAACTGCTTTCACCTGTCATATTTTTACGATGCCAGACAATTTTGAAGCTTTTTACGCGTTAAGACATTCTTAATTGCTTATTAAAGTCACGCTGTCGACAGAAAATCAAAGAAAATCTCCCGCATAAATCCAAGAATCTGATTGGTTGATATAAACTCTTATATTGGCAACGCCTATTTAGCGCTGAAAATATTGACATCTTCAGATTGCAATACAACGAGACCACACAAACAATGATTAACGATTACAATAAAGTCTCAAATAATGACAATTGAAGATAAGATTTCCCCAGTGCATAGTATGGCTTTCCAAATAGACGTAAAATTGCTAATATCTGTCACCACTGAATAATTATTCAAAATAATCAATCAAGAAAATTCTTAATAGTCACACTAACAAGGGAAAATAAATGGTTATTTCATAACGGGGCCTCCATACATTCTAAATTCATATTTTATTAATAAACATCTATTAAATAGCCGATAATCATTATTGATTAATTATTTAGTTTTTCAATTATTAGTTAATAACAATTCAGATGTCAATCAAGGTAAAAAAAAAATAAGAAAAATAAAAAAAATAAATGAAACAAGATTTTGTAAATATTTTTAATTTAAAAAAATGGATTATATTTTTGTTTTGAAATCTTAAAAAACAATATCAAGGTGGATTTTTTATTAAATATGCACAAAAGTTGACGATGTGCAGTTTTTAAAAAAAACAGGTTTTAATATAAATAAAAACGATCAAAACTTTTACACATACCTAATACACAGCGTAAATCTACAATATATTTTAACCTCTTCCCTTTCACTTTCTTTAATTACCTGTCTAAAACAAATCAGATGGTTCACCCAGTAAGAATCGAACTTACTAACAATGGTATGCTAATTCAGATCACTAACCATAACACGACCTGGGGCGCCTATTTTGGTTCATTAATAGATTGGGCTAAAGGCTTTTAATGAACAAATTCAGTCATCGATATAATATGTACAGGAAATTCTTGAAATAATATCTTTATTAGACTTTTTATTAAATTGTATTATATCATATTATATTATATAATATATATAATATATATATATATATATATATATATATATATATATATATATATATATATATTATATATTATATATATATAATATTTATTTATGTAATATATATATAAAATCTGAGGCACTAAATTTAAGAAAAAACAAATTTGTTCCCCACTAGGTGTTCTTCAGTAGGTGTTCTCATGAACACTTGTCAGATTAACGTCTGCTAGCAATAATCCATTTAAATTAAATAAAAAATTAAAAGTTAATTTAATTTTCATAAATTTTACAACTTTAAAATTCAGAAATATTCTGAACTAAAAATTATTTCGTCTCAAAGAGATAAATGGAGAGTTTCTTGTTTTGAATTTTTTTATTGTTATTAAAAAAATTACCATAAAAAAATCAATAGGAATAGAATTTAAATTCTTTGATACAACTTCATTTTTAAAAAAACAGCGGAAATTCAATTATTCAAATTTGATAGAATTTCCTGTACATATTAAATTATGGTATAAAGATAAAATAATAAAGTCTAATAAATTTTATAAAAATAGATTAATATTAATATTAATAATATAATATAATATATTTATGTGTAGTATTATATATTTTTATATATAGTATTATATATTATATATATATATATTCATAATAAGTACCTATATAATACATGAGACATAAATACATCATAATTAAATAATACATAAATAATACATAATACATAAATACAATTATATAAATAATAATACATATAAACATAAATAAATAAATATTATGCATATGATATATTTATCATATGCATAATATTTATTTATTCATGTTTATATGTATTTATGTCTTTATGTTTATATATGTATTTATTATGAAATATATATATATATATATATATATATATATATATATAATATATATATATATATATATATATAATAAAATACATATATAAAAAATATATAATATTACATATAAATATATTAAATCAGGTCTGTGTGGATTCTGTGGTGCTACACGAAGGAACTGCCAGGCACGATTGCCGATAGGGACGGTTGGTGAGATTGATACATGGATATAGAGAGACAGACAGACAGACAGGGAGATATACAGACAGAGAGATAGAGGCAGGGGAGACAGAGACAGAGACAGAAAGAGAAAGAGAAGAGAGAGAGAGTTTTGGGTGCAATTTTTTGGTAACAAATGCAGAATAGTGCGCAAGAGATAATATCATTAGAATCGCATTTTACGTATAAATAGTATTAAATTACGGAAATTCACGAAGTAGCTTAAGCCTAGCCCTAACCCTAATTCTAGCCGACCTTAACAAAGCTGTAGTTTTGGATAGTCTTGATTATTCCTCTGATTTCTAATTCATCCAAATTCTTTTCCAGACCTTTGGAGACCGTTCCAAGGGCACCAATTACAATTGGTACAACCTTCACCTTCATGACCCACAGTTTACTCAGTTCTCTGGCAAGGTCCAAGTATTTGTCTATCTTTCCGCTTTTTTTCACTTTCACTTGATGGTCGATCGAGACAGCAAAATCCACGAGATGACAGGTTCTCTTCTCATAGTTAATCAATACTAGGTCTGGTCTCCTGGTCGGGATTAGGTGATTCGTCTGTATCTCGAAGTCCCAGATATATTATTATTATTATTATTATTATTATTATTATTATTTACTTTTTCACACCAGCGCTAGCTGATGGACTTTCACTTTCCTCGGGTCTCCAGGGCTCTTCTGCGTATTCCAGCCGGTTTCATCAATGCTGTTTTCTGGATAGTCTCAATTCTTCCTCTGATTTCCAAATCCTCAGTATTTTTTCCAAGATTTTTGGGACCGTTCCTAGTGCACCATCTACAATTGGTATCACTTTGACCCTCATATTCTCCAGCTTTTTCAATTCTCTTGCAAGGTCCAGGTATTTGTTCCATCTTTTCGTTTTCCTTCATCTTCACCCTGTGATCTGCTGGAACTGCAAAAATCCTCCAGTTGACAAGTTCTTTCTTTTTTAATCAACACTAGGTCTGGTTTCCTTGCTGGGATAAGGTGATCCGTTTTTATTTTCAAAGTCCCAGAGAATTTTATGCGTTTTATTCTCAAGAACAGATTCTATTTTGTTGTATGGTCAAAGTTAATTTTTTTTGCATAATTCCCAGTGGGATCACCTTCCCAACCCAGTCATGCCTAGTTTTCTTGTAGACATCTGTTCAATTGTTGGGCCATTCTTTTGTGGATAGAAGTGAATTTTCTGAACTAGAGTCCATCTATACCATCATGGCTTGGTGTTTTCCAATTTGCTACTTTCTTGAGTATTGATCTGAGTGTAATTATATGAATACTTGCGACATGTCCTTCCTCAATTTCCATTAGCTCATTTTTAATATCACTTATCCATTTTGATTTTTCATTGTGTTCTTTCCTCTCCCATAGGTCTCTAGGACTCTTCGTATTATTCTATCCACGACAATGAGAAGTTCTCTTCTTCTTGTTGATCAAAACTAGGTCTGGTCTCCTGGCTGGTATTAGGTGAACCGTCTGTACCTCAAAGTCCCAGAGAATTTTGTGCGTCTCATTATCCAGGACAGATTCAGGTTTGTGCATATACCATTTAGTTGAATGGTGAATTTATCATTATTTATTATTATTATTATTATTATTTGCTCCTTTTCAGTTTTCACATCAGCATTAGCTGATGGTCTTTCACTGGGGTCTGAGTGACAGCAAGTCTCCTCAGGTCTCCAGAACTCTCTGAGTATTCTGGCAGATTGCTGCAGTGCAGTGTTCTGAATGGTTTCAACCCTTCCTCTCATTTCCAAACATTCCAGACCCTTTTCCAATCCTTTTGTGACTGTTCCAAGTGCACCAACTACAATTGGTATCACCTTCACTTTCATATTCCACAACTTTTTTAGTTCTCTGGCAAGGTCCAGATATTTGTCTATTATTCATTTTCCCTTAGCTTCACCCTGTGATCTGCTGGCACTGCAAAATCCACCAGTTGACAAGTTCTTTCTTTTTTGTTTATCAACATTAGGTCTGGTCTTCTTGCTGAGATAAGGTGATCCGTTTTATTTCAAGGTCCCAGAGAATTTTATGTGTTTCATTCTCAAGAACAGCTTCTGGTTTATGCATATACCATTTTTTGCATGGTCAAAATTAAGTTTTTTGCATAATTCCCAGTGGATCACCTTCCCAACCAGTCATGTCTAGTTTTGTATTCTCGTTGTGCTAGTTTGCTACATTCGCAGAGTATATGGTTTACAGTCTCATCTCTATTCCTGCAAAGTCTACATTTACTATTTTGTTGGGTCCTATCAATTTTCGCTTTGATGTAGTTTGTCCTTATGGCATTATTTTGTGTAGCAATTATAAGTGATTTCGTTTCTCTTTTGAAGTTTCCTTTTCTTAACCATGTCCAAGTCTTTTCATGAGCAACCTCTTCAATTTGTCGTTTGAAGCGTCCATATAATTGTTTTTTCTTCCATTTTTGTTTTCTAGTCTTTGTTGTTTTTCTGATTGTCCATCGGTCGCCTCTACTATTGTTGGCCGCCATAGTAGTTTGTCTTTGCTCTTTCTTGTGTAATCTTCAAGTTGTTGGATATGGTTTCTACGCATTCCTCTATGTTCTTTTTCTTGACCCATATAATCTATCTCTATCATCTCTAAGGTGGAGAAGCCTGTGCATTGTCATTAATTTTCTCGTCCTTTGGTCAATCTGTCTTCTTTTGTCCATTTTAAGAATGGTCCTGAGTATCTTATGGGACAGCCCAGGTATCGATTCCTTTGATCAGATTTCTGCTGTTAAGTTGGTTTCTATGAGTTTTCTAGTTCTCCTGGGATATACTTTTTTTTAACTTTTCCTTTAATTTCTGTTTGCATGATATTGTCCGCTTCTAAAATTCCTAAGTATTTGTAGCTTTCGTTTTCATCAAGTGATTTTATAGTTTCCTGATTTGGCAGTTGTATTCCATGCATTAGTTTTCTTTCACTGCGTTTTATTACTAGCATAGCACACTTTTCAATCCCAAATTCCATCCCTATATCCTGGCTATATATTCTAATAGTTTGTACTAGGCTCTCCAATTCTTTTTCATTTTGCAAAAACTTGTATGTCTCCATGTACATAAAGGGGGTTTATCTTTTCTTGTGAGTTAGTGAATTTGTATACCCCTGTACATTTTTAAGCATATATTAAGCGGGCATCATTGCTATAATAAAGAGAGTGGTATAATGAGTCTATATTATCATTATCATTATATTATTATTATTATTATTATAACTAAGTTTATCTCTTGTTTGACCGGAGGGCAAATCAGTAACCAGCTTTATCAGTTTTGCACGAGACAGCTCATGTTACATTCCTATCTAAACTCACAATATGGTTTTCCAATAAATGACAATACACGCTAATCGGTATCATTTATATTTACAAATTGCGACACTTTCTACTACTACTACTACTACTACTACTACTGGTCGGTTAGTTCAGTCGTAGATTCCGGGTTCAATATCGGTCCTCACCAACTCACCACATGAATAACACAGCTTGGTATAAAGAATTTGGAAGCTGTTGCAGTGTGACACTCCACCTCAGCATAAAAACGATCTCCCTGTCTCGTCTGGCGAAAAGGGGATACGCTGTTCGCTGATACCGACTATAGTCACTCCACGACTTTACACATCAGTTAATCCATCAGTTAAATAATAATAATATGAAGGTGAAAGTGATATCAATAGTAGTTGGGGCACTTGGAACGGTCCCAAAAGTTTAAAAAAAGACTAGAGGATCTGGAAATCAGAGGAAGAATTGAGACCACCAGACAACAGCATTGTGAAATCAGCTAGAATACTCAGAAGAATCCTGGGAAGCTAAGGAGGCTGTTGCCATTCAAGCTCCAGTAAAAGACAGCTAACACTGGTGTAAAACACCACCGAAGAAAACGAAAAGATGCGACAAAATACCTGGACCTTGCTGAGAATTGAAAAAAGCTATGGAATATGAGCGGTCAAAGTGATTTTACCAATTGTAGTTGGGCGCACTTGGAAGGTCCCCAAAAAACTTGGAAAAAAGACTGGAGGATCTGGGAAATGAGAGGAAGAATTGAGACCATCCAGCTACTGCATTTGCCTGCAATCAGCTAGAATACTCAGAAGAGTCCTGGAGACATGAGGAGACTTGTTGTCACTCAGACTCCAGTGAAATACCATCAGCTAACGCTGTGAAAAACTCAAAAGGAATTGGGATCCAGGCGACTGAGGTAAACCGACCCTTTCGTTTGATAATAATAATAATAATAATAATAATAATAATAATAATAATAATAATTACAGAAAGGCCTATGACATGGTCCCACATACTGGATTTTAGAATGTTCTAAAAATGTACAAAATATCCAACATCATGAATTTTTATCAAAAAACCCATGGAGTCCAATTAAAAGCAGGAAAGCAGTCACAGATAATTATTAGGTAAAAACATATCAGAGGTGTCGGTGGTGATGGGGGATATTTCAATTTGGATTCTGTTTACGATATTTTATTCGTATCGTTTAAAATACAACCCTTCTGTTTTGAATATGAAATTTTGCTAAATTTTCACACCAACTTTCTTGGCTAATGTTTGCGAAAAACGAGCATTTTAACCGACGATCTTTGATACTATTTCCTCAAACAATGGTGAGTAAGAAGGTCTGTTTTTTATATCCGTATTCATTATACTAACTCACACTTTCACTGTTTGAGAGAATTTGATATTTTAAAAAAAGGGAAAAATCAATATTACCCTACTGTGCATACATTTTCAGTCTCGATTACTTTGATCTGGGAGCTAAAACTGAAGATAACATGTATATTGGCGAAAGCTTTTTGAATAGATGTCAACATTTGACGAAATAGTTCAAGGAGTAAATAATAACTAATTGATACAATGAAGATTTCACAATTTTCGGAGCCGTAAGGAATAAAAGATTTTATAGCAATTCACAAAAATATTTGTGGGAGGAATGATATTTTTCATGTCCATTCATAACCTTTAGGAACAAATGCGTTTTTTTTTTATCCTTGTCTAATTATTTAGAACATTGGTTCCCAAACGGTGTGATGGAAAAGGATAGCAGGTGAAGCGGGAAAGATTAAAAGACAAACATTTTAGAAATATCTTCCAAAACATTTATGTACCAAAAATAAATTTCAAAATTACATATATATATATATATATATATATATAATATATATATATATATATTTATATCAGAGAGAAGATATCTCTTATGATTCACAATTCTTACTCACAAAATACACCTCGCTAGCATAAAACATCAAAAACTCAAGTCGGAGCAACAAGCGGAAATGAACTCAATGGTACCCTATCACGAAGTGCAATTCGACGCAGTTCTGGCGCATAGGCTCGGATTGAGTTACCGCTGAAGGGAATTCCAAAATAAACAAAAAATAATATTGTAAGGAATCCGGAATTTTCAGCCAATGAATAATCTTCCCGCTAAACACCCCAAAAGGGATTCTGGAGCCTTACGTCGCTAGCATATAAACCCAGGCATTTTGAGAAATCGGCAGTTGACGGACGGCTTTCGACGCCGAGGGACCCACCAGACGAGCAGGATCAAGGAACTGCTACGCACACACACGCACGCCCCACCCACCCGGACACTCGGCCCTTACTTCAACACCCCACGTAGCGGGCGACATCCATTACCCCTTGACCCACTACGCGCTACCCATACAACTCACTGGGTCTGAAACTTGGTCCCTACAACCAGAAAATAAAAAGGCCTTAAAAATAACCATGGGTATTTCGTGGTATGGACCATTTCCACTCGCGAGTGTGTCACGAGCTTCTTCAGACCACTGGATATATATCAGTGGTCTGAAGACAGCGAGTTGGAATGTCCATAACACGATCACTAATAACCGACATGGTTATTTAAGGTCTTTTTTTATTCCCAAATAACTTTTGCTCTGTTTACAATAATTTAAACATTGAGCTCTCAACGGAACTGAACTCTACAACCACAACTACTAGTAGGAGAATTAGGATCACCTAGAATCACCTTGTACCAAGAAACTTTGGTACCGCACCAAAGTATAGATATATATATATATATATATATTATATATATATATTATATGTGTGTAGTGTGTTCGTGTGTGCTGTTGTACTGTGTTTGTGTGTGTGTGTTTTGAAAAAATGGAAATGAATCCGACAATATGTTGAAAAAATAAATTAAAGGAAGAAAATGTTGGAATGGATAAAAATTATATACGAGAGCAACATGCGTTCGACCGAGAGCATCGTTCTTTGCACACTCTCGTATTCATATTTTTATTATTTTAAATATACAAAAAGATAAAATATATATATAATATATACTTTTTTTAAGTATACAGCAGATATTCGATTATTTTAACGGTAAGAATAATAATAAATAGAATTTACAATATGGCAAGAACAATTTCTCGGTCGAAAACGTTTCGGCCTCGAATAAATAATTTCTATCCATTCAACATTTCTTTCCTTTATTTATTTTTTCAAACATATTGTCGGATTCATTTTCCCATTTTTCAACACAACACACACACACCACACACACACACACACACACACACACATATTAGTATTATAATATATATATATATTATATATATATATATACTTTGGTGCGGTACCCAAGTTTCTTGGGTACAGGTGATCTAGGTGAAGTCCTAATCTCTACTAGTGTTTGTTGTAGGAGCTTCAGCGTTCCGATGAGAAAGCTCAAATGTTTAATTATTGTAAAACAGAGCAAAGTTATTTGGGAATAAAAAAGACCTTAAATACCATGCGGTATCGTGGTTTATGGACCATTTCACTCGCTCTTCAGACCACTGATATATATTCAGTGTAATCTGAAGAAGTCTGAGCACACTGCGAGTGGAAATGTCCATAACCACGATACCCATGGTATTTAAGGCCTTTTTATTCTTGTAGGGACCAAGTCAGGAACCCAGTGAGTTGTAGTGGGTAGCGCCGTAGTGGTCAAGGGGGTATGGATGTCGCCCGGCTTACGGTGGGGTGTTGAAGTAAGGCCGAGTGTCCGGTGGGTGAGGGCGTGCGTGTGGTGGGTGCGTAGCAGTTCCTTGATCCTGCTCGTCTGGTGGGTCCTCGGCGTCGAAGCCGTCCGTCAACTGCCGATTCTCAAAAATGCCTGGGTTTATATGCTAGCGACGTAGGCTTCCAGAATCCCTTTGGGGTGTTTAGCGGGAAGATATTATTCATTGGCTGAAATTCCGGATTTCCTTACAATATTATTTTTTTGTTATTTTGGAATTCCTTCAAGCGTAACTCAATCCGAGCCTATGCGCAGAACTGCGTCGAATTGGTCACTTCTGATAGGGTCCATTGAGTTCATTTCCGCTTGTTGCCTCCGACTTGAGTTTTGATGTTTTATGCTAGCGAGGTGTATTTTGAGTAAGAATTGTGAATCATAAGAGATATCTTCTCTCTGATATAACATATATATATATATATATATATATATATATATATATATATGTAATTTTGAAATTTATTTTGGTACATAAATGTTTTTGGAAGATATTCTAATGTTTGTCTTTTAATCTTTCCGCTTCACCTGCTATCCTTTTCCATCACACCGTTGGGAACCAATGTTCTAATAATTAGACAAGGCTAAAAAAAAAACGCATTTGTTCTAAAGGTTATGAATGTATTTTCCCAGAAAATACAATGAAAAAATATCATTCCTGCCACAAAATATTTTTGTGATTTGCTATAATCTTTTATTCTTACGGCTCCGAAAATTGTTACACGAATCTCATGTGTATCAATTAAATATATAAAATAAATTATCATTATTTTTGTTATTTATTTACTCTTGAACTATTTCGTCAAATGTTGACATCTATTCACAAAAGCTTTCGCCAATATACATGTTATCTTCAGTTTTTAGCTTCCATAAGATCAAAAAAGTATCGAGACTGAAAATGTATGCACAGTAGGGTAAATTGATTTTTCCCTTTTTTTTAAAATATCAAATTCTCTCAACAGTGAAAGTTGTGAGTTAGTATAATGAATACGGATATTAAAAAAAAAACAGACCTCTTACTTGCACCATTGTTTGAGGAAATAGTATCAAAGATCGTCGGTTAAAATGCTCGTTTTCGCAACATTTAGCCAAGAAGTTGGTGTTGAAAATTTAGCAAAATTTCAATATTCAAAACAGAAAGGGTTGTCATTTTAAACGATACGAATAAAAATATCGTAACTAGAATCCAAATTGAAAATATCCCCCATCACCACCCACACCTCTGATATGCTGCTTTTTACCTAATAATTAATCTGTGACTGCTTCCTGCTTTTAATTGGACTTCCATGGGTTTTGATAAAATTCATGATGTTGGATATTTTGTACATTTTAGACATTCTAAAATCCAGGTATGTGGGACCATGTCATAGGCCTTTCTGTAATTTATTATTATTAATTATTATTATTATTATATTATTATCATAACGAAAGGGTCGGTTACCTCAGCCCTAGAATCCCAATCTCCTTTTGAGTTTTTCACAGCGTTAGCTGATGGTATTTCACTGGAGTCTGAGTGACAACAAGTCTCCTCATGTCTCCAGGACTCTTCTGAGTATTCTAGCTGATTGCAGCAATGCAGTAGTCTGGATGGTCTCAATTCTTCCTCTCATTTCCAGATCCTCCAGTCTTTTTTCCAAGTTTTGGGGACCGTTCCAAGTGCGCCAACTACAATTGGTATCACTTTGACCCTCATATTCCATAGCTTTTTCAATTCTCAGCAAGGTCCAGGTATTTGTCCATCTTTTCGTTTTCTTCGGTGGTGTTTTTTACACCAGTGTTAGCTGGTCTTTTACTGGAGCTTGAATGGCAACACGCCCTCCTTAGCTTCCCAGGATTCTTCTGAGTATTCTAGCTGATTTCAACAATGCTGTTGTCTGGATGTCTCAATTCTTCCTCTGATTTCCAGATCCTCTAGTCTTTTTTCTAAACTTTTGGGGACCGTTCCAAGTGCCCCAACTACATTGATATCACTTTCACCTTCATATTATTATTATTTAACTGATGGATTAACTGATGTGTAAAGTCGGTGGAGTGACCTATAGTCGGTATCAGCGAACAGCGTATCCCCTTTTCGCCAAGACGAGACCAGGGAGATCGTTTTGCTGAGGTGGAGTGTCACACCTGCAGACAGCTTCCAAATTCTTTATTACACAAGCTGTGTTATTCATGTGGTGAGTTGGTGAGGACCATATTGAACCCGGAATCTTACGACTGAACTAACCGACCAGTAGTAGTATAGTAGTAGTAGTAGTAGTAGAAAGTGTCCAATTTGTAAATATAAATGATACCGATTAGCGTGTATTGTCATTTATTGGAAAACCATATTGTGAGTTTAGATAGGAATGTAACAAATGAGCTGTCTCGTGCAAACTGATAAAGCTGGTTACTGATTTGCCTCCGGTCAAACAAGAGATAAACTTAGTTTATAATAATAATAATAATAATAATATAATGATAATAATAGACTCATTATCACCACTACTCTTTATTATAGCAATGATGCCGCTTAATCATATGCTTAAAAATGTACAGGGGTATACAAATTCACTAACTCACAAGAAAAGATAAACCACCTTATGTACATGGAGGACATACAAGTTTTTGCAAAAAATGAAAAAGAATTGGAGAGCCTAGTACAAACTATTAGAATATATAGCCAGGATATAGGGATGGAATTTGGATTGAAAAGTGTGCTATGCTAGTAATAAAACGCAGTGAAAGAAAACTAATGCATGGAATACAACTGCCAAATCAGGAAACTATAAAAATCACTTATGAAAACGAAAGCTACAAATACTTAGGAATTTTAGAAGCGGACAATATCATGCAAACAGAAATTAAAGGAAAAGTTAAAAAAAAGTATATCCCAGGAGAACTAGAAAACTCATAGAAACCAAACTTAACAGCAGAAATCTGATCAAAGGAATCGATACCTGGGCTGTCCCCATAAGATACTCAGGACCATTCTTAAAATGGACAAAAGAAGACAGATTGACCAAAGACGAGAAAATTAATGACAATGCACAAGGCTCTCCACCTTAGAGATGATAGAGATAGATTATATGGGTCAAGAAAGAACATAGAGGAATGCGTAGAAACCACTATCCAACAACTTGAAGATTACACAAGAAAGAGCAAAGACAAACTACTTATGGCGGCCAACAATAGTAGAGGCGACCGATGGACAATCAGAAAAAACAACAAAGACTAGAAAACAAAAATGGGAAGAAAAACAATTATATGGACGCTTCAAACGACAAATTGAAGAGGTTGCTCATGAAAAGACTTGGACATGGTTAAGAAAAGGAAACTTCAAAAGAGAAACGAAATCACTTATAATTGCTACACAAATAATGCCATAAGGACAAACTACATCAAAGCGAAAATTGATAGGACCCAACAAAATAGTAAATGTAGACTTTGCAGGAATAGAGATGAGACTGTAAAACCATATACTCTGCGAATGTAGCAAACTAGCACAACGAGAATACAAAACTAGACATGACTGGGTTGGGAAGGTGATCCACTGGGAATTATGCAAAAAACTTAATTTTGACCATGCAAAAAAATGGTATATGCATAAACCAGAAGCTGTTTCTGAGAATGAAACACATAAAATTCTCTGGGACCTTGAAATAAAAACGGATCACCTTATCTCAGCAAGAAGACCAGACCTAATGTTGATAAACAAAAAAGAAAGAAACTTGTCAACTGGTGGATTTTGCAGTGCCAGCAGATCACAGGGTGAAGCTAAGGGAAAATGAATAAATAGACAAATATCTGGACCTTGCCAGAGAACTAAAAAAGTTGTGGAATATGAAAGTGAAGGTGATACCAATTGTAGTTGGTGCACTTGGAACAGTCACAAAAGGATTGGAAAAGGGTCTGAATGTTTGGAAATGAGAGGAAGGGTTGAAACCATTCAGAACACTGCACTGCAGCAATCTGCCAGAATACTCAGAAGAGTTTGGAGACCTGAGGAGACTTGCTGTCACTCAGACCCAGTGAAAGACCATCAGCTAATGCTGATGTGAAACTGAAAGGAGCAAATAATAATAATAATAATAATAATAATGATAAATTCACCATTCAACTAAATGGTATATGCACAAACCTGAATCTGCCTGGATAATGAGACGCACAAAATTCTCTGGACTTTGAGGTACAGACGGTTCACCTAATACCAGCCAGGAGACCAGACCTAGTTTTGATCAACAAGAAGAAGAGAACTTCTCATTGTCGTGGATAGATAATACGAAGAGTCCTAGAGACCTATGGAGAGGAAAGAACACAATGAAAAATCAAAATGGATAAGTGATATTAAAAATGAGCTAATGGAAATTGAGAAGGACATGTCGCAAGTATTCATATAATTACACTCAGATCAATACTCAAGAAAGTAGCAAATTGGAAAACACCAAGCCATGATGGTATAGATGGACTCTAGTTCAGAAAATTCACTTCTATCCACAAAAGAATGGCCCAACAATTGAACAGATGTCTACAAGAAAACTAGGCATGACTGGGTTGGGAAGTGATCCACTGGGAATTATGCAAAAAAATTAACTTTGACCATACAACAAAATAGAATCTGTTCTTGAGAATAAAACGCATAAAATTCTCTGGGACTTTGAAATAAAAACGGATCACCTTATCCCAGCAAGGAAACCAGACCTAGTGTTGATTTAAAAAAAAGAAAGAACTTGTCAACTGGAGGATTTTGCAGTTCCAGCAGATCACAGGGTGAAGATGAAGGAAAACGAAAAGATGGACAAATACCTGGACCTTGCAAGAGAATTGAAAAAGCTGGAGAATATGAGGGTCAAAGTGATACCAATTGTAGATGGTGCACTAGGAACGGTCCCAAAATCTTGGAAAAAATACTGGAGGATTTGGAAATCAGAGGAAGAATTGAGACTATCCAGAAAACAGCATTGATGAAACCGGCTGGAATACGCAGAAGAGCCCTGGAGACCCGAGGAAAGTGAAAGTCCATCAGCTAGCGCTGGTGTGAAAAAGTAATAATAATAATAATAATAATAATAATAATAATAATAATATCTGGGACTTCGAGATACAGACGAATCACCTAATCCCGACCAGGAGACCAGACCTAGTATTGATTAACTATGAGAAGAGAACCTGTCATCTCGTGGATTTTGCTGTCTCGATCGACCATCAAGTGAAAGTGAAAAAAAGCGGAAAGATAGACAAATACTTGGACCTTGCCAGAGAACTGAGTAAACTGTGGGTCATGAAGTGAAGGTTGTACCAATTGTAATTGGTGCCCTTGGAACGGTCTCCAAAGGTCTGGAAAAGAATTTGGATGAATTAGAAATCAGGAATAATCAAGACTATCCAAAACTACAGCTTTGTTAAGGTCGGCTAGAATTAGGGTTAGGCTAGGCTTAAGCTACTTCGTGAATTTCCGTAATTAATACTATTTATACGTAAAATGCGATTCTAATGATATTATCTCTTGCGCACTATTCTGCATTTGTACCAAAAATTGCACCCAAACTCTCTCTCTCTCTCTTCTCTCTCTTCTGTTCTGTCAGTGTCTCTGTCTCCCCTGCCTCTATCTCTCTGTCTGTATATCTCCCTGTCTGTCTGTCTGTCTCTCTATATCCATGTATCAATCTCACCAACCGTCCCTATCGGCAATCGTGCCTGGCAGTTCCTTCGTGTAGCACCACAGAATCCACACAGACCTGATTTAATATATTATTATAATATTATATTTTTTATATATTTTTTATATATATATATATATATATATATATATTATATATATATATATATATATATATATATATATATTTCATAATAAAATACATATATAATACATAAGACATAAATACATATAAACATGAATAAATAAATATTATGCATATGATAAATATATCATATGCATAATATTTATTTATTTATGTTTATATGTATTATTATTTATATAATTTGTATTATGTATATGTATTATTTATGTATTATTTAATTATGATGTATTTATGTCTCATGTATTATATAGGTACTTATTATGAAATATATATATATATATATATATAATACTATATATAAAAATATATAATACTACACATAAATATATTATATTTATATATATTAATTATATTAAATCTATTTTATAAAATTTATTAGACTTTATTATTTATCTTTATACCATAATTTAATATGTACAGGAAATTCTATCAAATTTGAATAATTGAATTTCCGCTGTTTTTTAAAAATGAAGTTGTATCAAGAATTTAAATTCTATTCCTATTGATTTTTTATGGTAATTTTTTTAATAACAATAAAAAAATTCAAAACAAGAAAACTCTCCATTTATCTCTTTGAGACAGAAATAATTTTTAGTTCAGAATATTTTCTGAATTTTAAAGTTGTAAAATTTATGAAAATTAAATTAACTTTTAATTTTTTATTTAATTTAAATGGATTATTGCTAGCAGACGTTAATCTGACAAGTGTTCATGAGAACACCTACTGAAGAACACCTAGTGGGGAACAAATTTGTTTTTTCTTAAATTTAGTGCCTCAGATTTTTATATATATATTACATAAATAAATATATATATATATATATATATATATATATATATATAATATATATATATATATATATATATATAATATATAGTATTATATATATTTATATTTAATATAATATGATATAATACAATTTAATAAAAAGTCTAATAAAGATATTTATTTCAAGAATTTCCTGTACATATTATATCGATGACTGAATTTGTTCATTAAAAGCCTTTAGCCCAATCTATTAATGAACCAAAATAGGCGCCCCAGGTCGTGTTATGGTTAGTGATCTGAATTAGCATACCATTGTTAGTAAGTTCGATTCTTACTGGGGTGAACCATCTGATTTGTTTTAGACAGGTAATTAAAGAAAGTGAAAGGGAAGAGGTTAAAATATATTGTAGATTTACGCTGTGTATTAGGTATGTGTAAAAGTTTTGATCGTTTTTATTTATATTAAAACCTGTTTTTTTTAAAAACTGCACATCGTCAACTTTTGTGCATATTTAATAAAAAATCCACCTTGATATTGTTTTTTAAGATTTCAAAACAAAAATATAATCCATTTTTTTAAATTAAAAATATTTACAAAATCTTGTTTCATTTATTTTTTTTATTTTTCTTATTTTTTTTTTACCTTGATTGACATCTGAATTGTTATTAACTAATAATTGAAAAACTAAATAATTAATCAATAATGATTATCGGCTATTTAATAGATGTTTATTAATAAAATATGAATTTAGAATGTATGGAGGCCCCGTTATGAAATAACCATTTATTTTCCCTTGTTAGTGTGACTATTAAGAATTTTCTTGATTGATTATTTTGAATAATTATTCAGTGGTGACAGATATTAGCAATTTTACGTCTATTTGGAAAGCCATACTATGCACTGGGGAAATCTTATCTTCAATTGTCATTATTTGAGACTTTATTGTAATCGTTAATCATTGTTTGTGTGGTCTCGTTGTATTGCAATCTGAAGATGTCAATATTTCAGCGCTAAATAGGCGTTGCCAATATAAGAGTTTATATCAACCAATCAGATTCTTGGATTTATGCGGGAGATTTTCTTTTGATTTTCTGTCGACAGCGTGACTTTAATAAGCAATTAAGAATGTCTTAACGCGTAAAAAGGCTTCAAAATTGTCTGGCATCGTAAAAATATGACAGGTGAAAGCAGTTCGATTGATTTCCGTTAACTGATTGATATAGAAAGTCAAGTTCAATCGATTTGCCAGTCGAGAAGATTATTAAGAAAGTGTTCCATTACCAATATGATTTAAAACATAGGTACATTATTAGAACTAGCAAATATATGCACCCTCCATATGCAAGTATTTAGGTTTTAATGTAATAAAATGTTATATTAAATTAGAAAGGTTAATGAAACTAAATAAGAATGCACATAAAAAGATTTTAAACAGAGGCGGGTAAAATAGAAAAATAGAACAACTGAAACTTACTCTTCCACCAATCCCATCTTTCATTGCTAAATTTTCCTAATTTAACTATCTAGTTAAAATAGGAAGTAAAGAATAAAATTACAATTATTTCTTCTTGTTAATGGATTTCTTATAAGATTTATCCCTGGGATTTTTGCTCATATTCATTAAGATAAAACCAAACAATTAGAAATCAATACTAAGCATATATTTATTAAAATCAAATTTTTAATATCAATATGCAAATTATCCTTCTCGTTCATACTGTAAAGCTCTATTTTATTGTATATATAAATATAATTGCATGTTATTTGTATATGGCCAACAGTATTAATAAGGTAAAACAATTTTATTAGTAATTGAGGTTTAAGTAAAAATAAAATCATCGAGAATGTGACGTAAATAACTAAGGGAATTGTGACTTGAGTAGTAATATAGTTTCGGTTACAGACAGAAAAACACACAATCTCCATTATAATAAAACATACAGAGTTTACAAAAGAGATAAGTAAAGCAAAGTCGTCGTGGCGGCCTAATGTCGGTATCAGCCAATCAGCGAGGGAGTCTATCCCCTTTTCACTAGCGCTAGACCAAGGAGATTGTTTTTGCGTCTGAGGTGGAGCGCCACACCTACCATCAGCTCCTTACTTTACCGCAAAGATACTCATACGCTGTGTTGGCGAGGGCCAGTATCGAACTAGGAACCTTGCGGTTTCTAGCCGAACGCTCTACTGACTGAGCTAAAAAAAAAAAGATTAGAAATCCAAGTATTTGTTGGAAGGTGTGGCATATCAAACGATGACACAAAGAATAAATAAACTTGTGAAAAGGGTTTAGTTCCAATTAACTCACAAATGATTGGTATCAAGTCCCGAGTCAATAAAGATTACACAATCCAATTCAGCGTTAAATCCAAAAAGGGAAAAGCTTCAAATAGGTAAATCCAAACATCAAATCTAAAGATGCCCTTTTCCCAGTTAAATGACTTGCATGGCTCAGGTATTCTATTGTAATTAGAAGATTAATTTCTCCCAGAATGCAACGTTGATGGCTATTCATTTCAGACAGGAATTTGTTCATGTCTTATACCAAGAGCATAATCCAACACTATTTAAGATACTGAGTAGAAGCGCGTGGTGTAATGGTTAAAGTCTTGGGAAATGGACTCGTCGCCCCGAGTTCAAATCCTGGACGTGGTAATTGCATTTCACTTAGCGCTAATACCCTTGGGAAAGGTATGAATCCTACTCTCCCTCCAGCTATGGGTAAATAGTAGGGCAGATTGGGCTCTTTAACCTTGGTTAGGCAACCAGTCTAGGAGAAGGAAAACTCTGAATTCAAACCTGTTGAACTCCGCTTAAGAAATTGACCTTGTGTCACATCCTACTCGTGCGGAGGAGTTGGTAAATATATATTTAAGATACTGACATTCATGATACACAGTTTTTAGAGAAACACTTAAAGTTTATTATTAAGGCACAATAAAAGGTTATTTCCTAGTTGAGTAACAGGAATGACCCAGAAAAAACAGAACCCAAATTATTCATTTATTTTCCCATTAAACTAACCCTAAACCCCAACCCTAACCCTAACCCTAACCCTTGGACTTTAAAAAATATAAAATTAACAGTTTTATTGCAAAATTGTGGGTTCTGTTTTTTTCTGGGACACCCTGTAATATCATATTACTCAACTAGGAAATAACTCAATAAAAGATCACAGTAGATAGAGTTTAATGTTAAACCCAGGTAATGAGACGTTCAACCACCTCATTCTAACACATATATAATAAAAAGGGGTTGGGGGGCTTGTCATAAGGGCAATAGGGTTGGGATAATCATATAGGTGATAGGGCTTGAACGTGACTAGCTGATTGATAGGAGTTGGTCTCTCTGACCACCCGTCTAGCAGTAAACATTTGTAATTTAGTCAACAGATCCAGTCAGTATGACTATTTTGAAAACTTTCAGTTCTTTTCTACAAATTTCCCAGGCTCAAAATTCAACTCCATAGTGAACAATTGTATCTTTAATTCAATAATCTGAAGTGACTCTTTCCAAATCAATCAATCAATCAATCAACACACACACACACACACACACACACACACACACATATATATATATATATATATATATATATATAGTTAACAGAAAGGAAATGAATTGTACGGTATAAGTATAGATAAAAAGATATGAAAACACACAATATGCTGTTAAAGTGAAAATATTTTATATCATATAATTTTATATCATATAATATGATAAAAAATATTTTCACTTTAACAGCATATTGTGTGTTTTCATATCCTTTTATCTATCTATCTATCTATCTATCTAAGTCATGGAAGCAGCACCCCACAAAAAAGCAACTGTATGGCCACCTGCCCCCCATCTCACAAACCATACGAATAAGACGGGCTAGACATGCAGGTCACTGCTGGAGAAACAAGAACGATATCGTAAGCGACGTACTACTGTGGAAGCCAGCGCATGGGCACGCTAATGTGGGCCGCCCAAACAGGACCTACATTGACCAACTATGTAGGGATACTGGCTGCTGCGCGGAGGAGCTCCCAGAGTCGATGAATGATAGGGAAGGTTGGCGAGAGATCGTCATGGATATCCGTGCAAATTGCGCGACATGATGATGATGACACACACACACACACACACACACACACACACACACACACACACATATATATATATATATATATATATATATATATATCTTTACATGTACATTTTGATTTTTTAGCTAAAACTATTAAGATTTTTTTAACATCATGCAAAAGTTCGTGATGAGAAATTTTGCGTCATGGTTTATCACAGCTTTTGTGATAAAAAACAAAACAAGACTAAAATGAAGAAAAAGACCAATACAAAATTAACGAGGAAAATATTCATGCTAGTATTCAATGTTATATGGCATACATTGGGACATGGAAAAGAATGAAATGAAAACAAAATCATTAGATGAGAAAACCAAAGACAAATTGCCTGAATCTAGAGACTAGCTTAGTAGAGTGCACAGCAAGATTGCACACGAGCAGTTCTGTAATAACCTTGTGCCAAATTGCCGTATGATTTATCAGTGAATGTTTATTTGGACGGTAAAATATCCCCAGGTTGGCGCCTAGCAATGCGATATCTGAATTTGTTGGATGTGAGTGATAGTGTTACGGTTATCAGGAAATAGACAGGAACCAGAGAACCAAGTGTGAATTTGAACTTCCACAGGGATGAGTGAGTTCATGCCTACCCAAATTTTTTTTAGAATTTTGTACCCCGAATTTAGGGATGCATCTTAGACATGAGTGCATATCATACACAAATAATTATGGTAACTTAGATATTGTGACATATCAAAGCTGACTCTATTTATATTTATCTTATATATATATATAATATATATATATATATATATATATATATATATAACCTTGCTGATGAGACCTAATAGGTCGAAATGTACATTCAGGGATTTACATTTTCTCGATCTGTTTAGCCTTACATTTGAACATATATGCCCGCCTAAATTCATTAATTATTAACTAATTAATTTTCAAAAATTAGGTATGACTTCAATTAAGCACATATCCTCCAAAAATTGTCGGCTAAAAGCCATATCAAATAAACACAGTGTTTATTTACGTACTTTCACATATATATATATATATATATATATATATATATAATGTGTGTATATATATATATATATATTATACACACACACACACACACACACACACACACACATATATATATATATTGAAGGTGCGTCGTGTAATGGTTAGAGTCGTAGGAAATGGACTCATTGACGTGTGTTCAAGTCCTGGACGAGTCTGTTTGCATTTTACATAGCGCTAATACTCCGTTATTTCAAGAGACAGCTTTGATAGGTACCAGTATTCGAGTTACCGTAATTACTTGTGTATAATACGCATTGGTGTATAACATGCACCCCTAAATTTGGGATATACAAATTCTGATAAAAAGTTTTTTTTGAATGGCATGAACTCACTCCTCCCTGTGTCTTATTACATCGTGTTGTAAAAGTAAATTAGGATCGAGTTATTGAGTAAACATATAGGCAATTCCTGAGCCTGATGTAGTAGCGTTCTCATTGAAAAGGACATTCATATTTTAACACTGTCTCGTATAGATACGCATATAATATACACTCTTTCTTGTTTGTTATCGCTTCTTCCACTACTTAACCAACTGACAAACAGTATAATACTGTCCTTGTCAAATCATCCTTTCCACTTTTCCTTCTCTTGAATTACTATATACAAATATATAACAAGAATTTATAAATCTGACACAATAAGAGCTTAAGAACAATAACTAATAATAATATGAAATAATTATAACAATAATAATAATCTATTAAAAATGGAGATTCGCTTCCGGTTTTTGTCTGTAACAAAGATTACGTAACTGCTGACGTCACAAAACCCAATACCATACTCTCGCCCTTTTTTCAATAACAAGAAGTTAACTAAAAGGTTTACGAATAAGTAAATACCTACGATTAGCATAAAATTTATTTGTACAATATTAAAAATAGTTATCTAATTAATAATTAATAGATTCATGCAACATTTTATTTGAGGGGAACAGAACTAAGTTTCCATTTCAAATTGTTTTATTTCTTTACTCCTTTGATGATTTTGCTTATGATACACTCCCTCTGACATTGAATTTTTAACTCCCTTCCCTCAGGTAATATTATTCAAAAAATCATTTTTATACAACCCGGAGGGTGTTTATTTTTGCTAGTAATAAGTAATAAGTAATAAAAGTTATGTGATGAATAGAAGTGTTGTATAGCGGCTTGAAATTCACGACGCTAAATTCGTGTATGTTAGTACTGGAGTTTTCACTATACCCAAAGCGATGTATGTTAGTAGTCAGCTACTACCGACTACTGGACTTCAATAAACAACAGATACGTATGTACAAAGAGAGGACCCTTCGTTATTTTCTTCGGTGTGTGGGTGGTGAAGGCGCAGAACTTACAATGAGTGCCCGAGGGGTGTTTTCTGACGGGAGACGTGAAGTGTCCTTTCGACTGCCGGCTGGCGTCTCAGTGTTCGGCTCGACCCTCTGGCTTTTGTATTGACGACACGCCTACGCATCTTTATCTTTTGATCTGATAACGGACGTTTGTTATATATTTCTTTATCTTCTCCCTGCTTCCTTGACCGGAAAGTCTCAGTTTCATTTCTCCCTTTTTTAAAATATATATTTTTATATTTTTCTTTGTCTTTTTGCCGGAAGCTTCGTTTTCCGGCCGAGGACAATACAACAGAAGTTTCCTTATTACAGCAGATCTAAGCAATCTCTGTATACAATTCTTTCTTTCCTTATTAAGTCCAAAGATTTCATATTTTCCTATAAAGGAAGCAATTTATGGCTTCTCTTTGGCATGTCTGAATTTCCAGTATTAAAATATATTATATTCTTGGGATATTATCAAGTAAAATTTATTAAGTATTTATTTCTAACTTTGACTGAAAAACAACATTCTTTTGGGATAGGCATGAACTCACTCGCCCCTGTGCCTTACTCTGTCGTACTGTAATAATTAATGTAGAATTGAGCTGGAGAGTGAACATATGGGCAAATAATTCCTGCGCAACTATCATATCTCCTCATGTAAAATAGACATTCATATTGTAAAACAGTCAAAATTATTCTTACTACAATAATACACCGCGAATAATGTTTACGATGAAAATACATTGGAGATGATTTTTACTATAAAAATGCATTGCAAATGATTTGTACTATAAAAATGCATTGGAAATGATTTTTACTATAAAAATGCATTGGAAATTATATATATATATATATATATATATATATATATATATATATATATATATATATATATATCCGCATATAAAAATACACCTTTTCTTGTTTGTTCCCGTTTCTTCTACCACTTAGCCAACTGACAAGCAGTATAACGCTGTTCTTATCAAATCAGCCTTTTCCTCTCCAATTTTCCCCTCCCTCGCATTTTCGTATACAAATATATTACATTGTGACTCTTTTTTCTAGATTTACGAGGGTCATTCAATAAATAAGGCGACTATTTTTCAAATAAGCAAAATCGAATTTTTCTTATATTTTTTCCCGTAAATGTAATCTCTGCATTGTTTGGAATTTGTTTACAGCAGTTTACCCTGCTATTTATTTGGTTTGGTTTGGTTTGTTTTGTTTTACGGCATATCAACCTCAGTGGGTCATTTAATGCCGATAAAGTTTTGAAATAAATCAATTCTTAATGGATAATACAATTTTTTTATAAATACATTTTTCTATTTAACACATAGATAGGACCCTAACAGGTACTACCACTCCGGGTCAGAGTGGACCAGGGAGCAATGGTGATGAAGGGGTGCTACACATTCCCCAAACCTCCAAAACTGGAACATCACCATCAGATAGAGTTTAACGTCATTCCCAGGACATGTAGACCCTCAGTCACCGCCTT
>CM042145.1:27768773-27786273 GCA_023376005.1 Doryteuthis pealeii | reverse complement strand
GATAAGCATATAATGCTTTGAAACCAAGGGTAACAAATTAGCCATTAAATGTATAGATTATAATGATAAAAAATATAGGTCTTATAACTGTAATCAAGCACTATATTTTTCCTTCCCCAACTTAAAAAATCTCCATATATATATATATATATATATATATATATATATATATATATATATATATATATATATATATATGGGTATTTTTTAAGTTGGGGGAAGGAAAATATAGTGCTCGATTACAGTTATAAGAGTTATATTTTTTATCATTATAATCTATACATTTAATGGCTATATATATATATATATATATATATATATATATATATATATATATATATATATATGTGGTAAGGTAAAAGGAAAAGTGGACAAAAAATAATAACTCAAACAAGTAGAAGTAGGAGAGAAATATTTCGTTCCGCTTTTCTCTCCTACTTCTACTTGTTTGAGTTATTATTTTTTGTCCACTTTTCCTTTTACCTTACCTCATACTGTCGGATTTATTCCAACCCTTCTATCGTCATATATATATATATATATATATTATATATATAAAGAAATCAAAACACCACAAAATGCTGTTAAAGTGAAAACATTTTATAACATAGCTGATATTGAACAATATTTCGATTTTATGAAAATCATCATCAGAGCTTGTTTATACTCCGTGTTGTTAAGAGCGGAGACAAAAGTCATACGAGTTCAAAACAAAAACCTTGATGTTGTAAAAAAAGAAAAATGTTATACAATAGTTTCGAATGTGAGCACTTCCGCCGCATTTTTCTCGGTCTCCGCTCTTACTTTACCGCACAGATCCTTGTGCTACTATATATATATATATATATATATATATATATATATATATATATATATATATATATATATATATATATATATATATATATATATATATATATATATATATATATATATATATATATATATATATATATATATATATATATATATATATATATATATATATATATATATATATATATATATATATATATATATATATATATATATATATATATATATATATATATATATATATATATATATATATATATATATATATATATATATATATATATATATATATATATATATATATATATATATATATATATATATATATATATATATATATATATATATATATATATAAAGGGGCCGGGTTAGCAAAGGTGCCGGGTTAGCAAAGGTGCCGGGTTAGCTCAGTCGGTAGAGCGTTCGGCTAGAAACCACAAAGTTCCTAGTTCGATACCGGTCCCCGCCAACTCAGCGTATGAGTAGCACAAGGATCTGTGCGGTAAAGTAAGGAGCTGATGGTAGGTGTGGCGCTCCACCACAGATGCTAAAACAATCTCCTTGGTCTAGCGCTATTGAAAAGAGGATAGACTCCCTCGCTGACTGGCTGATACCGACTTTAGGCCGCCCCGTCGACTTTAAATATATATATATATATATATATATATATATATATATATATATATATATATAACTCAAGTTCTCATTATTTGTGTGTGTGTGTTTGTTTAGCAAAAACCCATCATAAATGGCACATTATAGTGAGATGTTTATTGGAACATTATAATTAAAGGACTCTTAGATAATAATGCAATTTCCAGTCCAATCTGCAACTGAATAAACATTTTGTAGTCTCAGCATTCTTTTAATCATCCAAATTCTGATAATAATGGAGATAACTATGTTAATTAGAATTCTTCCCTCCTTTAATAGAAGCATACTAGTCAGTTGGATTATTTTTTCTATCTATCTATCTATCTATCTATCTATCTATATCTATGCATGTATATTCCAATGAATATACCATGAACACATCGTCAGTTATGTAATTCCCAAGGCGTTTCGTTTCTTTTAAGATCATAAACCTTTACCTTGTAGTCAGGGAATGTCTCAGCAGCAAATAACCATATAGGAAACTTCGAGCTTTTATTCTAAGCAGCATAAGCGAAACATCCAATCAAATTAATCATGTATCATCATCATCATCATGTCGCGCATGTAGCACGGGTATCGACAACAATCTTACGCCAACCCTCCCTATCATTCATTGCACCTGGAAGCTCCTCTGCGGAACAGCCAGCATCTTCACATAGCTGGTCAATGTAGGTCCTTGCTGGGCGCCCCACACTTGCATTACTATGTGTTGGCTTCCACAGGAGAACGTCGCTTATGAGTTCACCCTTACTTCTCCAGCAGTGTCCTGCATGCCTTGTCCGTCTCACTCGGATAGTTTGTGAGATGGGGGGCAGGTGACCGTATAGCTGTTTCCTTGTGGAGTGTTGTTTCCATGACTTGTTCAACACTGCTCGCAGCATCCTTGTGCAGCACCCATCTAGCTTATTCTCAAGATGTTTAGTTAGGGTCCAGGTGGTGCAGCCATATAACAGCACCGACACAACCACAGACTGGAAGAACTGTCGCTTCAGTCTGTTAGGGAGATCGGACCTCCATATATGTATAATTGTATTAATTTCTAATTTATTTGATTTCTCGTATTTTTTTTCGTAAGTAATTTACGGTAAGGGTTAGGGTTAGGCTTATAGCTAGGGTTAGGTTGAAATTAAGCTTTAATATGAGAATAAGAATAAGAATAAGAATAAGAAAAATAAGTAGAGGAAGAAGAAGAAGAAGAAAAACAAGTAGAAACATACAAAAAATTGTGAAATTTGTTTGATTTCTCGTAGTTTGTTGATAAATTACATACATGGCAGAAATTATATCAATGTACTCAGACACTATATATATATATATATATATATATATATATATATATATATTGGAGTTGTTACAAATACAAAATAGTTTCGAGCATCATAGAGTGGGCATACTAGATCAACTTTCAAAAACAATCTTAATCAAAGTGCTTTAAAAATGTATTTTTAACAATTCTTTATCTAAAATTCTAAATTGACGTTACTCTTTTGGCCCCTGTGAAATATGAAATCTAACGGGAAGAGAATTTAATTTTAAGTTTTGTTTGTAAAGACTTTCAAATTCCATTTTCTCTCTTTATGCTTGATGATCGGTTTCTATTGAATATTTCTGTAAAACTAGTAAATTAAATTGAGTGAAAGATTTCTTCACACTGCAACAAATTTCTTGCCAACATGGCTTCATTTTAGTTGTCTTTCAAGTGGTCGTCAATTATTTGTTTGGAGATGAACAAACATTTTCCACTCCTTTTTTTCTCTTTTAATGGCTAAACAATATTTTCATTTTTATTGATTATTTTGTTGGTGAGTTTCATGTTGTGGCTCACCGAAAGGTTTCGAATCCAGGTGAAAGTCCAGATGTGAATCACGAATTCCCCATCAGCATAGGATAATCTATGAAGAATAAAAGAAGAAAAATTCTCTGTTAAATTTGCTCAAGAATTTGAAATGTTAATCAATATTAGCGTACCTGGCTATTCATATCTAGAAACATATTAATGAACAACATGTATATCTATCTATCTATCTATCTATCTATCTATCTATTTGGCTGTTCATATCAATCTATTTATCTATCTGGCCGTTTATATCCATCAATATATCTACATTTTCATATCTATCTATCTATCTATCTATCTATCTATTGCAATTTATTCATATCTATCTATCTATCTATCTATCTATCTATCTATCTGTCTGTGTATCTATCTATCTATCTTAATGTGTTGATGTATATCTATCTATATCAATCTATCTATCTATCTATCTATCTATCTATCTATCTCAGTCTTTCCCGCTAAGTCAGTAGATAGACGAAGTTGTAGGTAATGACAAATATATACATAACCTAAAAGACTATCTATCTATCTATCTATCTATCTATCTATTGCAATTTATTCATATCTATCTATCTATCTATCTATCTATCTATCTATCTTAATGTGTTGATGTATATCTATCTATATCAATCAATCTGTCTATCTATCTATCTATCTATCTCAGTCTTTCCCACTAAGTCAGTAGATAGACGAAGTAGTAGGTAATGACAAATACATACATAACCTAAAAGACTAGCATTTAAATAAGACACCCGTCTCTTTATATCAGTCTGTCAACACCAAAACCGAATAACCTTTCAAACCCCCAAATTGTATCAGTTGGTGATGACCACACGTCTGCAACATTTAATCAATATATGTATAAACACAATGCAAATTTCTTCATAGCCAGAATCGCGGCGTCTTCAATACGTCGTTCCATTCTAATTGATAGAAAATGTTAATTTGTTGTTACGCGGACAATTTATATCATTATATTTGTTATGTTGGTTCGTATGAGAAAGTCTAGTGAAGCCAATAGAAATGATTGGTACAATTTACGGTTCAACCGAACAGAATGAAAAATATAAATACATTTTAAAACGTAATTTAGTAAAGATGTAACAGTTATAATATAATAACATCTATTTGTCTGTGGCAATTTTAGTCGGTTCGGTCTGGTCGATTTGAGATTGTGACAATAATTGTAACTCTAGAATTGCAGTTTCAAAAATGTCTCTCAAATACAACACCGAAACTCAAGGTTGAACTGTTAATCTTTAAGCACAATGCTATCACAAAGAAGTTATATTAACTGGTAATATGAAATGTAGTTTTTATTTTTAAAAATCATTGGAAAAATCAGCTCACCAACACCTAAAAAGTTTGTATCATATGTAAGACAAATCCTCATATTTATTAAAGGAGTAAAAAAACAAAAAACAAAAAAAAAACAATTTGAAATGAAAACTGAGCCCCGTCCCTCTCAAATAAAATGTTGCATGCATGTAATAATCAAACAATTATTTTGAATATTTTCCACATCAATTTTCCACAAAATTGTAGGTATTTATTTATTTGTAAACTTTTTAGTTAACTTCTTGTTACTGTAAAAAAAAAAATGACGAGTGAAAAAAAACAATTTTAAAATTGCTTACTCAAATTTTGGGTGTATATAGCATAAGAATATTGTGACGTAAGCTGTGATGTAGAGCTATGACGTAGTTTTTGTTACAGACAGAAATACAGACAATCTCATTATTAATAGATTAACACACACACACACACACACACACACACACACACACACACACACATATATATATATATATATATATATATATATATATATTTGGGAGAATATGTGCTTTTTAATTTTAGTCAGACCTAATCTTTTGAAAGTTAATTCATTTATGATTAATTAGGCGGGATTTTAACATTTTAAACATAAATGAATTAACATTTTAAACATAAATGAATTAACATTTTAAACATAAATGAATTAACATTTTAAACATAAATGAATTAACATTTTAAACATAAATGAATTAACTTTCAAAAAATTAGGTCTGACTGAAATTAAAAAGCACATATTCTCCCAAATATACTGTCGGCTGAAAATAGCCAAAAAGTTGTTTATATATATATATATATATATATATATATATATATATATATATATATATATATATACTCAGCAGCAGTATATATATATATATATATATATATATATATATATATATATATAACAAGACCACAGAGAATAATCTAAAAAAAAGCCTTGATATATCTCCGGAACTGTACTATAGAAAGCAGATGCTACAGAGGATTTTCAGGGTGAATCGGAATTATCCTGAAAAAACATCTACGATAGAAAACCTTTGATCTTTTAGATCTCGAGTTAAACGATTTTACGATTGGGATATTTCGGCACATGAGTTCTTGATTATTTTAGATTTACGACCAGATCAGGTTCTATATATATTAAAGTTGGTGGAGTGACCTATTGTTGGTATCAAACGGAGACCAAAGGAGTCTATACCCTTTTCACTAGCACTAGACCAGGGAGATTGTTTTTGCGTCTAAGGTAGAGTGCCACACCTACCATCAGCTACCCACTGTACCGCACAGACCCAAGCTGTGGTACTCCCGTACTGAATAATTGTTGTAGGTGACTCACCTATGACACGAACATAGACTTACCCAAAGGGTATATTAAACAGAGCAAAGCTACTCAAGTGAGAAGTAGCAGATACATGTTCTTCGTGTACGCTGTAACAAGGAAACCCTGCTCGTTTGTACGTTGATATATTGCTGAATACATCTGTTCTCTACATTTTATCTCCTGTGTTGAGTTATTATTTATTGACCCTTAATCAGGTCATAACAGTATATATATATATATATATATATATATATATATATATAATTTGAATTATAAAAAGAATCAGCATATTAAGTACTGTCCATAACCCAGAGAGAGAGAGAGAGAGAGAGAGAGAGAGAGAGAGAGAGAGAGAGAGAGAGAGAGAGAGAGAGAGAGAGAGAGAGAGAGTCCCTCGAGTGTATTACTTTATATCCAAAGTCTAACGTGTCCGAGGTATCTTACATTCGGTGATGAGGCGTCAATTCTGAAACTGTGTGGAATGTTGAGTTACGCCTTCGTTGCCATTACTCCCAATCCACTCTGACACTGAGTGATTGTGTCTCATCTATGTGTCTGACAGATACGTTTTTTTAAAACCCCATGACTTTCAGTACCATTCTGATTTCCAGATTTGGTCCTCTGAGTTCTGGCTTTTCTCAAAACTAAAATCGCTCATGTCTATATTCCATGAATATTCCATAGAATATAGACATGAAACAAATCAATACCATACAACATAATCCTCAATAATGATAACACATTGTTAAAACCAATTACTAAAAAGTATAAATATAAATACGCATTTTAAAAAATTATTTGAAAATTCCGGTACTGATCGAGAGCGTTCTGTGCCTCGTGATTAATGATATATTTATTTCGTCTTCCCGTTTACAATGTTGCTTTGATAACGACCTCATATGGTCGAAACAGATTTCTGTTAGCAAAACTGTAAACATCTTGTTTTTCTACAAAACTTTCTACACATAAAAAGTATAAATATAAATACATAATATGTATCACTTCCTAACCGTTAGGCATGACATAACCCCAGACGGGTTGATATGGCCGTTAAAATCAATGAACAAACAAACAGCTATCGAACACCATGGACATGATTAAGGAGAATACAACGTGACAGTTTTCCCTAAAAATCATTCATCCCTACAAACTGATAGACTATCCTGAAAAGCGGAAGTGTGTGACGTCATAAGAGGAATACTTTGTAGGGCTATAAGACACCATTGCCCTTATGATGGCTAGTTTTTACATTAATATTAAGTGATTGGGGAGAGGTCCCCGTAGCGTAGTGGTTAACGTGCTGGACTGCGACATCTTATTAAGCGGGTTCCACCACCAGTGGTGCTAATATTTTCACTTTCGGATTAATACTCTCTCCTAAGCTATGGGTTAAATAATACAAGAAGTTTTCTTCTTCTTCTTCTTTTTCTTCTTCTTCTTCTTCTTCTCCTCTCCTCCCCTCTTCCTTCCTCCTTAACTTCTTCCTACTCCTCTTCTTTCTCTTCCGCTTCCTCCTTAACTTCTTCCTCTCCTCTCCTTCTTCTTTCCTACTCTTCTTCCTCTTCCCCTTCCTCCCTAACTTCTTCCTACTCCTCTTCTTTCTCTTCCCCTTCCTCCTTAACTTCTTCCTACTCCTCTTCTTTCTCTTCCCCTCCCTCCTTAACTTCTTCCTACTCCTCTTTTTTCTCTTCCCCACCCTCCTTAACTTCTTCCTACTCCTCTTTTTTCTCTTCCCCACCCTCCTTAACTTCTTCCACTCCTCTTTTCTCTTCCCCTTCGTCCTTAACTTCTTCCTACTCCTTTTCTTCAACTTCTCTTTACCCATTCATTCCCACTCTCTCACACCTTTTTTTTTCTCTTCCACTTCTTCTCTCTCCTTCTGTGGCCTCGGAATGACACTAAACTACATCTGACGGTGAGGCTTCAATTCTGGAGATCTGGGGAGTGTGGAATTTTACTCCCAAGTCAACTCTGACCTGGAATGTTAGTACCGGTTAGAGTCCTATCTATGAGTTAAATAGATCTGTTTAAAATGATTTCTATTTAACAGGACATTGTGCAAAACAATTTCGAAAAAACTACCAACATATGTAGATATGTATGTACAATGAACACGATTCCCTAAACTCTAGGCATAAAATAACCCTACATGGTTTGACATGCCGTTAAAATCAATCTATAAACCAATTTCTCTCTTCCAAAAACATTGTTATGACATCATTTCTTGCATATGTATATTCCTTCTCGTATCACTCTTTGAACAAAAACTGACAACAACAGACGATATTTGTCTTGTCCTGGAAATGCATGTCTAATTTATATTTATTTTAAATATGTGTTCAATACTGTAAATTACAAATCAAAACACTAAGTGTCGACATATAATATATATATTTTTCAATATCAATAAATCATCTTTACATTTTCTATTTTTCACTCTTACTTATTATTCTTCAAACTTTTTCAGTCCAAAATCTCAGTAGGTAAAATAATTCAATGTCCCGTCTTAGTATTTATGATTTTGCACCTCCATTTGAAAAGTGACTGTGGACACCCATTGTTAATAACTTTTTTTACAAGTAAATCTAGGTTGAGGGATTATATCAATAAGATGCAGCTGTCTCTCGAGGGCAAAATGGTTGAGTGAATTCAGTTTTTCACTCCACCACCGTCAAATTACATGTCGGTTTTGTCGTTAGAGGAAATCTTTTGCTTTGTTATATTTCGATGTGGTGCATTGTTGGCCCGGTCGAGATCGAAAATTCAGTCTGACCATTAGGGAACGTTACAATACAGTCACATGACTACGAGAGAGAGAGAGAGAGAGAGAGAGAGAGAGAGAGAGAGAGAGAGAGAGAGAGAGAGAGAGAGAGGAAGGCGAACAAGAAGAGTATTTATAATCAACGAAAATTTAGTCTGACCATATAGTCATATGACTACGAGAGAGAGAGAGAGAGAGAGAGAGAGAGAGAGAGAGAGAGAGAGAGAGAGAGAGAGAGGAGTACAAGAGAGAGGAGATGACGAGAGAGAGAGAGAGAGAGAGAGAGAGAGAGAGAGAAGAGAGAGACGAGAGAGTAGGAAAGGAAGAAAGGAAGGCGAACAAGAAAATTCAGTCTGACCATTAGGGAACGAATACAGTCACATGACTAGGCGAACAAGAAGAGTATTATAATCAACGAAAATTTAGTCTGACCATATAGTCATATGACTAGAGAGAGAGAGAGAGAGAGAGAGAGAGAGAGAGAGAGAGAGAGAGAGAGAGAGAGAGAGAGAGAGAGAGGAGGGAAGAGAAAGAAGGGAAGAGGAGGCGAACAAAAAATTCAGTCTGACCATTAGGGAATACAATACAGTCACATGACTAAAAGAGAGAGAGAGAGAGAGAGAGAGAGAGAGAGAGAGAGAGAGAGAGAGAGAGAGAGGAAGGCGAACGAGAAGAGTATTTATAATCAACGGAGATATGTTGTCCAGCGCCAGTGCTCTCCTTTGTCACGCCATTGGTTGCAATCAGAATAGGTTGTGAAGTGAAATAACAGATCCCGTACACGGATTCAAGAACTTTACTGGAAACTTGTTCATGACGTCTATTGTTAGACATCGCCTGCAACATTTATTTATTGATTTCTGGGACGACGAAATATCGATTGGAATTGATAAGGCCACAGACTAGAGCATTACTCGCTGGAAGACATATTTCGCATTCTGGGGTTTATCGTTTCCGGCCCAACGTAGAAACCGAGGGTATCAAAAGACATATTTTTTATTTATTGATCCTGCTTATTTGTCTTCCTTTCCTCAGAGGATGCCCCTACCCCAAAACACCCCAAAGGGTGAAAAGATATATATATATATATATATATATATATATATATATATATATATAAAAAAACCTTCCTCAAATATATATATAAGAACATTTCAAACGAATTCAACTCAAAGAAGTTTTTTTCACTGAACAAATAGACTCGCCACTTCTAACACACTTCTCTGCCCGGATTATAGTGGCTTGTCAAACATTAAAAAAAATCTTTTAATCTTTTTTTGACTTTCTAAAAACAATTTCTTTAACAAGAAAATTTCTCCAGACGATGACCCACGGTCGAAACTAGTTGATAAAATAAACATCATAAAATAAATATTCCTGTTCGTCTTTTCACTTTTTGTTCATCTTCTATATCTTTTTGTTCTTCTTATATATATGTATATATATGTGTAACCTAACAACAGCCGGGTTAGAAACTCGAGCGATTTAGCATCAGTCGGACAGCTTAACTGCCCGGCTAACGTCACTTTCAGAATGGGAAGGGGATTTTAACTGTTTTAATACACACATCTGTATGTATGTAAAGGCCGCCAAAGAGTGCTCCATCCCTCATATATATATATATATATATATATATATATATATATATATATATATATATATATATATATATATATATATATAGATATATTGGTAATTTTTCAGAGATGAAATAAAGGAAAATAAAGTGCTCAATTACAAATGTAAGAGCTTTATTTATTAAATATAACTGTTTATACAAAGGTTTTAGTGTGCATCTACCTAAGGTTTCAGGCTTTGTCCTCTTCAGGATACTATTTAATCCCTCTGATGTGACGGCAAGTACACATTTTACGGTTATATATTTTTAAACAAAAACATTTTACGGTTAAATTTATATACGCTGATAAATTCAAAATTAAGGCTCACAAAGTTATCTCCCTTTGATTGTTCACCAAAAATCCGATTTTTCCCGGAAAATAATATAAACAAAAAAACACATATATAAAAAAGCCTGTGCAATATTATATATATTAGCAAATATATGCACCCTCCGGGTGCAAGTATTTAAGTTTTAATGTAATAAAATATTATATCAAATTAGAAAGGCTAATGAAACTAAATAAGAATGCAGATCAAAAGATTTGAAACAGAGGGCAGGTATAATCGATAAATAGAACAACTGAAACTTACTCTTCCATCACTCTTGTCTTTCATTGTTATTTTTTCAAATTTAAGTATTTAGTTATAAGAGGAAGTAAAGAATAAAATGACAGTTATTTTTTCTTGTTAATGGATTTCATTTAAGATTCATTGAAGAGACTTTTGCTTATATTCATTAGAATAAAACCAAACAGTTAGAAATCAATAATACTAAGCACATATTTATTAAAATCAAATTTTTAATATCAATATGCAAATTAGCATTCCCGTTAACATTGTAAACCACTATTTTATTGTATATATAAATATAAATGCATGTTGTTAGTATGTAGATATGGTTAACAGTATTAATAATGTAAAACAATTTTATTAATAATTGAGGTTTAAATTAAAATAAAATCATTGAGAAAGGGACATTAATAACTAAGGGAATTATGACTTGAGTAGTAATATAGTTTCGGTTACAGACTGAAAAAACACACAATCTCCATTATAATAAGATATATATATATATATATATATATATATATATAATATTATGGTACTAATTTTCCATTACTATAGTTTCATACAGATTATGCAATCCTCGAGCGGCTGAATATTGAAAAAGTGGCTTGTTCAGCGTTTATATAATGTGAAGCATGCTCACGCGATATAATAGTATTACACAAGACTTATATTTAAAAGTATAAACATGCTTAGGTCTTAATGCATGCGTTGTCCAGATGTAAAAAAAAAAAAAATAATTAAATGAGGGGTAAAGATTGGGATTGATAAAGGCCAGGTGGTAAATGGCATAAGAGAAATATGTTTAAATGTCTACATTTGTAAACTAGTTTACTTCTTTTGTTCAGTTAATTCACACACACACACACACACACACACACACACAAACAAAACACACGCACACATGTGTAGTATAATAAAAAATTGAAAAAAGCACAGGTTTAAATGAGTTAAGTGGTGAGTTTATTGGCCGACGCTGCAGTGGTTCGATCCATTAATTAGATCATCTTCAGGGCTTTTGTTGGTATTTTATTTATTCCGCATACCAACAAAAACCCTGAAGATGATCTAATTAATAGATCGAAACACTGCATCGTCGGCCAATAAACTCACCACTTAACTCATTTAAACCTGTGCTTTTTCAATTTTTTATTATACTACATACCGTCGGATTCACTTCCTTTTATTCATATATATATATATATATATATATATATATATAGACTGGAGACCTGGATAGTGCAACAACTTATACAATTACAACTTCTTACAAATAAGGAATTTCCGGTCACTCAGGCGCAATGCTTAGCTCCCCCATGCCAATCAGAAACTTACACGAGTCGGGAAGACGTGGTTGTTCTGCAGAACGCGTACAAACAAATAAATAAACCATCAAACAGGTAGACACAACACATTTAATGGAATAACACTTTTTAATAAAATGTTGGCCGGATTAAGAGAAAGTTGGTTTCTATCCGTGGAATGGATCGGCACAGACAGTAAATTTGAATATGAGTATGGCATCTATTCATATATAAAGGGCAACTGTGTGTATGTATGTATAGATGTATGTCCGGACGAAACTACGAAAATAAAAAAATTAGGAAATAAGTATATATATACATATTCTCTATCGACATATCTTTTTTTAGAGAGAGAGAGAGAGAGAGAGAGAGAGAGAGAGAGAGAGAGAGAGAGAGAGAGAGAGAGAGAGAGAGAGAGAGAGAGATCAGAATTAATAAGATATATATATATATAGATATGAAAGTACGATGAGGAAATTGATCCGACAGTATATGGAGAACGTTTTTAAAGAAAACAAACACAGGATGTCACGATCGATGGAAACTTTTATGTCGATACTTAAGTATTTCGTTTTTTTTTTAGAATAAAACCTTCTTCTGGACATTGAATATTTGTATGAGTAAAAGAGTAAAAGATGAAAGATGTTCAGTGTATGTTGAATGTGTGATAAAAGGTTATATACAAATACTGTCCTGAAGAAGGTTTTAATTTAAAAAAAAACCCCGAAACACTTAAGCACATATAATAAAGAGTTGATTTATATCGGGAAGATAATTAAAATATAAAATTTAAATAGTAACAATACGGATCTTTTTTGCATTTAATATTTTAAATAGGAGACATTAATTTTTCTTTATAGAGTGTCTGTGCAATTATTTTTTCTGGCGCCCCACCAGGCCTGATCAACGCAAGGTCTTTTTCACTTTTAATGGGGCATCCTGCGAAGATCTAACTCACGATTCGATAATAATGGACTAAATTCTTTGCCCCCTTACTTTAGTGACGTCGGGTAGCCGCTTCTAGTATTTCATAAAACTCGAATTGGATCGGTCTATAAGCCAAGCCTTGTAACTATAGTAGTCAGCTAATGAATTGAAGGCGATCCTGCACACGTTACTGGCTCAAATCCAATTCTGTTCGCCAAAGAATTGAGGCCAAAACCGGAACTGACTCCTTGAGTAATTATCGATTTTTACTTATGATCCATTCAGAAAAGGCAGACGACAAATTTGCTTTCCCGGCATCTGTATAGTTTCTTTATTGTTCGGCAGTTTCCTATTGCAGCGATAATTCCAAGATGTATCCGATTCTATTTGTTATTCATCAAAGCCCCAAACACATATTTAAAAAAAAATCTGTTTCATTTCCGCCGGCTAAACTGTTTTGTTTGCCAAGTCACCATTGTTTAGACGGACAACAACGAAACCATTTCTAAACAGACATTATTATCTAATTGACACAAAAGAAAACACATCCAAAGGCGAAATATAAAATTAAAATAAATGCATGAAGATAGATAAAATGGAATGCTTTATCATTTACGTTGTTACTTTCTTTCTTTCTCTTTTTTTTTCGTTGCAGCGTAGAAAGATTAATTTCGTCAACTCTCCAGGAAAGCAGATAATGAAGTGATAAATTCATTTATTTCACGATCATTAAAATATCGTTTTCATTTAATAACATTTTAGACGCAATTAAAGACAAAAGAGAATAAAGCAAAAATTTCAATTTTTAGAATGAAATCTTTAAAATTCAATTTTAATGAATGGATATTGTGCAAGAACAGATTTTCTGTTATTTCTCTGAATTTTTTTTTAGATGGGGCTTGATAATTAGTATTATTTAGATTATTCGGACTATTGTCCTCGTCTTTATTGTTATCTATACAACGTTTCGGCCGATGTGCCCTCCGGAATTCTTCGGGTACTTCTTGTCGGACTCGGGAAACTTCTTTTTGAACTCGGGAACCTCCTTTCGAATTTGGGAACCTTCTTGTCGTAATTGGGAGCATCACGCAACTTTGAATCCAATCCGAGTCCGAAAAGAAGGTTTTCGAGTTCGAGAAAGCTCCCGAGTCCGACAAGAAATACCTGAAGAAGGCCGGAGGGCACATCGGCCGAAACGTTGTACAGATAACAATAAAGATGAGGACAATAGTCCGAATAATCCAAATTATACTAATTATCAAGCTCCATCTAAAAAAAAATTCAGAGAAATAAAAGAAAATCTTTTATATGTCGTCAATCTGAAAAAAAAAACACCCGTTGTTATCGTCTTTGGAAATAGACACGGCGACCTGAGTTCAAATCCTGGACGAGTCTTGTTACATTTCACATAGCACTAATGTTCTTTGGAAAAGTATGAATGTAACTATTTTCCCTCCAGCTATTGGTAAATAGTAAGGCAGACTTAACTCTTTAACCTTGGTATGGCAACCGGTCTAGGGGAAGCGAAACTCTGATTTAAACCCTGTTAAACCCCGCTTAGTTGTTGAATTTGTGTCGTACCTTGTTCTTGGCGGAGGGGTTGGTTAGATACATACAAGTCGTAAGTTTGCAAGATAATTTAAAAAATAAAATTTTTATGAGTTTCAAAAAGGAATCAATGTTTCACTTTTTTATATTTTCGTTTTAATCTTTTCGATTTAGAATATAGTTTTGAGCATAAGAAGACCTGAAACTGATTTTCGTTTTTCTGGTCTACACGATTGGTACACGAGATAGCTCGTCGCACATAATTTGAGCTTTATGTTTGGGTTGAAGCATTTCTCGACACTGCGTTAAATAAAAAACAAAACTTGTTAATTTCCAACAACAGGGTCTTGCGTTTTCCTTCAGTACTCCATATTTATTTGTAT
Organism: Doryteuthis pealeii; assembly: GCA_023376005.1. Taxonomy (NCBI): domain Eukaryota; kingdom Metazoa; phylum Mollusca; class Cephalopoda; order Myopsida; family Loliginidae; genus Doryteuthis; species Doryteuthis pealeii. Next base: position 27,771,212 of record CM042145.1, on the reverse strand, counting down.
GTAAAAACATAACACACTGTACATTGTAACTTTGTTCCATTAAAACTAACCAGATTTAGAAAAAAAAATTCTTAACGTCCAAATCGATTTGACTCCATACAAAATCCATTTACGCATACATGTCTAAAATTGAATGCAACTCTTTGGTGGGAAACTGACCACCGATTTTACGGCCTGAAAGCCATGAATATTTGCGACCACCAATGGGGTAGGTCGATTTTTCACTTTTTAAAAATATCAAATTGTCCATCTATGTGAAAGTTGTGTTTTAGTATACTGAATACTGTCACCAAAAATATATCTTTTACTTGTACTATTGTTTGAGGAAATAGCATCAAAGATCGTCTGTTAAAGCTTAATTAATCAGGTAAAAAGCAGCATATCAGAGGTGTCGGTGGTGATGGAGGGGGAAACATTTTCAATTTGAATTCTATTTATAATATTCAATTCGTTTCATTTTAATAAAATAGAATAACATTTCTGATTTAAATATTGAAAACGGTAAATTTTCTAACCAATTTCTTGGCTAAATTTTGCGAAAACGAGGATTTTTAGTGCATTTAAGTAGACGATCTTTGATGCTATTTCCTTAAACAATGGTGTAAGAAAAAGATTTAATTTTTGGTATCAGTATTCAGTATACTAACACACAACTTTCGCATAAATGGACAATTTGATATTTTTTAAAAAGTGAAAAATCGACCTACCCTTACCACTAGCTAATCTAGAACTTGTCTTTGTAATGTACCGTTATGATAATGCATATAATCATTAGACAGGCGCCGGCTATAGAGCGACAGCGGTTTGTGAACGACTCTCAGCAAATAATTGGATACACGACACGCTTATCATGTTTGTGAAAATTAAGTTTCAGTTCCCGATCAATCGATAAATCGATACAATAAATACGAAATCCCCAAGAAGAGGATTTCCAAAATTAATTAATGATTAGCTTATCTATATTAGAAAGGAAATCGATGCGGTTGTTATGGTGATATCCATTTCAGTCATTCAATAAGCTCTTATCGTAGGAACCATTCTCATAATCTGAAGAATATTAATGTTTGGGATTTTCGGACTGGGATCATAAACCTTTATTTTCTGGCCTATTAAATTCTTCAACCCATTAAAAATCAATAATCGGATAGAGAAACAGCAAACACTTTGATTATCGGTTATTGATCGGAACTATCAAAACATTATCGGGTTGAGCATATGTAGAATCACGAATGGTTGTCTTTGATAATTCCCCTGATGGAATAAGGTAACTTGGTTCACATCTTTTAGCAATGATTGTTTGGTTTAATGGCATATCAATTCTTGTGGATTATTTAATGCCAAATCTGTTTTTACATAGGATTAGTTGAAGAAATAATATTTGTTAACTTAATGTGTATCATTAAATTAGTAGAAATAATTTTCCTAACTTAATTTGTATTAATGAATTAGTAGAAATAATTTTCCTAACTTAATGTGTATTAATGAATTAGTAGAAATAATTTTCCTAACTTAATGTGTATTAATGAATTAGTAGAAATAATTTTCCTAACTTAATGTGTATTAATGAATTAGTAGAAATAATTTTCCTAACTTAATGTGTATTAATGAATTAGTAGAAATAATTTTCATTAACACAACGCGTATTAATCAAATAATACTGGAAGTTGACCCTCAGCCATTACCTTCTAGCAACTACATGATAAAAAAGGGTTGGGTGTTTTGCAATAGAGCAATTTGGAGAATACAGTCGGGACAATCATATAGGTGCTTGAACTTGATATAACTAGTCGATTGATCGGTTTGGACCCCCCTCCACCGACTTCCCGTCTAGCTCAAATGAATGGATAAAGTGGTGTATTGCATGACACGAGACTACTTAGTATCCGGGTCACAGACCGTTCAGCTGCTACAATCCTGTCTTCAGGCATTACGGGTCGTCACTCACGCCCAACAGGTGTCCAAATTAGGATGGGGGGTCTTATTCTTTTGCTGAGGTGCAGTCGGCGTATTCTAGAACCCCAGACAACAGTGCAGGTATTTTTTAGCAGAGACTGAAAAGCTGAAAATAACCACCCCGACGGTGTGTATTATCAGCTAGTTTATATTTACATAGTTTCATGAGGAAAAAGTGAAAATAGATTTTAAAGTAAAACGTTTAAGAAAACCCTGTCGGCTGGGACTTTAGAAACGCCGACTGTACCTCGGCAGAGGGACAAGACCCCTCAATGGAACCATCTGTTGGCCGTGGGTGGCGACCCGTGAATATTTGAAAGCGGAAATGAATTCACTAGAGTCCTCAAACTTTGTAAACAAAGCGAGGGTTAGCTACACGCCAGAACGGTGAATTTTACAATCAAATCCCTATTTAGAGAACTCAACCAAAGTGGGAGTGTATATATTATATATATATATATATATATATATACTTTGTCGTTAATT
>CM042145.1:27731273-27761273 GCA_023376005.1 Doryteuthis pealeii | reverse complement strand
GTACTCCAGAACATGTGTTATAGAACCCATTCTGTCCTACTATTTATCCATAGTTGGGAGGAGAAGGGATTCATGCCTTTCCCAAGGGCATTAGTGCAAAGTGAAAGCAAACGGTTCTGTGTAGGATTTGAACTTGGAACATCGATTCTATTTCCTATAATAATGACCATTACGCTAAGCACAACTCCCGTGTGTATGCAGTATATCGACTATAAATAAATGTTGGAGTTTTGGGGATATAGTTATTTACTAAGCGTAGCTTAGATACGGCACAAGGCCAGAATTATGGGGCGCCCAGTGAGAATCGAACTCACGAACAATGGTCTGCTAATCTAGCTAAATAACCATTACACCAAATGAGGTGCCCAAGTTTTGGGGATATAACGCGTGTGCCGGACGGTCACTTATACTTATAGACTCACCTATAAGCACGTGACCTGGGAAAGATTCCTATTGTCCAATCAGTGGCAGTGTTGCTGCTGCTGTTGTTGTATTTATACTAGCCTGATTCTTAATCTTAGAACATTGCTACTAGGATCTTCTTGGACGTAGAATCTAAAGGAAACAAAAAACACAGGACTTATTGACTTACTTACTTATTTACTTTAAGTCCTTTTACATCTGACCAAGGATGGCGGCCAGATACTCAACACACTGCAAATAATGTTTATGGATGGTTAAGATTTAGGAGGTGTCTGCTGTGTTATGGTTATCGTTGTAGGAAATAGACATGGTGAACAGAGTTCACATCTTGGACTAGGCTGTTTGCATTTCACATAGCGCCAATAACCTTGGGAAAAATGTGAATCCAACTGTTTTTCCTCCTACTATGGATAAATAGTCGGTCAGACTGTGCTCTTTAATCTTGGTATGGCAACCAGTCAAGTAGAAGGAAAACTCGGAATTTTAATCTAGTAAACTCCGCTTAAATATTGACCTTGAGTTGCGTCCTGCTCATGCGGAGGGGTTGGGTAAATGCATCTAGAACAAGAGTTAGAATGTGGTTTGAAATCAATATTTTTTTTTACTTAAACTCTTTTCCAATGCGTTTGGCGTGGTTTTGTTACGTTACGCTCTCATTGTCGGAATGGAGAGATGACGTGTCAACGTTTGTTACGTTATGGCACTCACTTCCGAATGGAGTAATGATGTATTGATAACAGAAATAATAATTGTATACTCATCTCTCTTCTGTGCTACGTAGGAAAGGTTTGAATCTTGGTTACTGAGTTGATGCAGTAATCAGTGACTACGCTACATAATCAGCATTTTCAATTGTGCATTTATCACTGATAAACAGACATTTTCCAATATGAATACAATTTATGATCACAGATTAAAGTTTATCTAATCAACAACATTAAAAGATATTTCAGCTTCCGATAACGCATTCAATTACCGTACAAAGTTACAAAAAGGCTTTGTCATCAGACAATCGAATTAACCTTCAGGGCAATCAATAATTATTCTTCCTCTTTGAAGATTTCCCGTATTCTTCATTACCAGGAATCACACTAAGACTGCCTTCGCAGATCGAACAAATTCTCAAAAGGGTAAGCGGTGCGATTTTCGATATTTAGTAATTGTACGGCACAAAACCACAAGAAGAATAGAAATACGAGGGTGTCTCAAAAAGTAATGCCATTTTGTTTAGCACAGGTATAATTACCAACACAGAAACATATATCATACATCAAAATGAAGCTGGTCCTCCGTGGATCGCACCCTTACATCTCCACATAGTCGCCGTTTCTCTCAATAGCAATGTTCCACCTTCGAATTAGAGCATGTATCCCTGCCCCGTAAAATTCTGTTGACTGTACTTTGAGCCACTTCTTCACTAAAGATTTCATTTCCTCGTCACTGAAATAATGTTTGCCTCTCAAATCCTCTTTCATGGAGAGGAAAAGATGATAGTCTGAATTCCAGGGACATTACTGCTGCCCGAACACCGACCTCTGGTATCCGGCATAAATACCCAACCCTTTCACCGCCCTGTCGGCTGGGGCGTTGGAATGCACCGACTTCACTTCTGCAGAGGGGTAAGACTCCCCCAATGGGGCCACCTGTTGGCCGTGAGTGGCGACCCGTGATGCTTAAGGATAGAGCCCAGGTGGATGAGCAGTTCATGACATGCAATACTCCACATTGGCCCTATCTTGGGCTAGACGGGCGGTTGAAGAGGCCCCCTCTGATTAATCGGCTGGTCACGCCAAGCCCTAGCATCTATATGATTTTCCCAAGCCTATTGCCCTTATGGCAAGCCCCAACCCCTTTTTATCATATGGGTGCTAGAAGGCGGTGGCTGCAGGTCTACATGTCCTGGGAATGACGTTAAACTCTATCTGATGGTGAGGTTTCAGTTTTGGAGGTTTGGGGAATGTGGATCACCCCTTCATCAGCATTGCTCCCTGGTCCACTCTGACCCGGAGTGGTAGTACCTGTTAGGGTCCCATCTATGGGTTAAATAGAAAAATGTATTTATAAAAAAATTGTATTATCCATTAAGAATTGATTTATTTCAAAACTTTCTCGGTATAAAATGGCCCACTGAGGTTGATATGCCGTAAAACCAAACAAAAAAACAAACCAACCCTTTCAATAGCTACTAAGTTTGGCCTAGTATGGCGCGAAACCAGAAAAGGAAAATAGAAGTTGTAAGATTATGTTACGCCAATGTGAACGGTTTATCAAGAACATAATTATTCTAAATCCTTTCTTCAACAAGGGTTTCGATATCAATTTCTTTTCCACACATAGTTTATACATAGCTATTGTATTTCAGTAGTGAGACAGCCGATGAGGTTATCATCCCACATGACATAAAAGTAATTTTTCAAGTTAATAAATGGAAAGAAAATCTTTGCTGTGTTTGAGAAAGAGGTGGGTTGTTCATTGACTTCAACACTTCACTAGTGACATATTGGAGAACAATCGTCTATACATTTGGTCTCGGTGCTGCTGATGACAGGAGTGCCTCATAGATTGATTCGATTATTGCTTAACCTTTTGAAAAGTAATCGATTTGAAACGTTTCTCGTTCAAGTTCAATAATCAGTGTATGAAGAGATGAAAAGGAAAAAAAATAGAAGAAAAGAGTATCGTTTCTAATCTTGTCTAAACGAAAATATAAATATGAAATATTGAATATTAATATTTCTAGTTGGTTGGTTGGTTGGCTTTTACGACATGTCAACCCTTGTTGGGTCATTTTATGCCGAAGACGTTTGTTTTATTAATTCTTCATGGGTACACAATTTTTTTTTAAACGCAATTTTTAAAAAACATATTTTTAGAACTCATTTTGTACTATTTAACCAACAGATGGGATCCTAACAGGTATTATCACACCAGGTCTGTGTGGACTTGGGAGTAATGGCAATGAAGAGGTACTCCACACTGCCCAAAGCTTCAGAGCAGCAACCTCATCACTAGATGCAGATAAACGTCATACCCAGGATGCCAAGACCCTCAACCATGTCTCTAGTTCTTATCACAGGCAATTTCTCTCGTGTAGTCATCATGAAACATTGGCTAAGGTACTGTGCTGGTGAGACTGCTGAAAATACATATCACTAAATACAGGTTGATGGAATCAATTAATTGACTGTTAAAATCGAATAAGGAATGTTATATACCGTCACTGGACCCGTCAAAGAACATGGAACACATTTATGTATAAAAATATAAATTTATATTTTTATTCTTCGATTATGTGTAGACTGAGAGACGTCGGTAGAGAAATGCCCATACACCAGAGCCTTCGGAAGTTCTGACTACGAACGATCTCGATCTACTCAACCCAGATTTCAAAGGTCTTTTTTTTATAATTCTTTAACTCAACAGGGTTACGCCTCTTTGATCGTGACACCTACGCAGTTTTCCTGTAGACACACGTCCTCGCCCACGCAGCTTAATTTTATTAATCTTGGGCAACACCTACACATTTCCTGCATTTTCCAGGTGTCAGAGGTCGGTTCAATGCGTTCAAGGCAATGTTTTTGTTTTCCGGCCGATGTTTGACACCCATGCATTTCCTGTGCCCACACGCCAGTCATTTGCACCTGGTTCCCGGGTGCGAACTCGTCGACCAGAACACAAGAGTCAAATAGAATATATATTAGCAAAACAAATTCTCTTTAGAATCCTTTAAAACGATTCCGCTCCATCCCCAAAATTAGCAGATTTCATTCTCTTGGTTAATGGTATTTTTCTTTGAATTTCTGAAAATATACAATCCTCATATCATAAAACGTTTACAAAAAGTAAAGTAACACAGAATTAAACTAAAATATTCACGCCGAATGACGTTTGGGTACAGAACTAATTAACAACAACAAAAAATATATATAAATGAATAAAAATAAGTAAATCAACTTGCATTCATGATAGGAAGACTGATCTTAAATCGGCGGTGTTGGGGATTATCTTAATCCTATAAGCGGATTATTTCCTGTGAAGGAAATGGTCAATTAGATGGGCAAAACTCATTAAAAAAAAATAAGAGCAAGAAATGTAAAAAGAAAGAAATCATAAAAAAGAAGCTTAAATTACTAAACAAATCCGTGGAAATAATTCCAGATCACTTCCGCTTTCATTATTACCTGTAAACTGTCTTGTCATTGTCGACTGTTAATGTTTGAAGACACAAGTAACAAAGGGCGGATAACTCTGATTGTTTAACTGGCTTATTCCCTCATTTGTATAATAAACAACTCCAGACATTTGCGTAAAGATCTTTGTAAGAGCATGTTCTTTGAAATTCTGACAGGATGTAAAACGACACAACTCTTCGTCTAGAAATTGTTCTAATTATGTCGGTAGTAATGAATGGGAGCAAAATAAATAAATAAATAAATAGAACAAAAAGCCCCTCCCCCCAAAAAATAGATAAGAGATTATGGTGAATATTCCTAAAATACGGTGTACACCTTAGGCTGGATAATGCACTGACCAAAACTTAAAGACCAAAATAAAAAAAAACAAACAAAAAAACAAAAACAAAAAAACAACAACAGTCTGAATTGGGCCGATAAAAGATGGACTACAGTAACAAAATATTTTCAAACAAAGACACCACCATCGCTGCTTTTGCAGATTTTTAGGTAATTTTCACCTTTAGTTGTTAAAATTGTGCGCGGGCATTATCTGAAATTAACTTAATTGTTATTAAGAACACATTTTATGATATTTTTGTGTTAAAGCATGCAGTTGTATTGTTTTCGAAACGATTCTAAGTTTTGTATATTTCGCACGGACACATTCAAAATGGCTACCGTCTTGTTTCAAAGTGAAAGTTATTTGGCTAAATTCTTAGCATAAAATTATCTGAAATGAACTTAATTGTTATTAAGAACACATTTTATGATATTTTTGTGTTCAAGCATGCAGTTGTATTGTTTTTGAAAAAGTTTCTAAGATTTGTTTATTTCGTACGGAGACTTTCAAAATAGCTACTAGCTTGTTTCAAAGTGAAAGTCAAGGTAGGTTACACTAATTGCCTTATTTGCTAGGAATTTTGACGACTATAGGTGAAAATTACCGATTTTTACAAACGGAGGATGCAAACTTTTGATGAAAGTGCATATCCAAGGGCGCTGAAATATCTTTATTATTCCTATTCTTATTCCTATTCTTATTCTTATTCTTATTCTTATTCCTATTCTTATTTCTTATTTTTATTCTTATTCTTATTCCTATTCTATTCCTATTCTTATTCTTATTCTTATTCCTATTCTTATTCTTATTCCTATTCTTATTCTTTTTGTGCAGTCATTTTAGTGCTGTAGCTGAAAGAAGTTTTACAGTGGAGATCCCTTGTAGTATAAAATTTGATCCTTTCCTGAATTTGAAAGTTGTAGTATCAGTTTTAATCCTTGTCCACTGATCCGCCCTTAGAGAGTTATATAACCCTCGTCTGTTGCTCTGTCACTCTGCAGCGAGTAATTCTAAGATAATTTATTCACAGTAAATTAAATACATGTTTGGGCGTTTTTGATTGGCTGATTCAGCCACCTCTGTTTTGGAACAGTTTATAAATATAAGTCGTTATCTTCAGCACACCTTATAACCAAAAGTAGTAGGGCACTTCACGTGGTGTAATAGTTAGCGAGCTAGATTAGCTGACCGTTGATTGTGTTCGATTCTCACTGGGCGCTCCATACTTCTGGCCTTGTACCACATCTAAGTTAAGCTTAGTAAATAACTATACCAAAAGTAGTAGTAGTAGTAGTAGTAGTATTTTCCGAAGGTCATTTAATAAATAAAGTGAATTTCGCCTAAGGACGAAGCAATAGGAATTTACAGTTGCAATATTTTCAAGGAAATCAATGTTTATTCGTCCTTTCATGTCCCAGAATACGGTCAGCATGACCTTCTTTACTGACCTCTGACTTTACTGACCTCTGACTTTACTGACCTCTGACTTTGGAAATCTTTCTTTGCCGGCAATCCAGTGTGTTTCCACTCTATGGACTCACGTTTTCACTCGGGCTCGTAGTAGCAGACCCATCCTTTTGTAAACATTTTTTTTTACTAAAATATACTTCTCTGTACACACCACACAGTCTCCCGTTTGGTTTGGTTGATTTCTTTGTTTAATGGCATATCAACCTACGTGGGTTATTTAATGCCACATCCATCCTTGTGGAAGAACAGTAGTGGTACTATTTAACCCATAAATGGGGGATAACGGGGTTTATACCTTTCCCAAAGGTATTAGTTCGAATTGGAACGAAATAGTTTGATTGGACCTCGAACTCGCTTACTACGATGTCGCAGTCCAACACGCTAGCCACTACGCCATTGTGAGTCTTCCCTCATTCTTCTGTGAATTTAACATGGTTTGCACTTCGCCACTAAATATTTGATGACAGACTTCTGTTTAAGATCTATTTGATCCATAGATGGGATCCTAACAGGTACTACTACTACTACTACTACTACTGAGTGGACCTGGAAGTAATGGAAATGAAGGTGTACTATACACTCACAGATCTCCAAAACTGCCATCAGACGCAATTTAGGTTAATACATAGGACACCCCTTTTGGGGGAAACTTATTCCTTTGTAGTAGATACAGTCAGCGTATTCTAAGCCCACCGACAAGGCCGGGTTTTCCGTTTGTTCAGCAGACCAATTTGTTAGTTTAGTGAAGCTGATTCTCACTGGGCGTCCTGCTTATGTGTTCTTGTGCCAGGCTATTTTGACCGGCGTAAATAATCGTAGGATCGTGATTGTTACATTTCTATCTATTTCTGCATCAGTCCAGTCTTTAATGAATCAATTTATTTAACTAACATTTTTTTTATTTACAAATGAAAGTGACGACGAGGAAAGAAAATGTTGATTGGAAAAAGGTTACGAGTCACTTGAGATAGAGATTGGACAACCTCCGACAGGTGTAAAGATAGTTTCAATTTGTTTAGTCAACCGTGAAAGATAAGGAAAAAAAGAAAAGAAAAAAACCCAAACATTATGCAATCAAGGTTTTAGATATAAAATATAAGGTTACAAAAAACAAAAAATAAATGAAAAACAAAACAACAGCAACAACAACAACAACAACAACAATAACAACCACAACAACAATAAACAACGTTTGTGAGTGCAATGGTTTCTTTTGTTTTCATCGAGTCGTTTAGATGAGATTATGACCTTACACAAATGTAACCTTTTTCTAATAAGAATGAGAATTCCTTTCAAAGAAAGAAGTTATCTTGTTATTTATGAAACATAATCTGACACAAGTCTTATTATAATGGAGATTGTGTGTTTTTCTGTCTGTAACCGAAACTATATTACTACTCAAGTCACAATTCCCTTAATTATTTACGTCAAATTCTCCATGATTTCATTCTTTTAAACCTTCAGTTATTAATAAAAATTGTTTTACATTATTAATACTGTTGACCATATCTACGTACTAATAACATGCAATTGTATTTATATATACAACAAAATAGCGGTTTACAGTTTGAACGAGAAGGCTAATTTGCATATTGATATTAAAAAATTTATTTTAATAAATATGTGCTTGGTATTATTGATTTCTAATTGTTTGGTTTTATCTTAAGAAATATAAACAAAAATCTCGTGGATAAATCTTAAAAGAAATTTATTTACAAGAAGAAATAACTGTAATATTATCCTTTACTTCCTATTTTAACTAAATAGTTAAATTAGGAAAATTTACCAATGAAAGAGGGGAGTAATGGAAAATGATGGAATAGTTAGTTTCAAAGTTGTTCTATTATTCGATTATACCCCCTCTGTTGCAGATCTTTTTATCTGCATTCTTAGTCAGTTTCATTAGCCTTTCTAATTTAATATGATATTTTATATCAAAACTTAAATACTTGCACCCAGAGGGTGCATATATTTGCTAGTCTAAATAATGGATTACTTGGCGAGATTGGTTCATTGATTTTAATGGCATCTCAACGTTTCTAGGCTTATTTATACCTTCATTGTACGTTCATATTTATTTATTTCGAGCGTTATTTATGCCATCAGCCTTCATTGTACGTTCATATTTATTTATAAGAATTATTTATGCCCACATTATACGTTCATATTTATTCATTTTCAAAGTTATTATGCCACCAGCCTTCATTCTACATTAATATTTATTTATATATTTATTTATAAAATTATTTATATCCACATTGTATGTTTATATTTGTTTTCTTTTTCTTTTTTGTTCCGTTGATTCTCTCTCTCTCTTCCTTTCTCTCTATCTTTCCACACAACACACACACACACACACACACACACACACATATATATATATATATATATTATATATATATATATATATATATACTTTAGTGCGGTACCAAGTTCTTGGTACAAGGTGATTCTAGGTGGGTCCTAATTCTCTACCAGTAGTTTGTTGTAGAGTTCAGGTTCCGTATGAGAGTCAATGTTTAATTATTGTAAACAGAGCAAAGTTATTTGGGAATAAAAAGGCCTTAAATCATGGGTATCGTGGTTATGGACCATTTCCACTCGCGAGTATGCTCACGAGCTTCTTCAGACCACTGATATATTTTATTAGACAGGCACTGGCCAAACTCATTTTATTTCATACATTTCACCTCCCTCATTCAGGGTGGTCATATTGCATTCTTTCTTTTCAAGTGTCTTTTTTATTGTGGAAAAAAATTTTTTTTTCCTTGGTTGGCGTTGTTTTTTTTTAAATTTTCCACCATATAAAAAGACATTTGAAAAGAAAGAATGCAATATGACCACCCCTGAATGAGGGAGGTGAAATGTATGAATATAAAATGAGTTTGGCCATGTGCCTGTCTAAATAAAATATATCAGTGGTCTGAAGAAGTTCGTGAGCATACTCGCGAGTGGAAATGGTCCATAACCACGATACCCATGGTATTTAAGGCCTTTTATTCCCAAATATATATATATACATATGTATATAATTATTTGTGTCGTGAGTAAAGACGGCCAATTACTTACATACAAAGAGAAAGTAGGAGATATGTAATAATAGCGAACAAGAGGCAAATTCTTGGTAAGAGGAATTCATATACATACTAAACCCGTCTTTTCTGTCTGACAGCTAATTTATAAGACAGAAAACCATTCTTTTACGGTCTAAAAGGGAGGTAGCGAAAAAGGGGATAGACTCCCTCGCTGACCCGCCGATACTGACAATAGGCCACTCCGCTAACTTATTATTTGAAAGTATGACAAAGATTATATAAAACTGACGATGGGGGATTTGTGGATCATACCACGCTCTAGTGAGCATTGCCGAGCTAAATTTGTTTGTATTCTATTTTATTCGAAATTGATGATAATATTAAAAAAACATGAGGAATCATATATTAATCATGTTTGTTATTTGTTTAACGCTTTGATACGTACCTCATCAACTAACAATGGACTAATTTAGCGTCTGACATTCTTTTAATAATCTGTGGAATGTCTTGGCACAAGCCAATTTATCATATATGATGACAGGAGCCATAAATCTAGAGAAAAAGATTGAAGCCGTTTCGATATTCCTACAATTAATATCCCGATCGACATTAACCTAATATTAATGTTTACTCCAATGTAAAATGAATCAGCAGTTGTGAGAATATTAGCACTGTTGCCAGGAGAGTTATGACTCATCACAATAAGCAAAAATGGGCGAAACATACAGTCCTTTATTAGCCTAATTTATTGTTAAAACGAGGGTCGATCTATCTGTGAATTATGTACTAGGGTGAGTCAAAAGTTTTGCCATATTTTGGTAACATTGTTACTTAATGGATACGGTAGCCTATTTACTTTGTAATATAGTATAATATTTAAATTCAAAAGTTAACTGGTAATTCGTTAGCAGAGTCATGGAAAATAACCATAGATTTGGCAGACAGAACCCTGACCCCTATATTGGCCTGTAACGTCATATTCTCATTGGTGTCCTGTGGTTGAAATTTGCGTGTCCCCAAATCTAAAAATAGAAAAGATTTACGTGTGTTATGGTTTCCAGAAAGAAAACTTTTTCTATTTTGCCACCAAAAGCCAATAAGTATATATAGACTAAATATTGGAGGCGCGTGGTGTAATGGTTAGAGTCGTAGAAAATGAACTCGTCGGCCCGAGTTCAAATCCTGGACGAGGCTGTTTGCATATCATATAGCATTAATACTTTTTTCCAGACACATTCTATATAGTTCATTTTTTTCCAAGCATTTTGTAAGAGTCCAAGTGTGCAACCTTACTTAATGCAGACACGGCTGTTTTATTCTAGAGATCAGATTGCCATATGATCGATAATCTGTCAATAGCAGTCCATGCTTTACCTCTGCACCTGCTGTTGCTTTAACCCTGCCCATATTGATTCCGCCGCGGGGGAAGATGGAACCAGAGCGGCAACCTATCTGTCCATCCGCTCTGAAATCTGCGTCGCATCTAAACTAAACTAAAACTTATTCTCACAGCGCCCAATCACGCGTCTACGAGAAGTCAATTGGAATCATCGTCATGTCCCTCACAGTCTTAACGTGTATGGAAAATTCCCCACCTCCAATTTTAAATCTAACGAACTTTATTTAGATATTCTAACTACAGGTACGTTAATAATTCATAAGCTGCTCATAAATTAAGTGACATAGAATTCTTCAATATTCTGGTATTATTATTGACAGAATCAAAGACTCCGGACAGATAGCCGGCAAAAATTTCACTGACCGGGAATTTTACCGAACGGACATGTGGTCACCAGACATTTCACCGAACGGACATTTTACCGAACGGACATTTCACGAACCAGAAAGCACACGTGGTCGACAGATAATTCACCAAACGGATATTTTCCTCGGACGGAGCTTTTACCGAACGGACATGTGGCCGACAGACATTTCACCAAACGGATATTTTCCTCGAACGGAGCTTTTACCGAAAGGACATTTGTCCGAAAGATATTTCACCGAAAAATAAACAAAAACCTAATGTTGATTTTATATGTTTATTTATCAAAACTATTCTTAAATTTTAAATGTTTTATATCTATTATTATAGTAAAATGTCCATTCGGTGAAGTGTCCTTTCGATAAAATATTCTTCTGTGAAATGTCCTTCGGTGAAATCTCAATCTAAGAAATGTCTATTCTGTGAACTGTCTATTGATGAAATGTCCTTCAGTGAAATCTTTGTCGATGAAATGACGGTCCGGTGAAATGTTTTTCGGTGAAATGTCTGTTCGATCAAATGTTCGTTCGGTGAAATATTTCTTCGGTGAAATGTCCGTTCGGTGAAATGTCTGTCAATAAAATGTATGTGGGACATTTTTCCGGCTACGGAACTAAGAGAAATATTTTTCTTAAGTCTTAATTTTTTTTTATCTGTTCCATGATACGACTTCAATTTTGTGCAATGAATACTTTTCAAAAATTTATTTTTTTACTATCCTTTTAAGAGAAAACTTCTGAAAGTTTTATCGCTATTTTTTAAAGAACCGAATATTTTGGAAATTTTTTCATTGAGAAAGGAAAAGCCCAAGTGCAAGAAAAATCAGATAAAAGAAATAATCATTCTTTTCAGGAAGGATCTCATGTTAGCTTCTTTCTCAATGTAATCACTACATTGTGCCTACTGGTAGTAAAATCCGGGAAGAGGAAATACATCGCGCGTTACTGACTTTTTAAAGACAGGATAAAGGCTGTAACGTTAGAATTACATTGGTATACAAAATATCCTTTTTCTATTCACATTTTCATTACATAATTTTCTGCAGAAGAGCGAAAACGGATATGTCTCTTACTCCACCCCGGGACCACAAATGGAGGTAAGAGAACTCATCCTTTTCGCTGGGGTGTCTCACAAGGAGATGTACGTCAACTTTTCGTGCTCAGCTATGGGGTTGTTTTAAGTAACCGTAAGTTGCGAGATAGTGGTAATGAATGGAATTTAATATAAAAAAAAAATAACCCACTCTTCCTCTCTGAAAAGACCCCTCGATCGAACGAGGGATAAACAACACCTTATGCCTATCCATAACCCACTATTCTTTCGTATGTTGTTTTTCTTTTGGAACCCATTGCCTATGTTGAAATGTTGATGCTTGTATGTGACCTATTAGCTGACCGGCCTACTACAATACGACATAAGCCTTTTATGGCGCTGTGACTACGCTACACCGGTGCTGGTTGTGGGTACGGACTGCGGTATTCAAGCCAATAGTTTGGGCGAAATGAAATTTATTAACTGCAATTATAAAGATCGAACTGGAGTTTAATTAATTATTTAATCTCTAGTTCAATCCTTCTGAGCAACACAAATATTTCTATCTTCTCTATTGGTGTGTGAGTGAGAGTCTCTTCAACACGGTTGGTTTGTATTTATGCCCTCCACTTCTCGGCACAGGACATTTTCTTTACCCTGCAACTCCCTTGATAACAACTGTAAAAATAGGTGTTGCTGTCAGAAATTTCAACCAGTAATTGATTCGAGGACAGTTGTAAACGATCTTAAATGCTTTCAGTCCTCGTCTCATATTGAACAATTTGTACTGTTGTTGGGAAAGTTCATAAATAGAAGTGACGATTTTGCATACACCTTATACCTTATAGATAATCTAATATATGCAGAGATAAAGCATGGAATGCTATTTACTCCCGCATTTACTTAATCTGTATCCGACGACATAGGGCGCATTTTCCAGGTAATTAAATTACACACGTACAATTCCCTATCTTAGAACAATTTTCTGTTAACTGATAGAACCTCAGTAAAGGAATTCATTTGTGCAATACTGACATATACAGGAAAATTTATTATTCAAGACACTAAAACTTTCTTAGTCTGTTTTTCCTCTTTTCTTTTCTTTCGACTTTATTCCACTCTGTATTGTTGACTACCAAAAAGAAAAAGACAAAAACAGAAAACTTACAGCGAAATAATTGATCAGCTATAAACACTGGGATAAAAACATCGTAAACATACAAAGGAAGTCGTGAACGTTAATTTAAAATATATTTTCTCCTATATGCATTTATTATTAGACGGATAAATAACACAGAGGTTTTGCAGAAAAGATATAATCTTCGATAGTATTAAAAAATATGATTTATTACAAAATGAAGTGATGCCTTTTATCAGATATAACCCCAGGGCAATAAAGAAATTTATTGTACATTGAGTTGCCATGAAAATATTTCATCCTTAGATGATCGGCTGTCAGTAAAGGAAAAAAAAAGGTCTTAGTGCGCATGCGTACAACAGGGAGTTAGGAAAAATGAATGAACATTTTTGTAACAAAACACTATTGATTGAGAACTGAAACAATTCTTAAAGATCGAAGATAAAGGATCGATGATAATAGCCTTGCCTAATCGATGAAAGATTTAGATGGGAAGGAGTCAAAGAGTGTAAAGAATAAATAAATATTTTGGCGTTGAAGAGATTAGTGAATTTGAAAGATTATTGATTGATTGTCTTGAAAAAAAAGAACATTGAATGGATATTTCTAAAAGTGATTTTTGCCGATTATTCTAGAAGTTTCTTTACGGATGGAAAAATTTGTCACCACGACCAAAACACGAGCCATTATAATTTTTTTTTTGTCATTTCATTAATTTGTTTTTGGATGCTTGTTTTTTTTGTTTTTTGTTTCATTGGCTGGTTGTTGATCGTTTGGGTTTTACGGCATGTCAACCCATTCGGTAATTAGCATATGAGTAGCATATGGATCTGTGTGGTAAAGTAAGGAACTGATGGTAGGTGTGGTGCTCCGACACAGGCGCAAAAACAATCTCCATGGTCTAGCGCTAGTGGAAAAGGAATAGACTCGCGCGTCAGGCTGATACCGACTTTAGGCTACGACGACGACCTTATTTTACTCATGTTTGTATGTATGTATCTATCTATAAGTATATAATAAATGGAAATAAATCCGACAGTATGATTGAAAAAAAGATAGAAAAAACAAATGTTAATAGTACGCTGACAGATCTGTTTCGACCTTTTATAAAAAACGGTCTTCTTCAAGAGCAACTATATTGATGAAAGAAAGAAGGAGGAATAGTTAATTGTTTGGCACGAGAGGTTCAAATAACGCTCACGTTCTGGACCGGAATGTCTTTTAAAATTTCTATAAAAATGCGTATTTTGGATTAAAAATAAAAGTGTAATCGAAGATAAAAGTTGTATCAAAAGTGTTTAAGATGCAATCCAGCCACGAACGCGAGATTAAATGGAAGTCCGCAGCACAATAAAGAAAGAAAGATACGGAATGTTCCGGGGATTCGTATCTATCTATCTCGACCTGTTTTCATCTATCAATCTAGGCATGGCCAAAACTTTGGTACGACAGCACCTCCCCTCTCTTTAAACTTTTATGAAAGATTTAAAATTGTAAATGGTCACTTATTTTGTTTTCCTTAATAACAAATTCTAAACTTACATAGAACAAATCTAGGAATTCCTTAATTATAACAATTAAATCACACTGAAAAGAGCCATTTTTAAGAGAGAGAGAGAGAGAGAGAGAGAGAGAGAGAGAGAGAGAGAGAGAGAGAGAGAGAGGACTGGAATATTTTGTTATATATATATTTAGCAACCCCTCCGCACGAGCAGGATGCGACACATGGTCAATTTCTTAAGCGGAGTTCAGCAGATTTGAATTTAGAGTTTTCCTTCTCCTAGACCGGTTGCCTAACCAAGATTAAAGAGCCCAGTCTGCCCTACTATTTACCCATAGCTGGAGGGAGAGTATGATTGATACCTTTCCCAAGGATATTAGCGCTATGTGAAATGCAATTACCACGTCCAGGATTTGAACTCGGGGCGACGAGTCCATTTCCCATGACTTTAACCATTACACCACGCGCTTCCTTTCTCTAATATTTTGTTATATAAGGTGTGCTGAAGTACACCACTTAAACGTATAGACTCTGCGTCGGCGCGTGGATTAAATCCAGCCAAACACGCTCGAATACGTGGTTACTTAACTATTTGATTGCCGATCTTGAAAGCCGTTCACTTGCAAATATTAGACATTGAAGAACGGACCTGCTACCAAGGACTTTGCTCAACCAAAGGATTCTACCCAACACTAAGGGACACCAAGGAGTAATCAAAGGATTTTACCCAACACTAACGGACACTGAGGAACAACCAAAGATTTCTTCACTAAAGATCAGCCTCTGCTTAACACAAGGGATCTCCACTGTAAAGTGCTCTCACTTTAAGCTTAAAAATGGCCCAAAAAATCGTAGCAAATATGCAAATGGCAAAAATGTGTAATTTTGACAAATAATTCTCCCATTTTAAAGACCGTTAACAAATAGTTTTTACATTCGATTAAAAAAATCATTCATCTTCATTATACTGCAAACATTTCGTTAAGTTTCATCTATTTTTATCCGAGTTTTCTAGAATTTTAATTCGCAGGAGTTCAAAACGTGTGAAATTTTGGCCATCTATCTATCTATCTATCTATCTAAAATTATATTATAGGCAATATAACAATTGTATAATATATTAATAATACTAGCAAACTAAAAAAAACTCCCTCTGGGCGACGTAAAATAAATATTGCCTGAGGAGATGGGAGTTGAAAATTTAATATCAGAGAGTTTGTATCACAAGTAAAGTAAAATCATCAATTTTATTAAAGGAGTAAAAAATTAAAAAAAATGAAATAGAAACTTAGTTCTGATAACTTTAAATATATATTAAAATAAAACAAACTATATATAGATATTTTAATAAATACATACCTGGTATTAACTATATATAGATAGATAATACCAGGTATGTATTTATTAAAACTTGTTTAAAAAACCAATGAGGACTGTCTAACATTGCATGCTCAAATTTTGTGTGTATTTATTCTATGTTATGACGATTTTAGGTAGTGTGACGTAAGCAGTGACGTAGTTTTTGTTACAGACGAAAACGGGAAGCAAATCTCGATTATTAATAGATATGCAATGCTGTTATAGCAAACGACTATAGGATTCATGAAGGATATTGTAAGAGACAGATTTACAATAGCTGAATTTTGAGTTCATATTGAAAAACGTGGCAGTTTTTGTGATTCTGTTTATTTTTCCGTTTCGTTTTTCACTTTAAAATCTTCCAATTAAACTTTTATGTAATCTTCTCAAATTTCATCCATTTTCTTTTTTTTTTTTAGTTTCTTTTTAAATCTTTTCTTTTTTTTCTTCTGGTCTTTCATTGGATATTGTTTGTCTATCAATCTAACAATCATTTAATCACATTCCGGCTGCTTTTTTAATCAACCATCAAAATACGACCCCCCCCCCCAAAAAAAAAAAAAAAAAAAGAAAAAAACTAACACATCGTGTGTGGATAGATATTATTTCATTGAGAATTTATAATATTAGTTTTGCCTGGCACGTGTGTTACGTGGTGGGTTTGGAGGAGACGCTCGTCACGTAACGGCTATCATCGTATTAAATAGACTCGGCGACGCGAGTCTAAATCCTAGACGAGGATGTTTACATTTCGCGTAACGCTAATGCTCTTGGCTCCGGATATGAGTAAATAGTAGGGCAGACTGTGCTCTTTAACTTAGTATAGTAACTGGTCTATGAGAAAGAAAACTGCTCGTTGTGGAAGGGTTGGGTTAAATAGACCCCGACAGCAGTAAGAAAACAAAAATACGTTGTTTGGTTTGGTTTGGTTTGGTTTGTTTTACGGCATATCAACCTCAGTGGGTCATTTAATGCCGATAAAGTTGTGAAATAAATCAATTCTTAATGGATAATACAATTTTTTTATAAATACATTTTTTGAATTTAACCCATTGATGGGACCCTAACAGGTCCTACCACTCCAGGTCAGAGTGGACCAGGGAGCAATGGTGATGAAGGGGTGCTCCACATTCCCCAAACCTCCAAAACTGGAACCTCACCATCAGATAGAGTTTAACGTCATTCCCAGGACATGTAACCCGCAGCCACCGCCTTCTAGCGCCCATATGATAAAAAGGGGTTGGGGCTTGCCATAAGGGCAACAGGGTTGGGAAAATCATATAGGTGCTAGGGCTTGACGAAAAAACGTTGTCTCTTGTAAGACTGAACACCATGTATATCAACAAAACCCTATTATGCTAGATCCGACGTCATATAGGAATAATAAGAAATTACAAAACTGACTCAGCAGTCAAATTAGGACTAAAAATTCCCCCGGGCAGATTCTAAATCCTCAGTCTTGAAGACCAAAATTTTTTTTTGTAAAATACATCTATAAGATGCTTGAGGGGGAAGTCATCAGCGCTGTTATATCCCTGGGATCATTGGAAATTTCTGGTCTTTCAACAACGGATTTCCTCGCCCAGGGAACCAATCATGGTTGATCAAATCCCGACCCTTCCCTCTCGGCACATGACCTCGCCTCTTGATGAACATAGTTTTATTGTACTGGTCACCTGACCTCCAGCCAATGGCAATAGAGCTCTCCTTATTTATATTACATTCATTTTATTACTCGAGTTTGGTCTTACTACCAGGAAGAACGGTTGTTGTAAGTTATTTTTTTCCTTTTTCTTTCTTTTTCCTTCTCTTCCTCAACTTTTTTTAATTACCCCCCCCCTCTTTGTTGAATTTTTAAAAAATTTACCATTATTATTTTTTTTCTATTTATTATTTCCTTATCTACCAGAGAATGAATATGCTCTTCTCAATGGCAACAAATTGGAGTAACAACATACACAACATTATTTTATTTTATTACGACTTTTGTGGCCATTTTTAGGCTTCAAGTGAGAACAATTTACAGTGGAGATCCCTTGTGTTAAGCAGATCGTGATCTTTAGTGAATAATACTTTGGTTATTCTTCGGTGTCCGTTAGTCTTGGGTATAATCTTTTGTTCCTCGGTGTCCCTTAGTTTTGGGTAAAATCCTTGCGTTGTGGAATACCCCTTCATTGCCATTACTCCCAGTTCATTCTGAACCGGAGTAATAGTACCTGTTAGGGTACCATATGTGGGTTAAACAGATAAAAATGAGTTAAAATGTGTTTAAAAATTGAATACCCAACAATAATAGATAATACAAAAACCTCTTCGGCATAAAATAATCAAAGGGTTGACATGCCGTAAAATCCAACCAACCAACCAACCAACCATTTTGCATATTTGCTAACCTTAATTTAATCTAATATGAAGTTATAAATATTAGGCCGTCGGTGAGTATCGAACTTAATTAGCTTCGAAAATAACTTGCTAAATACTGTTCAACGGCGAGGAGCTCAGGGATAATATTTTATTTGCTTATAAAAAAAGAGTCGTCGTCGGGTGGCCTAAAGTCGGTATCAACCAGACAGCGAGGGAATCTATCCCCTTTTCACTAGCGCTAGATTAAGGAGATTGTTTTAGCGTCTGAGGTGGATCGCCATACATACCATCAGCTCCTCACTTTACCGCACAGATCCCAGTGCTACTCATACGCTGAGTTGGCGGGGGCCCGGTATCGAACCCGGAACCTCGTGGTTACGAGTTGAACGTTCTACTGACTGAGCTAAACCGTTGCTTATAGTTTCTTTGTTTTTTATTGATCAGAAATATTTTTTGTAGACAATGTTTCTTTTTTTTTCTTACCTGTTTCCTTCGATATTCCCGTCCTCAACAGTTTCCTCATATTACTTTCTTTTTTTTTAGATCGATTGAGAAAAGTTTCAGATTATCTTGCTTTTTTTTTCAACATTTTTCTATCAATGTTTTTTTTTTTAATGCGTTATCCTTGTTTTTTCTTCTAACCGAAACTTTGATTAGAATTTTTTTTAAAGTTCTTATTCTTTTATTTTTATTTTTTAATTTTGCTTAACAGTTTATTTTTCTACTTCGTTTTGCCACTTTTTTTAGACGAGTCTTTAAGTTGCATCGCCATTAAATTTTATTCTCATTCCCGCTGCTAAATCGTGTATGTTAGTAGTCGGGTTATAAAGATCACAACCAGGCGTATGTAGTGGGACTTTGAACTTTTATTTCTTTAATTCTCTCGTGGTGCGTGTGGGTGGCGAGCGGTGACAATGACCACTACTACTGCTGGGATGGTGAGGTAAATGTTGAAGTATTAGGCGGTGGCTGGTGGCGTCTCACCGCCCTTGGCCGCGGCGGTGCGTGACCGCGTCGGTCACTCCGTTCTCCGTCCGCTGTCTCTCTCGACTGACTCTCTTTCGACTGACTGCTGACTGCTTAAGTAAGCACAACCCGCCCACACATCTTTTGTTCTAGCTCCAATCCCGGAAAACCCCAGCTTCGTCACGTAGTACAATAGGAAGTCTTTTGTTCCATTCTTTTGTTAAACCAGACTTTCTGTCTGATGCTACCCTATCTATTGTTTTCTTTGTTCAATTTCCTCTTTGTCTAGATTTCCCGCCAAACGCCCACATATTCATTGTTCTCTAGCGGAACCTGCTAGTTCCGTTCAACTTTGACTCCTTTATCTACTGTTCATCACTTTGCTTTCAATTCCTTTGTTCTTCCGAATTTTTCGCGCCAAAATAAATGTGACGATCGTTAAACCATAACATTTATTCATATCAGAGATGCTGATAGGTACGCGTCCTGCAAGAGATCCACCAACGCAGGCTACATAAATTGTAATTTGCCCTCCGCATTTTGTTGCTGAGTTTCGTTTAGCTAATATGGGGTATGTGGTAAATATCAACACTCAGCCCAACCCGAAGAAAAAACAACCACAGAATCACCAAAGGAAGATGCCAGGAACAAGTAAGCAGACAGAAGTAAGAACAAATCTATCATTCCACACATACACCACATACACACATAACACATACCCATAACACTATCTCTCTCTTACTACACATACACACAAACAACACACACACTCAACAAACACACACATAGCACACACACATATTCTATTAATAATGGAGATGTCTATATTTCTGTCTGTAACAAAAACTACGTCTAGCTCTACGTCACAACTTACGTCACAATATTCTTATCTATATACACCCAAAATTTGAGTAACCAATTTAAAAATTGTTTTTTTACTCTCGTTTGATTTTAATTTTTTTTTACAGTAACAAGAATTAACTAAAAAGTTTACAAATAAATATACCTACGATTGTGTAAAATTGATGTGGAAAATATTCAAAATAATTGTTTGATTATTACATGCATGCAACACTTTATTTGAGAGGGACGGGGCTCAGTTTTCATTTCAAATTGTTTTATTTTTGTTTTTACTCCTTTAATAAATATGAGGATTTTGCTTACTTATGATACAAACCCTCTGACATTGAATTTTTAATTCCCACCCTCGCAGGCAATGTCTTTCAAAAAATTAATTTTTACGACGCCCGGAGGGTGTTTTCTGTTGCTAGTCACTATAATAGAGTAAAACAAGACTTAGAACAGAAGTAAAAGTACTAAGCTTTATTTAACTAAACGAAACATAAAAATTTAGCATTAAAATTCTACTTAGAAATGTCCGTGAATCTCAAAGTTATACAAATCTACATGGAAGTGCGAAACAATCATTTTTTTCAGGACGGATTAACATAAGGTCTTTTTACGTGGGGATTTTTATGGGCCCTCCAGCGAGGATTAAACTCACTATTCAGGTGTAAGGGATCTGCAATACTAGCTTGCTAACCATTATACCACTTTGTTCTTTCCCCTCTACTCAGGTGACGCCGGGTAGTCGCCTCTAGTCATTAATAATTCTGGCAAGATAAGCGATTAAAAATCCAGGAATATAGTTGACCATTACAAATATTACTGATGAAAGATACATTAATAGAACATATCTAATAATATGTTTGTAATAAAGTAAAACAAGACTTAGACAGAAGTAAAAGTACAGCTACAAAATCATCATCATCATCATCATCATCATCATCATCATGTCACGCATGCAGCACGGATATCCATGACAATCTCTCGCCAACCTTCCCTATCATTCATTGCACCTGGGAGGTCCTCTGCGGAGCAACCAGCATCTTCGCACAGTTGGGCAATGTAGGTCTTTGCTGGGACGCCCCACACTTGCATGTCATGAGTTGGCTTCCACAGGAGAACGTCGCTTATGAGCTCATCCTTGCTTCTCCAGCCGTGTCCTGTATGCCTTGTCCGTCTCACTCGGATAGTTTGTGAGATGGGGGCAAGTGACCGTACAGCTGCTTCCTTGTTGGGTGCTGTTTCCACGACTTGTTCAAGACTGCACGCAAGCATTCTTGTGCAGCTCTTATCTAGCTTATTCTCAAGACGCTTCGTTAGGGTCCAAGTAGTGCAGCCATATAGTAGCACTGATACAACCACAGCCTGTAAGAACTGTCGCTTCAGCTTGTCAGGGAGATCGGACCTCCATATGACTGCAAATTTGTTTGTGGCCGACCATGCCTTTGCTATTTGTGTATTAACATCGCTCTCTGTGGATGAGATATTACTACCTAGGTACGTGAATTGTTCTTCTGGCTTAAGAGGCTTGCTGTTGAGTGTGGAGATGTTTCCTTTCTTTTTGAAACTCATGAACTCTATTTTACCGGAGTTCACACAGAGGCCGATATTCTTTGCTGCCTCCTCCAAGCTATGTAGCAGTGACTCAGCTGTGCCGGTGTATCTGCAAGAAGTGCAAGGCATAGTCTGCATCTGTGACTGTTTGTGCGGGATATCGCCTGCTTCTGGCCTTATTTAGTGTGAAACGTTTTTCTTTTATGGTATCTAATGATGATCGGAGTACGTAGTCTAGGCATATTATAAATGTATATGGTGCCAATGTATCTCCTTGTAGGACTCCAGCGGCAATGTCAACGAAATCTGTGTCGCCATCAGGTGAGCGCACCATTGCTTTGGTGTCTTTGTATAGCATCATTATAGCTGTAACCGTTTCTTTGGGGAGACCATATACTAGTAGTATGGTCCATTTTCCCTCTATGTATGGAATCAAATCTCTTGGAGAAATCTACGAATAGTAGCGTTGCCTCTAGATTCTTTGCTCGAACTCCTTCTATGATTCGTCGAATAGTCAGGATCTGAGAGGTTGTGGATCGATTTCTGCGGAATCCGTTTTGGTTTTTCTCTATTTCGGGTCGGATGCAATTAAGAAGAAGGGCATTATATATCTTGGCTGCAATAGCAGTAAGAGTTATGCCTCTGTAATTTTTGGCGATTCCGATATCTCCCTTTTTGGGAAATGGGAGGATGCAGCCTTTCGTCCATTCGGTAGAAGACAGACAGTCGCGTTTAGCATGGCAAACAGTAAACGAAATTTGTGGTAGGAAAAGTACCTCTAAATCGAAACTTCTGGGGAACACCCCTAAAATCATAGAAAATAATACCCAAAAGATTGTAGATAAACAACTAGATATCAAACTGGAGGATTTCACAAAAGATGAAATCAACCAAGTTTTAAAGAAGCTAAAAGATAGAAAAGCAACAGGACTTGATGAAATACCCCCGAGGTATGGAAGATAGGAAAGTTCAATGACATACTGCTTAGGCTATCCAATGCAGTATAGACAAAATAGAATAGATAAATGGACGAAAACGGCTACAAAATAAGAGGATT
The DNA here is from genome assembly GCA_023376005.1 of Doryteuthis pealeii. Classification (NCBI taxonomy): domain Eukaryota; kingdom Metazoa; phylum Mollusca; class Cephalopoda; order Myopsida; family Loliginidae; genus Doryteuthis; species Doryteuthis pealeii. Next base: position 27,738,251 of record CM042145.1, on the reverse strand, counting down.
AAATCCCAATTAATTACTGCTTAGGTGGGTATGTTGCTCGTACAACGCGTGCGTAGGATACCAAATTCTCCTTAAAAAATTAGCATAACGATCGGGGAGGTCCATCCGGATCTCCTTATCTGTGGGGTTTCATCAGCATCTTCAGTAAATGTTTCCTCATCTGATTTAGGAACCATAATGTTAAAGTCTCTATCCCTGTCAAAACATTATTGGAATCTTTCCCTGGTTTTCTCCGTTATACCAGTTCTGCTTTTCTAATAAAGATACTCTCACAGAAATATTAACATATTAATGTATAGATAAGTAAAATAAAACTGGGCATGGAAGTAAAAGTTTTATTTAGCTTAACGAAACTCAGCTACAAAATAAGAGGGAAGGAGAAATCACAGTTTATATCACCTGCGTGGGCGAGTCTATTGCCTCTACAAAAATAAGGAGGGCAAATCACAATTTATGTAACCTGCGTGGGCGAACTTCTTGCTTGTACTACTCGAGTGTAGAATAACATAGGGGTGGGTGGGAGGTAAATCACAGTTTATATAGCCTGCGTGGGCGAGTTTATTGCTCGTACAACGCGAGCGTAGGATACCACAGACAGATTTATATATATAAAAAAAAAAACGCGTGTCGAAGTATATGTTTTAGTTAAACATTGCCAAAATCTTCTCTCGTTTTCATTTTAAAAACGACTTAAAATTAATTAAATCGATTATTTAAGGTCTAAGTCGAAAATTAGTATAAAACAAAACAACCCCAAAAAAAAACAAACAAGCAAAAAACAATATTACATATGTAATTTATTTTTAATACATTTTAAACAATTAAATTCTGCTAAAAAATGGCTAAGTGAAGATTTATGATTCACTCAAAACAAACGCTTTTATAACAATTTTTTTTTTAATTTGAAAGTTTTTTCTTAGAAATCAATAACAAAAAACTTTGAATACATTATGAACAGAAAAATTACTAAATTGTTGATATTTATTTAGATATAATATATTTTTTTCATTTCAAACATGCAGTGCGTAAAAAAATTCGTTTACCTTATCTTGAGAAGGGAAGTCGTTTTGAAACATGTTTATCGGATCTACGGTAGCCCAGATTGATAAACAAAAAAATACCAAAAAAATCAGGGAATTATCTGATTTCAATAACATTTTCAGTGTTGACTTATTAATCAACAAATTCTTTAAAAAAATTTACTGAATAGTTTCAATCAAACTGATTCAATGGAAATAAATCGGAATTATTTAAAGTAAATATTACTATTTGCAGCAACCATAGATTCTTTTGAGGAAACAATTTATATACCTAATTAATAGATAAAATTCATTTAAAATATGAAACGCCTAATTTTAAGTTTCAAATTTCATATTTTTAGATTCTGAAAACAAATCTTTATTTAATAACTACTTTACTTTATTATTGTTATCTAATAATTTTTGTAGAACACTCAATTGAAAATTTAGGCCCCCATGCGTTTAAACAGAACAAATATCGGTCTATAATTTTTTCTCTGCTTAAGAATTTGACCTTGTGTCACGTCCTACTCATGCGAAGAGTTTGGAAAATATATATTGTTATTTCTAAGGAAAAAAAATGATCTTTAAACATATTTTAATCCAGTCCTGTCGGCTGGGGATTTAGAATACACCGACAGCACCTATTCAGAGGAGTAAGACCCCCCCCCCAATAGGGCCATCTGTTGGTAGTGTCCACCTCCGATCAATCGGCTGGTCACGCCAAGCCATAGCACCTATATGATTGTCTCGACCCTATTGCCATTATGGCAAGCCCTAACCCTTTTTTATCATATTGGTGCTAGAAGGCTGTGGTCCACTCTCACCCGGAGTGGTAGTATCTGTTAGGGTTCTATCTATGGGTTAAATAGAAAATTTGTTTCCAAAAAAATGAGTTAAAAAGATTTTCTTCTAAAGTATCGCTACGAATCTTTCAAAACTTTGCCGGCATTAAATGACCCACTGTGATTGAAATGCCGTAAAACAAAACAAAACAAAACAAACAAAGCATATTCTAATCCTCGGGGAAAAATTCCGGCAGGCCACAGAAAAAACAGAAAAGATGATGTACTACACTCCAGACTGTGTATTGGGCACATCCGCATCACCCATTCTCACCTTTTAAAAAGAGAGGACGCCCAAGTATGCCCAATATACAAGATATAGCTCACTATCAAGCACATCCTCCTAAACTGCAAGTCTCAGACAAACCCGCACCAAATATTATCAGACAACAAACATAAAAAATACAAACCCAGAAGACATTTTATATTTTCTAAAAGAAAGCAACCTTTTCAACGAGATCTAACCAAACATAACCGAATACCACCATAAAACCGATACTTTAAAGACTGAAATCCATATTTAAAAACATTCTATATAACCTTTTCTGGCATTAAATAACCCACAGAGGGTGATATGCCTTAAACAAAATTCAAACTCGGGGAAAAGTCTGTTTTGTTAAAAATGATAAAATGTTAAAACGAATAAACTATTGCTTTAATAATTGACGGTGTTAGTAGTAGAAATTATGGAATTAGCACACTTAGATGGTTTTCATCCTTTTTTTTTAGCAGTAAATAAACTAATAACAGATAAGACACAAAATACCTTTATTTAATATATGAAAATTATGGCTTCCGAATTCCAAGTGTCTAGAATGCTTTTAAAACTGATTAAAAAAAGTAATTGGTAATTGTCTTGAAGCATTGTTAAGTATGTTATAATATATAAGTAATTTGAAGGCAAATAAATGCGTATGAAAAATAAATACAAAAAAGATGTTATTTAAAAAAAACTTGAACACGAATAAATACGGCAATCTCCAACTTGAAAAACTGAAAAATAAACATATATAAAAAGTAAGTATACCATATCTAGCTTTTTATCCAAACATTTCGATGGAAACTACGCAAGGATGTTGCGTGCTCTTTTGAACAAATAATGGAAGCAGTACCCTATAGCTGCTGTACGGCCACTTACCTCCCATCTTGTAAACCATCCAATAAAAGTGAACAAGAAATACTGGAAACTTCTGAACAAGTAAAGACGAACTCATGGACGTCGTTCTCTTATGGACTCATACACATGGACACACCAGTAATGGCAGACCTGCAAAAATCTTACATTTATCCATTCTGTGCGGACACTGGATGCCATTTAGAGGATTTTCCCAGAGCGATGATCGATAGGATGATGAGAGAGAGAGAGAGAGAGAGAGAGAGAGAGAGAGAGAGAGAGAGAGAGAGAGAGAAAGAAAGAGAGTCAAAGGAACGCTGATGGCAATGATGATATATTTACCAACCCCTCCACACCTGTAGGATTAGACACTAGATCAATTTCTTAATTGGAGTTTAACAGGTTTGGATTCATAGTTTTTCTTCTACTTACTTCTATGCTTACCTCATATAGCCCAGTCTGCCCTATTATTTACTCATAGCTGGAGGAGAATAGATGGATTCATTCCTTTTCCAAGGGTATTAGCAAACAGCCTCGTTTAGGCTTTGAACTCGTCTCTCAGTGTACATTTTCTACGACTGTACTATTATACTACGGCCCTCCTTATATATTAGTGATATAAACCTTATCGAAGCTTTGGTAGATAAATCAACATGTTTGTTGGAAAAGTGTCACCTTTTTCGCTACCAAATGTCAGCGTTTCCGTTTCTAAAAAAAATATCTCATTGTAATTTTTTCTTTTTTTTTTTGTAATCTGAAAAATTGTTTGTCGGAAATAAAACTGCAGTTTACACCTTATTATTTATCAATAGAATAATTTTCTGCGGAATTAACCGCTGAAACCGGAAGTACCGACCGGAAGCGACTTTATGTTTATCAAGCGATGAAAAGGATCTTGATTAGCATTTGTCAAGCAGTACATGCAAAAAAATCCTAAAAAACAAAAACAAAAAAAAAAGACCCAAAACAAACAAACAAACAAACAAATAAACAAAACAAACAAAAACAAAAAAAAAAAAAAAAAAAAAAAACACAAACAAAAAAAAAATACCAGAGGAAACTGATAATGTATTTTACTTTAGGCACTGAGATGGAAGTCATTTTGAAAGAAACAAAGTCAGACTACTAATAAGCAGTTTTAGTCTCAGCAGATGGAGGATTTTTTTTCTTCTTCAGTTTGCGTCATGAATTTTCTTTACTTCAGCTCACCAAACTGTTAGTCTTACCAAGTCATTTTTCTGTCAATTAGGTTGGTTGGTTGGTTGGATTTTAAGGCAAGTCAACCCTTGGGTTATTTTATGTAGAATACGTTTTATTTTATTCATTTTTAATGGGTATTCAATAAAAAACAACAACTCACTTTTAAGCATATTTTAAAATACTCATCTTTTCATATACTCAACCCATAGATGTGACCCTAACAGGTACTACCACTCCTTGTCAGAGTGGATCTGGGGGTAATGGCAATGATTGGATACATAATACTCTCCAGAGCTCCAGAATAGGAGCTTCACTACTAGATGCAGTTTAATATCATACACAGGACACTAAGACCCTCATCCATCGCCTCCATGCACATATATGATAAAAAGTGTTGTAAGTTGACATAAGGGCAATACGATCGGGACAATCATATAGGTTTTAGGATTTGACGTGACCAGCCGATTGATCTGAGTAGGGCTATCCAACCGTCCATCTAGCCTGATTAAGGACCAGTGGATTGTTGCATGTCTTGTACTGCTGATCCACCAGGTTGGTTGGTTGGTTGGGTTTTACGGCATGTTAACCCCTTGGGTTATTTTATGCCGAATACTTCTATTAGTAATTTGGTATTCAAAAATGTTTAATGCGGACAAAGTTTTGAAATAATTTCATTTTAATGGATAATACAATTTTGTTTATAAAAACATATTTTCTATTTAACCCATAGATGGGACCCCAACTGGGTTAGAGTGGACCAGGGAGCAATGGACAGGATCCACCAGGATTCTGTCCTTTAGTAGCATAGGTCTTACCTATGGCCAACAGCGGCTTACTTAGGGGGGGGGTCTCTGCAGTTTGGCGCAAGTTCAAATGTTTGAGATCTCAATAAGACACGAATTAATGTTAAATTGCGATGTTCTAAAGAACGTTGGCGGAGACAAAGAGGAGAAGAATAGATACCGACGTCATGGAATAGTCCAACGGTTGACAATGTTTTAGAATTCAACCAATCAACATACTTCATAAAAAAAAAAAAAAATTACTTAACAAACAAAAATACTTAAAAAAAAAAATACTTACAAAAAAAACAAAAAAAATACTTAACAAAAATACTTAAAAAAAAACTTAACAAAAAAATACTTAACAAAAAATACTTAACAACAAAAATACTTAAAAAAAATACTTAACAAAAAATACTTAACAAACAAAATACTTAACAAAAAAAAATTCTTAAACAAAAAAATACTTAACAAACAAAAATACTTAAAATATTTGCTTACAAAGCACAGGTATGTCAGAAAAGTTCCAAAATTATCGCATTCTTCGATGTGAGGGGCATCTTCCACTGCAAGTTCTTGCCACAGGGCCAGACAATCAAACCTGTTTTGAGGATATACACGACATCAAAAAGGCCATGATGACAGAGCTACGAAGAATCCCAGAAGAATCCTTCCAAGAGTGCATGCAAGCGTGGCAGAGAAGGATGGGAAAGTGCATTAGACTCCAGGGGGATTACTTTGAAGGGATAAGTTGTAATTTGTAGTTTGGATTTGAAACAAATTTTCTGACATACCTCGTAAATACCCCTCCCCCAAAAAACAAGATTTGGCATTAAATAACTCACAAGAGTTGATATGCCATAAAACCAAACAACCAAACTAAACTAGGCTCATCTTGGTAAATATCCCTGCATCATAGAATCTGATAATAAATTCCCAAGAAGTTAGATATTTTTCTCTTTTACTTTCAATTGTTTACTAAGCCAGTGTGTCATTGACCCAATTCATCTTTTTACAATGGTCGGATATTAATAACTTAAATATTGAGAACAGTAATATTCACATCGAATGCTTTTCTACTTTTATCGTTAGAGGTCACTTTTATTAGACATTTATTTCTCTAAACATAATAGTCTTTGTAGTAAATATAAATGATTGAATCCTTTTATCAGGATATCTATTGCTTTATCTCTTTACGGGGATCAATTCTTTGGAGATGTCAAATATGGTTGGCATTTTAAATAAATAACATTTGATTCATCATATATATATATATATATATATATATATATATATATATATATATGAGAAGTAAACAAACAAACAATGTGTTTGATATGGCTTTTTTAGCCGACAATTTTTGGGAGAATCTGTGCTTAATTGAAGTCGTACTTAATTTTGAAAATTAATTAATTGATAATTAATGAATTAGGCGGGCATACCTATTCAAATGTATGGCTAAACAAATCGAGAAAAATCAATCTCTGTATGTACATTTCAGCCTATTAGGCCTCATCAGCAGAGCTATCTTCCTGTCTATATAATTAATTTTCAAAATTAGGTACGACTTCAATTAAGCACATATTCTCCCAATATATATATATATATATATATATATATATATATATATATATATATATATATATTTCTCTCTCACATTCCGAGATCGACAAAAAAGGAGCCTAACACACACACAAAAAAAAAAAACAGAGGCTCACAGACTTCTTATTTTCAGTAATAATTTATATTTCCTCAAACTAATGAAAACCCTGATAAAGTTCTATCGAAACAGACCGAAACACTGGAGTGTAGGCGAAATAAACATTATTTGTTTATAAACTTGTGTTTTTTCAATTTTTTACAATATTACATACTGTCGCATTCACTTCCACTTTTTCTTCACACACACACACACACACACACACACACACACACACACACATATATATATATATATATATATATATATATATATATATTAATTTACTAAAGCTGAGAGAATCAACTTTTGTCTCCTA